>OX101791.1:15191922-15531278 GCA_944452715.1 Ophion slaviceki
GGGGCAAATCGCTGATGTCGTGGAATTAACTTCGCTACTGCGTTCCCACAGGCGCGATCTTGCTGACGCTCTTTACTCGGAAGACCTCCGCTGCTCGGGACTTCGGTAACGCATACCTCCGATAGCCCGGGTCTCTGCTAACCCGCGAGTCTCGCGATAACGATACACTGGGTTGAGCCAGGACGTAACAATATATATATATATATATATATATATATATATATATATATATATATATATATATATATATATATATATTGTTACGTCCCAGCGTTGTGCTAATTACAATCGGCACGGGATGCAACCTCGTGTTATACGAGTACTATAATTTGCTCCCTTTTTGGGCCCGTAGGCACGGACCGGGGATCGGAGCACACTGTGCTGGCGACCTTTTATCACTTATTTAGTTGTGAAAACACTTCACCTACCTTTCGTTGTCTATTGTTGATGGTTTCTTCCCTTCTGATGTTTTTGCTGGAGCGTCGACGGGCCGCCGTCTTCCGTCGGGTCGTGGTCGCCCTGATCGTAACGGAGGTGTCTCCTGTCGCGGGAATATGGAAGGGTCGTCGCAGTAATGTTCTCACTTCTCGGGTTTTAAGATTTAAAACAATTTAACTTATATTTTACGAATAATGAAGTTTTACAATAAAATTTTAGACACTGATGATCGAAAAGGCCGAGTCTCCCTTCGAGGGGACTCCGGTAAGAGAGGCTCGAAGAGCTCTCTAGAGCCGCGCACGAAAGACTTTTCGTCATTTTATATTCGCATTAAGTTTTACATTTGGATTTTGAAAGAACTTCCAACCCAAGTCTCCTAGAAGACTTGAGTTGGAGGAAGCTCCAACGTTGTCGTGAGCCCGCGAATCTAAGACTGACTGCCCGTTTGCATTTCTCTTACTGACTTCAACTGTCTTGTCGGAGTCAGTCGAAAATGCTTAGGCTGAGGTTCCCATGATCTGCGTTTGATGCATTCAGCATTTTCTCACGGCGAACCGTCTCACGGCGTCCGTCGCTGCTGACTTGTGTTTTCTTATCTCTAGGCGAGACGGACCGCGAGCGGTTTGTCTCTTCGAATAATTATTTTATTAACGTGATTATTACGTTAATTATTGATTAAATCCCGCATAATTTTATGGGGCAAAGTATCGAAACGAATCTCCAGGACGTAACACTTCCCCCCTTTAAGAAGAACGCTATGCTTGGGCTTAGCGTTCGATGAGGAAAGCGTTCGTTGAGTTTCGTTTTGAAATTTTGCTTTCTTATTTTAATACGCTTATAATATTTCCCTTTATTTCGAGGATTATCGACCGGAGAAAATTTTTTAATTTTGTAAATAAAAATATATATATATTTTCGGATTTTCCTTTAACCTTGTGTTCGATGCGTTTTCTTCTTTAATTCTTCAGGTGTTGGTTTGTTGGTTGGTGTTGTCGTTCTCGAATGTCGTTGCGTCGTTTCGATATCTCAGTGGTCCTGTAGACGTGTCCTTACGTTGGCTCAGAGGTTTCTCGTGGCACGTGTCCGACGGAGGCTCAGAGGTCGTGAGGGCGTGTACAATCGTCTTCGATCGCTTTGTTAGTTCGAGGACCTCGCATCGTTATGAATTTTTAAAATAACAAAAGAAATTATGTTACTTTAAAAAAAAATGTGTTTTCATTTTTTTTATTATTATTATTTTATTTATTCGAATCGGATGCACTGTTGCAGCTCTGTATGCGAGAAGCGAACAGCCGTGCTGAGAGTTCGCGGTTGACGCCAGCCAAGCTCATTGTTGACGTGGCTGTTGGTAGTTGAGGATAGGTCGTCCGCTTTGGTGGTTCGGGCGGCGGAGTGAGTTCACGTTGCCTTTCTTCCATCTCTTGTCCAGCTTCGATGTCTTGGTTGCGTCGCGTATTTTTACGATGAGCTAAGGTGACAAGCAGTCCGGTAATCGAGCTCCATATTGCTCCGAGGAGATGTATGTTCCATCCGTATAATGCGTGGAGGGCGTATCCCTGGATGCATGTGTCGGTTATGAATTTAATTGCTGCGAGCACCAGAAGCACACCGACGACGCCTCCGCTAGCTGAGCCGAACTTCATGAAGCCGTTCCAAAATTTAACTGCTGCGTTCTGAGCGATGTGGTTGAGAGTTCGGATAGTTGAGGCAGTTGTAAATATGTTGGTGTTGGCTCTGGTTCGGTCGAAGGGATGTCACCTTCCTTCACGTCTTTTAAAGACAAGGTTGTGACGTTCGAATGTTGATCCTCCTCAGTCGTATCCGACAAAAGCCTTAAACGGATGTACCTCGGCAATCAGTGCGAGGGCGACGATTAAACCGAACTATTGGTGAACGTTCGGTCGGCTCGTCTAAATTCTGTCATGTACGTACAATGTTCAACACACGGCCGATCCCGCGAATTCCCATCCAGGTCCGGTAGTTTTTCCTGCCTGGTGGCCCGCGTGGACTCAGACCTTTTCCTGGATCTTGATTGAGGAGCTCACGCCACTAAGGTCACCGTCGGAACGGTGAGCTCCAGATCCTCTCCAGTTGTGTTCAACACTATTTGCACATTTTCATTTTTAATTTCTGTTCGAATTTTATCGCCGTGTTTTTGAATTTTAAATGATCCGTGTCAGAGGTTCGAGGGACACGGTCGTCTGTTGATTCAGAGGCGCATTGCTTGATCGCAGCGACTCGTTGTCAGATATTTCGATACTTGCACGTTCATTTTATTTCACTTGATAAACGACGCTTTTTATTGGCACATTGATTAATTTTTATTCCTGTCCGAAATTTATGAATGTGAACATCTTTTTCCGTCATTTTTGCACTTGATTTGTCACTGCAGTTTATAATGCGAAGTTCTTTTATTCGCTCACTTTTATTGTCTATGTTTCGACACTTTTTCGGGATCGATTTTTTTGTGACGTCCTTGTGACCTCCGATCGATGAGTCTTGGCATTCTTTATTGATGGCTCTTCTGTCATCTTCGGGGGGAACGCGTTCTTGGTTACTAACATTTACATGATTGACCATAACGTTCCGAGATGATTCTATCGACTCGTTTAGGTCTTCCCTTTTTTTTCGCGACAATGGCACGTAAGTGGTTTTATATGTTCCATTCTAAGCAGCGATCTTATTTTTGACATTATTTCGTTTACGTCGATTTGGTTTGATTTTACCGCGTCTATGGTTTGGTCGTGCGTACGACATTCGACACATGGCCGATCCCGCGAATCTCTATCCAGGTCTAGTAATTTTTCCTTGCCTGCTGGCCCGCGTGGATTCTGACCTTTTTTTTCTGGGTTTGGATTGTGGAGCTCAAGAGACTCTAAAGTCACCGTCTGAACGGCGAGTTCCCCATCCTCTCCAGTTGTGTTGACTGCTGTCATATACGCTACGCCCTTTTTGTTACTCATGCGGTTTCGCCTATAAATATTCCCTTGCTAATTTTTAAACGCAGGATATGGCCCCTTTTAAGATCGACATTTTTTGTTTACGCTAACGTAATAGACGCTACTTGATCTACCTGGTATGATTATCGCATTTTTATTCATTTTAATATAAGAAACAATCTTTCAATAACCAAATTTTTATTCGGTTTTATTGTTTGGTTTTATTTTATTTTCATATAACATTTTTCTTTTTAATACCAAAATTTCGATTTGGTTTTGTTTGATTTGCTTTTGTTTTCATAAAACATTTTTTTTCTTTTCCAATAACCAAAATTTCGATTTGGTTTTGGTCGATTTGGTTTTATTTTAATATATGAAACAATTTTTTTTTAATAACCAAATTTTTATTTGGTTTTATTATTTCATGATTTTATTTTCATAAAACATTTTTTTTTCCAATAACCAACATTTTGATTCGGTTTTGGTTGATTTGATTTGATTTTCATAAAACATTTTTCTTCTCAATAACCAAAATTTTTATTTTGTTCTGGTCGACATTATAATATTTTCGTGAAACTATTTTTCTTTTTCAATAACCAAACTTTTATTTGGTATTGTTTGATTTTATTTTATTGTCATAAAACATTTTTCTTTTTTTCAATAACCAAAAATTTTATTCGGTTTTGTTTGATTTGATTTTGTTTTCATAAAACATTTCTTTTCTTTTTTAATAACCAAAATTTTATTTGGTTCTGAATGATTTTATTTTATTTTTGTAAAACTATTTTTTTTCCAATAACCAAAATTTCGATTTGGTTTTGGTTGATTTGATTTGATTTTCATAAAACATCTTTCTTTTCAATAACCAAAATTTTTATTTTGTTTTGGTTGACTTTATTTTATTTTCGTAAAACCATTTTTTTTCAATAACCAAAATTTTGATTTGGTTTTGGTTGATTTTATTTTATTTTAATATACGAAACAATTTTTCAATAACCAAATTTTTATTTGGTTTTATTGTTAGATTTGATTTTCGTAAAACGTTTATTGTTCTTTTTCAATAACCACAATTTTGATTTGGTTTATTTTAATATAACATTTTTTCTTTTCAATAACCAAAATTTTTATTTTGTTTTGGTTGACTTTATTATATTTTCGTAAAACCATTTTTTTTTCAATAACCAAAATTTTTCAATAACCAAATTTTTATTTGGTTTTATTGTTTGATTTGATTGTATTTTCATAAAACACATTTTTTTTCAATAACCAAAATTTTTATTTTGTTTTTTAGATACGCGTTTAATAGAATTATATTTTTAAATACGCATTGTATAAAATTTTATTTTTAAATATGCGTTTTAACAAATTTATTTTTGAATACGCGTTTAATAAAATTTTATTTTTAAATACGCGTTTTAGCAAATTTTATTTTTGAATGAGCGTTTAATAAAATTTTTATTTTTAAATACGCGTTTAACAAATTTTTATTTTTGAGTACGCGTTTAATAAAATTTTATTTTTAGATACGCGTTTTAATAAATTTGATTTTTAAATACGCGTTTTAGCAAATTTTATTTTTGAATAAGCGTTTAATAAAATTTTTATTTCTAAATACGCGTTTAACAAATTTTTATTTTTGAGTACGCGTTTAATAAAAATTTTATTTTTAAATACGCGTTTAATAGAATTTTCATTTTGAAACACGCGTTTTAACGAGTTTCGTTTTTAACACAAGTTTTATTAAGTTAAGTTTTAAACACGCGTTTTATCACTTATATTACATTTTTTTTGAACACTTGTTAAAACCCAAAAAGCCACTTTTTGGAGAAGAAGAGAGACAACAATTTCGAAGTTTGTGACCTTTATTAGTCGAATACATTTTTGTTTCTTCGATTAATTTTATAAAATGTCGCCAGACAGATAGATCCCACCGCTGTCACCAAAAATGTTACGTCCCAGGGTTTTGCTAATTACAATCGGCACGGGATGCAACCTCGTGTTATACGAGTACTATAATTTGCTCCCTTTTTGGGTCCATAGGCACGGACCGGGGATCGGAGCACACTGTGCTGGCGACCTTTTATCACTTTTTTAGTCGTGAAAACACTTCACCTACCTTTCGTTGTCTATTGTTGATGGTTTCTTCCCTTCTGATGTTTTTGCTGGAGCGTCGACGGGCCGCCGTCTTCCGTCGGGTCGTGGTCGCCCTGATCGTGACGGAGGTGTCTCCTGTCGCGGGAATATGGAAGGGTCGTCGCAGTAATGTTCTCACTTCTCGGGTTTTAAGATTTAAAACAATTTAACTTATATTTTACGAATAATGAAGTTTTACAATAAAATTTTAGACACTGATGATCGAAAAGGCCGAGTCTCCCTTCGAGGGGACTCCGGTGAGAGAGGCTCGAAGAGCTCTCTAGAGCCGCGCACGAAAGACTTTTCGTCATTTTATATTCGCATTAAGTTTTACATTTGGATTTTGAAAGAACTTCCAACCCAAGTCTCCTAGAAGACTTGAGTTGGAGGAAGCTCCAACGTTGTCGTGAGCCCGCGAATCTAAGACTGACTGCCCGTTTGCATTTCTCTTACTGACTTCAACTGTCTTGTCGGAGTCAGTCGAAAATGCTTAGGCTGAGGTTCCCATGATCTGCGTTTGATGCATTCAGCATTTTCTCACGGCGAACCGTCTCACGGCGTCCGTCGCTGCTGACTTGTATTTTCTTATCTCTAGGCGAGACGGACCGCGAGCGGTTTGTCTCTTCGAATAATTATTTTATTAACGTGATTATTACGTTAATTATTGATTAAATCCCGCATAATTTTATGGGGCAAAGTATCGAAACGAATCTCCAGGATGAATTATTATCATTATCACTAAATCAACTGCGTAGTTTATTATTATCATTATTATTATTATGATATATATATATATATATATATATATATATATATATATATATTGTTACGTCCCAGGCTTGTGCCTTTTTCTATCGGCACGGGATGCAACCTCGTGTTACACGAGTTATAAATTTGCTCCACTTTTAGGCCCGTAGGCACGGACCGGGGATAGGAGCACACTGTGCTGGCGACCTTTTATCGTTTCTTTTGTTGTGAAAACACTTCACTTACCTTTCCGGTGTCTATTTCGGATAGATTGTTGTTCCTCTCGATGTTTGGTTGGTGGAGCGTCGACAGGCCGCGTGTCTTCCGTCGGACCGTAGTCTCTTCTCGGCGACGGAGGGCCTGCTGTCCCCCTATTTGGGTAGGTCGTCGAAATGATGTTTCACTTTAGACTTCGCTTTAGAAAAGACTTTAGACTTATATTTTACACTGGTGAAAGTTACAACTAGTTACAATAGAATTTTGGGTTTTGGTCGAAAGAGCCGGGTCTCCCTTGATGAGGGGACTCCGGTGAGAGAGGCTGGAAGAGCTCTCTCTAGAGCCGCGCACGAAAGACTGACGATCAGGGACTCTTAGTCCCTTTTGATCGCTCATTTGCGGGTGGGGCAAATCGCTGATGTCGTGGAATTAACTTCGCTACTGCGTTCCCACAGGCGCGATCTTGCTGACGCTCTTTACTCGGAAGACCTCCGCTGCTCGGGACTTCGGTAACGCATACCTCCGATAGCCCGGGTCTCTGGTAACCCGCGAGTCTCGCGATAACAATACACTTTCTGCGCTCTCTTAATATTAGTTTAATGTTCGTTAATACACTGGGTTGAGCCAGGACGTAACACCTCCCCGTTTTAGACGGATGCAGTGCCGAGGCTCTGCATGCGAGAGGCGTGAAGCCGCGCTGAGAGTTCTGGATCGACTCCCGTCAGGCTGCTTGTTGATTGCGCTAGTGGAAGTTCGGGGTAAATAATCCGAGGTGCAGGCGCCGGTGACGTTGACTCGACGCAGATTTCTTCCAGCTGTTGAGTTGGTTGTTCGTTCTTTTCGCTTTTCCCCTTTCTTTTGTGCGCTAGGGCGAGAAGGAGGCCAGTCAATGAACTCCATATGGCTCCGAGAAGATGTGCACTCCAGCCGTACAATGCGTGCAGGGCATATCCATGAATGCATGTATCCGTGACGAATTTGAGGGCTATTAGTATCACGAGGACGCCTACGAGGCCACCACTAGCTGATCCGAACGTCATGAAACCATTCCAGAACTTTGCTGCTGCGTTGTCGGCTATGTGGTTGAGCGTTTCTTCGTCGAGCAATCCGCGTATTGATAACGTGCCAGGCGGGATCTGGTAACCTATGGTTCCCCGCGCGATATTGTTAAGTAGCGCTGGTTTCTCGGCCGGAAACATTATTCGTTCACGTAACTTGTTAATGTCGGTTTCGGAGTAAATGCCGCTTCTAGCGAGGTTCCCAGGTGATGCGTATTTCCAGGTTGGCTTCGATAGTGGTTCCAACGACTGGGGTGTCCGGATTTCGAATGGCTCTGGAGAAAATCGATACCATACCCCCTCGATTTGATATTGCGCTGGCACCACAGGGTCGCAGTTTATTTGCGTACCTGATTGAACGAGCATTCGCGATGTTGGCGATAAGAAAAATGATTCGTTTCTGTATGTAACCGGGAGTTCTTGAAAGCATGCCTCCGTTCGCCTTATTTTGCATTCTACCGGTACGCACTTTATAATGTGAGCGACCTCACCGGCAATGACGGACATGTAACCGGGCCCCCTCATGACGGTGCGTGCAAATCTCTCGGGCAGGAGTGCTGCTGTAGATAGTGCTCCTTGTAAAATTTGTCTTTCGAGGTTGCACCTCTGTGATACTACATCCCGGTAAAGGTTCTTCATTTGTTTCCTGACGTGTTTCTCGACATATACGAATTTCGAGTTTATGTAAGAGAACATGTCGAGATTGTTGACCGAGATTTTCTTCTTGGTGGCGAACGATTGTCCTTTTTGAGTTTCCAAGATGAATAACTTGGGGTGCTCGGTTCTTATTAGTCGATAGCCACAGACAAGGTACTCTGATTTTTTTGCTAAAGCAAACGTTGTTTCCTCCGTTACCAGAGTGTACACGTCGGGCAGTCGCGACCCATCCTCGTCGTTGACGAATTTGGAGGCGACGCCTTCGTAGAGGACGTCATACATATCGAAGTTGCACGAGTCAACTGGTGTTGGCTTCCAGAATACGTTGTTCCCCTCGATGTCGATGCAAGTGCCGTCGCTTAGTTGACATTGGGTTCCCGATGGTAGAACTACCTTTTCCGTTCGTAGGTTGACCGCGGCTTGATAGTTGAACAACGAAATCTTTAACGAGGCTTGTACGACCACATCATTCCAGGTACCGAACGGGTCGCTGTATTGAGTTCCTTGGCATTGGCCACTCGTGGTTATTGACCCAGCTAGCTTTATGCTCCTAGATGTGGTGTCATTGCGGCGAAGTCCGTGAACCTCTGCCGCGTAACCGATTCGGATGACCCCTGTCTCGTGTACACGGCGACAAGACGTCTCGTCCAGTTCGTGGAGATGTTCTTGGAATCCATTGTGTACCAGTGAGCTGTGTGAGTGCATCCCGCAGTGTGTGATGATGCGGGAGATCTCGATTCTGCATTGGACTATCGCGGTGTCTGAGAACTCGGATAGTTGAAGCAGCTGCATGAATGTTGGTATCGGCTCTGGGTCGGTCGAGGGGATGTCGCACTCCTTTACATCGTTCAAGGACAAGGTGGTGACGTTTAGCGTTGATCCTCCACAATCGTATCCAACGAGAGCCGTAACTTGGTGTACCTTGCCTATAAGTGAGAAGGTGACGACCAAGCCGAACATGGCGCGGAGCATCCGGTCGACCCGTCCGAGTTCCAACATGTCCTGAAAATAGGGTTCATTGTAGTTTTGTCGCCCGTAACTTATTTGCATGGACAACTTTCGGCCTGCCCCTCAACTTAATTTTTATGTTGTTATTGGGGAGGATTTCGAGAACTTCACAGGGACCCGTATATTGTTCATAGAATTTTCCCGTTTTAGGTTCCTTTAATAAGAGAACCCTATTCCCGACCTCGAATTTTTGGACGTTTTGTTTTTCGTCGTAATACACTTTTGATTTGGTTTTAGCACTGCGTAATTTTTCGGCGGCTAATTCTTGAAGACCGTGGATCCTTGTGAACAGTCCGCGAAGATATTCTGCATACGTCGGTTCCTGGTGTTCCTTGATCCTGTCGCTTTTTGCTGGTTGCCTTGCAATTTTCCCAAACACAAGCTCGTGAGGCGTGAACCCCGTTCCCTCGTGACGACTGGTATTATATGAGAACATGGCTATTTCCAAGAATTCGTCCCAATCGTTCTCTTGATCGACGTAGTGTTTCAAATATTCTACGAGAACATGGTGAGAACGTTCTATGGATCCATTAGATTGAGGGTGGAACGACGTAGTTTTGAACTGCTTGATCCTAAATTTGGTTGCGAATCCCCTCATCAAGCTGCTACAAAAGTTTGTACCCTGGTCTGTCAAGATTGCTTTGGGTGCTCCGAACCGTGTAATGAAATGTTTGACGACAGCGTCGACTATATCCGATGCTGTCGTGCGCTGCATTGGAATCGCTAGCGAGTACTTTGTCAAGAGGTCCTGTATCGTCAGGATGCTTGTGTTGCCTTTTCGAGTGACAGGAAACGGACCCACGATGTCCATTGCTATTTTGTCGAAAGCGTTGCCCGGGGTGTCCGTGATTATCATCGGCTGTCTTGTTTTAACCCTTACGAGTTTTCTCAGCTGGCAACTGCGACAATGCTCGATATATTCTTGAACCTCGGCCTTCATATTCACCCAGAAGTAGTTTTCCCGAATTCGATTGTAGGTTTTCGTGACGCCCTTGTGGCCCCCGACCAACGATTCGTGGCACTCTTCCATGATGGCTCTTCGTTCTTCAGCGGCAGGAACGCGTACTAGTTGTTTACATATTGTAAGTTGTATTGGTAAATCTTTGAGGTGATTCCGGACCATTGCTAGCGTTTGTTCCCAAGGGATATTATCGATAGTCTCAGTTCGCGCAACACTCACAGATTTTAACCTTAGTTCGACTATGACGTCTCGGAGTGACTCCATTGATTCGTTTAAGTCTTCCTTTGCGACATTGGCACGTAAATCGTTTTTTACAGGTAAGCCGATTAATACTCGGTTTCCGACGCGCGTGACTCCCGCTCGCGAAAGATTTAGGTCTCTATATATTGGCAAAATTAGTGCAGACGCTAAGTCTTTGGCTCCTTCGTCTACAGCCTGGTTTTTTGTTGTGATTATGAAAGCTAGATTGTCTTTTCTCATGGAAAGTTTGTCCCTAGTTTCGGTAACATTGAATGTTTCGCATTCCATGGGTGAAGCTGACCTACTAGAGTCGGTAGAAGGAGCGACTCCGCTGACGGACATGTCGTCAGTTGTCTTGGAACTCGTACTACCGCACGTTTCGGCCTGAATTGAATCGTTGTCGTTATTAGAGTCTACTACCGATGGTTCGGTCTGTGTTACCTCTTTACTGCCTCCTTGTCCGCAGTCAGCCGATTCTTCTTGGCCGACCTTACGTTTTTTGGATCTCCTAAACGTTATGGTATCTTCATCGTCAGATACGTCGAGATGCGCTCGCGTGCGGACGGGGGTCACGACAAAAATAGATGTGTTACATTCAGGAGGGTTTCGAGACAATGCATCGGCATTACAATTTGCCCTCCCAGGCTTATAAACAATTTTGTATTGGTAGTTTTCGAGTTTAAAACGCCACGCAACTAGCCGATTGGCGGGATCCCTCACTGAATGCAGCCAAACTAATGGTTTGTGGTCTGTTACCAGTGAGAACTCCCTACCATACACGTAAGGCCGAAAATAATTGACGCAGTAAACGATCGCAAGACATTCCTTTTCTATGACAGGGTATTTTTCCTCTGCTTTATTTAATGTTCGAGATGCGTACGCTATAGGTCGGTCGCTGCCGATCTTAGCTTGACTGAGCACACCACCAATTGCAACCGCCGACGCGTCCGTCGTGATAATGAACGGCGCATTAAAGTCCGGATGTTGTAGTACGGGTTCTTTACAAAGTAAATCGCGTAATTTGGCAAACGCTTCTTCCTGCGTATTGCTCCACTTAAAGACCGTCTCCTTTTTCAGTAGTTGAGTTAGCGGTCTTGCGATACCCGAAAAATTATTGATAAATCGGCGGTAGTACCCAGCCAAGCCAAGAAACTGCTTAATTTTTGTCGGATTAGTCGGCCGCGGATAATTTTCTAGCGCTTCGAGTTTTTTCGGGTCCGGCCTGACGCCGTCTTCGCTTATAACATGACCCAAGTATACTACTTCTTTTCGCAAGAACTCGCATTTGTCCGGCTGAAGTTTTAGATGCGCTTTTCGCAATCTTTCGCTTAGAACCTTGAATTTATCCTCGTGTTCTTTCAATGAACTCGCGTACAGTACTATATCGTCGAGGTATACAAATAGTTCTATTCCTTGTAAGCCGCACAGCACACGGTCCATCAAACGTTGGAACGTGGCCGGGGCATTTTTGAGCCCGAAGGGCATTCGGGAAAACTGATAATGCCCAAATGGCGTTGTGAATGCAGTTTTGTGTGCGTGTTGTGGATGTACCGGTATTTGATGAAACCCGCTTGCTAAATCGAACACGGAGAAGTATTTTGCACTACCCAGTTGATCAAGAATTTCCGTTATATTAGGAAGTGGGTAGGCGTCCCCGATGGTTTTTTCGTTTAAATTTCGGTAGTCTATCACCATCCGCCATCTAGGTTTCCCCTGTGAATCGGCCTTTTTCGGCACGATCCATAACGGTGAGCTATATGGCGAAATCGAAGGTTCGATGATTTTACCCTCTAATAGATCTCCTACTTATTTGGTGATCTCGTCTTTATGCGCGGGCGGAAATCGGTATTGCCGCACGAAAACTGGTTGATCATCCGTTGTAACGATTTTATGTTCGATTGCTCGAGTATGGTCTAAAAGTTTCCCGGGTATATGGAAGAGATCGTGTGCGTTCTTAATGGATTTTCCTACACTTACTCGCTCTTCCTCATTAAGGTGTTCGAGTCTAAGCAGCGATGTTATTTTTAATATCCTTGCGTTCGCATCGATTTGATTTGACTTTACCGCGTGTACACTTTGGTCGTGCGCACGGCATTCGACACATAGCCGATCCCGCGAATCTCTATCCAGGTCTGGTAATTTTTCCTTGCCTGGTGGCCCGCGTGGATTCTGACTTTTTTCTGGGTTTGGATGGTGGAGCTCGAAAGGCTCTAAAGTCACCGTCGGAACGGCGAGTTCCACATCCTCTCCAGTAGTGTTGAATGCTCTCATGTATGCTACGCCCTTATGGTTACTCACTGCGGCTTCGCCTACGAATATTCCCTCGCCCAAATTTAAACGCGGGATATATCCTTCTTTAGCATCAATATTTTTAACGCGGACGTAGTAAACGCTGCTTGACCTACCCGGGATCATCACGGTCTCATGGTTTTTAAAAGGTACCACTTGGTCTTTCCACTTTACCACCTCTGCATCCCAATCTATGGCTGCCCGATTAAGCCCGTAAAATTCTGCACCTAAAATCGCGTCTTGTTTGATTGGAAACGAATTTTCCACTATATGAAACTCAGAGGGGGTCCCCAAGATATCTATTTCTGTTGACCCAATTGTGTATACGGGTACATCCGAAATTCCTTGCAGTTTTAAAATATCGTACGGATTTGGTTTTATGTTATCCTTTACCGCTCGGATTTTGATCAAATTTGGTTCTGAACCTGAATCTACTAGGAAAATGGAAATTTTTGATAGCTGTGGGCCCTCGATTTCAATAGTCGGTATGTACGTGTTTCTCCTTAGGCGGACGTTGACGGTACGGACTCGTCGTGTTCTTGGACTGTTTTTACAGGGCGCTCTTTCACTTTGTCCCTTCGGTTCGCACCCTGCGGAGCCGAAGGTTGTTTCCCGTTTTCCGAAAGTTTTGTATCCCTCATACGGAAGAAGCACGTCTGTTCAGTATGGTTTGTACGATTGCAGTACGTACATTTGGTAGTTTGTTTGGGTTGTTCATTACCCTTTGTATTTTTAGCCGTTTTGTCGTTCTCGAGTTTGTTTGGACCCTGGGGTTCCTTTTCTTGATCTTTAAACCAACAGTTCTCGTCCTGGTGGCCACGTCTTTTACAGTGACCACACACCGACGGCTTTGGTTTTTCAGTTTTAATTTGCTGCTGCGCGTTAGTTGCGCCCTTCAGAGTTTTACTTGCTTCTTGAAATCGCGATCTGTCGCGCTCCATTTCCTTTTCGATTTTTATCGCGGTTTGATAGGCCGCGCTGAGATTAGAATACCCCTCGAATTTTAAACGGAGTCGAAAATCGGGTGGGAGACCACCAATAAAACATTCCATGGTCTCCTCCTCAAGAGATTCTTTTTGCATACGCGACAACCGACCCGAAGACTCTGTTTCTCCGTCGCAAATCGCGGCATGGAGATCTTTTACGCGGCTTATATAGTCGAGTACATGCTCTGTTTTACCCTTTGTGACGTTTCCTAGTTCACCCTTATATTGGTTTACCAACTTTGATCCCCCAAAAATTTCTTTGAGACGCTCGGTAAACGCGGTAACCGTCCGAAACGTATCGTCCTCGATAGCCGTATATGTGCGACCCGTTAACTTGTTGCGTAATAGTCGCGTGAATGTTGGTTCGAGTGGCGGTGTGAGCATATCTTTGGCTCTTCTACAGGCGCGAGAAAACTTTAGCACTGGAATATTACTTCCACTGAAGGTGGGGACCGATTCGAGAACGTCTTTGAATGACAAGTGCGTGTTAAAACCCCCACTATTACCTGTTTCAGGGGCGCTGTTTGGCACCTCACTTATGGTGCGTAGCTTCAAGTCGCTTAATTCCCTTTTTACGTTTTCAAGTTCGATCCACAGCGTTGCATTGAGGTCGCCACGGGTTTCGGGACACTCGCCCCTTTGTTCTGGTACATGCCCCGTGTTTCCCTGTTTAAGTAGCGCAATTTCTCTTTCATGGACTTCTAAGAGTCGTTCCTCAAGTTCTACTTCGCGTGCCCTGCTGGCTTCTTCAAATTCGGCCAGCTCGCGTTGTTTTTTGATCAGTTGATCCTGTAGCTTTATTAGCTCTTCCTCTGTGAAGTGGCTAGCGCGATCTGTGCCGTTTTCTTGATTCGACATTTTGTTTTGTTTTCAAAACAGCGATAAGGACAATCTTTTGATTCGTCCTATTGTTTTATTTCTGTTTTTTTTTTTTTTATTTTGTTTTCAAAACAGCAATGAGGACAATCTTCTGATTTGCCCTATTGTTTATTTCTGTTTTGTTTTATTTTGTTTTGTTTCAAAACAGCAATGAGGACAATCTTCTGATTTGCCCTATTGTTTATTTCTGTTTTGTTTTATTTTGTTTTGTTTCAAAACAGCAATGAGGACAATCTTTTGATTTGCCCTATTGTTTATTTCTGTTTTGTTTTATTTTGTTTTGTTTCAAAACAGCAATGAGGACAATCTTCTGATTTGCCCTATTGTTTATTTCTGTTTTGTTTTATTTTGTTTTGTTTCAAAACAGCAATGAGGACAATCTTCTGATTTGCCCTATTGTTTATTTCTGTTTTGTTTTATTTTGTTTCGTTTCAAAACAGCAATGAGGACAATCTTTTGATTTGCCCTATCGTTTATTGCTGTTTTGTTTTATTTTGTTTTGTTTCAAAACAGCAATGAGGACAATCTTCTGATTTGCCCTATTGTTTATTTCTGTTTTGTTTTATTTTGTTTCGTTTCAAAACAGCAATGAGGACAATCTTCTGATTTGCCCTATTGTTTATTTCTGTTTTGTTTTATTTTGTTTTGTTTCAAAACAGCAATGAGGACAATCTTCTGATTTGCCCTATTGTTTATTTCTGTTTTGTTTTATTTTGTTTCGTTTCAAAACAGCAATGAGGACAATCTTTTGATTTGCCCTATTGTTTATTTCTGTTTTGTTTTATTTTGTTTTGTTTCAAAACAGCAATGAGGACAATCTTCTGATTTGCCCTATTGTTTATTTCTGTTTTGTTTTATTTTGTTTCGTTTCAAAACAGCAATGAGGACAATCTTTTGATTTGCCCTATTGTTTATTTCTGTTTTGTTTTATTTTGTTTTGTTTCAAAACAGCAATGACGACAATCTTTTGATTTGCCCTATCGTTTATTTCTGTTTTGTTTTTATTTTGTTTTGACCACGTGTTTTATTAGCATTTACTTTTAAACACGCGTTTTACAAAATTTATTTTTGAATACGCGTTTAATAAAATTTTATTTTCAAATACGCGTTTAATAAAATTTTATCTTTAAATACGCGTTTAATAAAATTTTATTTTTAAATACGCGTTTAATAAAATTTTATTTTTAAATACGCGTTTAATAGAATTTTTATTTTCAAATACGCGTTTAATAAAATTTTATTTTTAAATACGCGTTTAATGAAGTTTTATTTTTAAATACGCGTTTAATAAAATTTTATTTTTTTAGATACGCGTTTAATAAAATTTTATTTTGAAATACGCGTTTAATAGAATTTTTATTTTTAAATACGCGTTTAATAAAATTTTATTTTTAAATACGCGTTTAATAAAATTTTATTTTTAAATACGCGTTAAATAGAATTTTATTTTTAAATACGCGTTTAATAAAATTTTATTTTTAAATACGCGTTTAATAAAATTTTATTTTTTAGATACGCGTTTAATAAAATTTTATTTTGAAATACGCGTTTAATAAAATTTTATTTTTAAATACGCGTTTAATAAAATTTTATTTTTTTTAGTTACGCGTTTAATAAAACTTTATTTTTAAATACGCGTTTTAGCAAATTTTATTTTTGAATATGCGTTTAATAAAAATTTTATTTTTAAATACGCGTTTAATAAAATTTTATTTTTAAATACGCGTTTAATAGAATTTTATTTTTAAATACGCGTTTAATAAAATTTTATTTTAAAATACGCATTGTATAACATTTCGTTTTTAAACACGGGTTTTATTAAGTTTTATTTTTAAACACGCGTTTTAACGAATTTTATTTTTAAATATGCGTTTAATAAAAATTTTATTTTGAAACACGCGTTTTAACGAATTTTATTTTTAAATACGCGTTTTATAAAATTTCATTTTTGACCACGTGTTTTATTAAATTTTATTTTGAAACACGCGTTTTAACGAATTTTATTTTTAAATACACGTTTTATAAAATTTCGTTTTTAAACACGGGTTTTATTAAGTTTTATTTTTAAAACAATTTTCGGGACTTGCGTTTTAGTATAAACCGTTTTTCGGAATTTACACGCTTTTTCCGATTTTAAAATGTTTTATGTAATTTTATTTTTGAACACGTGTTTTATTAAGTTTTATTTTTAAAACAGTTTTCGGGACTTGCGTTTTAGTAATAAACTGTTTTTTTGGAATTTACACGCTTTTTCCGATTTTAAAATGTTTTATTTAATTTTATTTTTGAACACGTGTTTTATTAAGTTTTATTTTTAAACACGCGTTTTACAAAGTTTCACTTTTAAATACGCGTTTTAGCAATTTTTATTTTTGAAACACGCGTTTTAATAAAATTTTATTTTTAAAACAGTTTTCGGGACTTGCGTTTTAGTAATAAACTGTTTTTTTGGAATTTACACGCTTTTTCCGATTTTAAAATGTTTTATTTAATTTTATTTTTGAACACGTGTTTTATTAAGTTTTATTTTTAAACACGCGTTTTACAAAGTTTCACTTTTAAATACGCGTTTTAGCAATTTTTATTTTTGAAACACGCGTTTTAATAAAATTTTATTTTTAAACACGCGTTTTAACAAATTTAATTTTAACACAACTGTTTATTGAGTTTCGTTTTAAACACGCGTTTTATCACTTATATTCCAAATTTTTTTTGAACACTTGTTAAAACCCAAAAAAAAAACCCACCTTGGAGAAGAAGACGACAACAATTTCGAAGTTTGTGCACTTTATTAGTCGAATACAAATTTTTTGTTTTTCGATTGATTTTATAAAATGTCACCAGTCCGAAAGGGCGTGGGTTCGAATCCCACCGCTGTCACCAAAAATGTTAAATCCCAGGGTTGTGCCTTTTTCTATCGGCACGGGATGCAACCTCGTGTTACACGAGTTATAAATTTGCTCCACTTTTAGGCCCGTAGGCACGGACCGGGGATAGGAGCACACTGTGCTGGCGACCTTTTATCGTTTCTTTTGTTGTGAAAACACTTCACTTACCTTTCCGGTGTCTATTTCGGATAGATTGTTGTTCCTCTCGATGTTTGGTTGGTGGAGCGTCGACAGGCCGCGTGTCTTCCGTCGGACCGTAGTCTCTTCTCGGCGACGGAGGGCCTGCTGTCCCCCTATTTGGGTAGGTCGTCGAAATGATGTTTCACTTTAGACTTCGCTTTAGAAAAGACTTTAGACTTATATTTTACACTGGTGAAAGTTACAACTAGTTACAATAGAATTTTGGGTTTTGGTCGAAAGAGCCGGGTCTCCCTTGATGAGGGGACTCCGGTGAGAGAGGCTGGAAGAGCTCTCTCTAGAGCCGCGCACGAAAGACTGACGATCAGGGACTCTTAGTCCCTTTTGATCGCTCATTTGCGGGTGGGGCAAATCGCTGATGTCGTGGAATTAACTTCGCTACTGCGTTCCCACAGGCGCGATCTTGCTGACGCTCTTTACTCGGAAGACCTCCGCTGCTCGGGACTTCGGTAACGCATACCTCCGATAGCCCGGGTCTCTGGTAACCCGCGAGTCTCGCGATAACAATACACTTTCTGCGCTCTCTTAATATTAGTTTAATGTTCGTTAATACACTGGGTTGAGCCAGGACGTAACAATATATATATATATATATATATATATATATATATATATATATATATATATATCCCAAGGTCATCGAGAACCTTCTAGAACATTCGAGAAGATTCGCGACATCCCCCCTCCGCCCCCCCTCTACCCGCACCCCCCTCGCCCACATTTGGTCCAGAACCCGTGTTGTATATCTACTAACCTAGCTCATTTTCATTGTTTACGGGGATGGAACTGAGCCGAAAAATCTTGAAAAACGGGTTATACCTTCCCTGTTCATTTGGGGCAAAAAAGAAACTTTAAAGGATGAACAGCGAAGGAAAAGAGTAGAAGCCGATTTTTCAATGACGGTATAATCAAATATCCGTAATTATTGTCCATTATGTCCATTCATATAATTTTAGTACAAGACCGACCCCGTGAAAATGGACCGCGCGCATTGACAGCTTCTTTTGTTTGCGTTATGTTTACGTGGCGCCATCTGCGCTGAGCTTTGCATAAGGTTCCCTATTCCCCGGCGCGCAAAGGAGAATCTACGCTAATATAAATACCTGGGTATCACAATATTAAGTTGATTTGGTTACGTACAATATTGGTCAGTCCTCTCTGCGTATCGTGTGTCGCTTGTAATTTGAAGGTGTGGGATAAACCCAACTACTTTTGATTAGTTATAGTACTCTGTGATTATTGCTTAAATTAAAGTCTAGGGCGCGAATCACGTGTCTCCGAGTCCGCGTTCCGAGAAACCTCCCACGTCCACGCGACTGCTATCTCTAGCTTACTTATTGTTCCTCCCCTAACGGATTGGGTGACTACTGTTTCACCGTCACTTCACTGATGGTCATTCTTGGACGGTAAAGTGACCATAAAAACCCAGCCAGATGACTCCAAATCGAGTACTTACGAATGACCGTAGAAACCGTCTTGACCAAACCTTTTTTTCGCATTCGGGTACTTCAGAGTGACCGTACAAACCGTCCTGACCAAACCTTTTTTTTCAGAATGTATTTCGCCTCCGAGCACTTCAGTGTGACTGTAGAAACCGTCGTGACCAAACGGTTTTTGTCTTTGATTTTGCCCTCTAAAATGTCTGGATCTGAGATTTGGGGAGGGGATAGGGCCTGATGAAAAGAGGAACGTTTAATAGAATGGAAAAAGAAAATCGAAAAAAATAGTCTCAACAACAAAGCGCTCTCGCCAAACTTGGCTTGCGTCGTTTTTGCCCTAGTGGTAGCCAGTAGCGCAGAATGATTTATTTTTATTTTCATGTAATTTATCGTCTTTTCCAGCATGACTAGACACTTTCTTATAAAGGATACAACTTTCAAACCCAACAAGACTAGAAGCTTTATTATAATGTTACAACCTATGTTAACGGCACTTTTTATTTTTTTCCATCCGCTAATGAGAAGAAGCTTTTATTATCCGAATTGCCTGTCGAAGTTGTTCCGAAGTATAATGTTGGGCTGCAGTGTACATTCGTTCCTCTGTAGTCTGACGACCCTTCTCGATGAAGCATTTTCTACCATATCACAGCTCTCGTTGTACACCATTTCGAAGGATTGTGGATTGACTGCTAGAAAAATCGTACCGTGTCTCGTTAGAAATATTTTACCCGCACCAATAAAATATATGCGCTATATTACCATTATGTACATCGCTGTCACGGAAAGTTCGAACGAAATCGCATAGGGTGAATTCCTTGCCAGTCGACAGTATCGAATCTATAAAGCGCATCGTTATTTTCATTCCGTCAAACCTACCGATTTTAATAACGTTTTATGTATAAGTATAATATTTTTATTGTGACGATTATTATCATTAGTTGTGGTGCTATTACATACCGGTACAGCTTCTCGTCATTTTCGTCGCTACTTTTGATCGGCAAACAATATTTGTCGAAGAGATAATGGACGTATTGTTGGACATCTGACCATATTAAATACTCCATCGCGTTTTCCGTCGTGAAGCCTATCGCAATCGAATTTGTTTTCGACGCCCAATCGTACAATTTCGACACACTCACGACCTCGTGGAACCAATCCGACAAGCATACGTTATCTGCACTAACATACAAGCAAATGCCCATGTGTGAACGGCATAATGGCCAAGTCCCGACCCAGTACTGGTGCCGGAGTTGCCAATACTGGCTGACGATTATGGCCCGATACACAGCCAGTACATACAGCGGCGGACTAGGGGGGGGGCGGAGGGGGCAGTCCGCCCTGGGCCTCTGGTCCTGGGGGGCCTCCAAATCTTGAGAAGTCATTTTTAGTCAAATTCCAACTAAGGCCGAACGTATACAAAATATAAACATAGGTAGGTAGGTACTAATTCACCTGTTATCAGGTCATGATAGCAATTGTCAATGTAGCATAAAGCTCTACCTACTTATAGCCAATGCCATAAAAATTGTACACACCGCGCGGTGGGCCCGCTCACTCTATGGTGGTTTTGGCTCGAAACATAAAGACTACATTCGAACAATAGAGAAATTTCGTAAAAAAATTACATACATACGTACTAAAGAATAACAACAGGGGAAATCAACCAATCTGAACCTTGCTGTCGTGAAATTACATTCTAACTTGAAACTTGTTAGAAGCCAAAATAAAGATAGTAGCCGCCGCTATTGCCAATTTATTTTGTTATACCCACCATAAGCGGTTTTTCAAACCACCAAAAAAACCTCTAATACCGCCTGGTGTTACCGTGTAGTAAGTAAGCAACTATACCTGATGCACTTACATAAAAAAAATTATTAAGTATTTCACTACATATTTTTTCAAGCAAATCGAATTCAATTCAATTTCTATACCCTGTGGGTCTATATTCATTCAAATCTATATACAGCCGAAACATTATTCAGGAAATCCCTATGGCGCTGGTAGGTATTTACAGGATCGTAGTGTTGCCTACACCATAAAAGTTGACACACTTCGTGTCAAAGAGCCTTGTCATAGCAAAATATAATGTATTATAAATTTGTTTACACGTAAGTGGTTGAATATCTTGCTTCCCACTAACAAAAACCACCAGCCACAAAAACAAATTTTACCCACTAAAACGGATGTCTAAACCACCAGTTTACGCGGAAAATCCACTAAGTTGGGAACATTGTTAGCCGCTGCGGGACTTTCCTGACCCACGGTCTTACATACAGGTGTGGAAACGAAGCGACATTTCAATGATGCCGTGAGGCACCGTTAGAAGATCCACTTTTTATTCCGCTCGCCGCCACATGCGTCGCTCCTATCGGAGGATATTCCCCACCCACGGTCTTCTGTGATCTCACCCTTCGCCCCCACTTATAATTTCCGTGTTGTCATGTGAATATAACCTCGGTCCGTGTGTCATCTCATGCTCTTAAGGCATTTCTTTCACGAACTCGAATATTTAACAATTAATTGATTTTCGTCCATAATCAAGTAAAAATTCACCCCTGTATACTGGTAAAATTGCAAGCCAATTTACCGAATTTTTAACGATAAATGACGACTCCAAAACAGGTCTCATACGGCGCTCTAAGGAGATAACGCGCTGGCCACATATCTATGTAATAATTTAAACATTAAATAACTCTAGATGCCAGTTATAAACTGCTCATATGTGTAAAATATTGTAAAGATTTCGTAACGACAATAAAAACAGCCGGTCACCGAATGTGTAGAGAAAATATTCAGGATTAAACTTAGAAAAATGTGAGTAGCAGAAGAGTTTTAGTAGCTGCGACTTTTCCGTGAATAGGCGTTTACGGCTCGGCGGCCTCGGTCGGTCGGGTGTCGACGCATCTGAAATAGTACAAAAGATAGTAAAATAGTATAAAATCGGGCTTTTTTGACCGGTTGAGAATTAAAAATCCAAAATGTAACTTATGGCGAGGTCGCTCGATTGGGAGCACCGTTGCACCTCTCCTCTCGTAAAATAATGTTCTCACCACCCTCCCCTGATACAGTACTGTTTGGTCCCTCATGTAGCTGGATAAGTTGTGAACCCTATTGTCGTCGTACAGCACCCAGCTAAAAGTTTTCAAGTAAAAAATATCCGGCCACGGTTTTTATCAAGCGTTCCAAAAAAAATTAGCGGGTTCGAAAAAGTACCCAAATTACTTACCCGTCATTTTGTTTCAACGAAACGACATAATATCGTAGCGATGAGGTTAGGGCGACACAACTGACCACCGCAATGATGTCATAATGGAACAAGTCCATATCGACTTGATGGTTTCGATTGGTGGCCGTGCTTATTGTGTATACGTGTATGCACCCCGATCCTACATTGCTACGGTATTGGGTAGCGGGGATTTCATCTCTGCAGCACTGCAGTCTGCCCTCTGGTACTGCGAGAACGCATTCATTCACAGAAACGTCCTCCGGCAGGATGTCGACATGGAGTCTTCGCCGCCTCGTCTCGACCACCTCGTGACATCGTGGGCATTTGGCCGCCCACCGAAATGTTGTGCACATAGCACCATGTAATGTGTTACTTTCTGTGAAGACGAACGCTTGAAATGTTTGGAGAAAGTCTACAACATCATGGTGCTGTATGCCGTCATAGGGGCGAGCGGCCTCGGTGGAACCACTCCATGTGATCAGGAGATCCTCGAACGCTGAGCATCTATCCGATCCATTTAAGTAGTTCTATCGAGGTGGGTCAATTCATAAAATTTACATGATTTTTTAAAATATTTCCAATTTTAGTATACTCAGTTATTCTGTGAAATTTCAATGCCACTTACCGACCTAATTTCCGAGTAATTAATATTTGAAAATGGGAATTTCCCAGGCAATTTTGCTTCGGTGGATGAAAAAAACCAACTTCTGGTTACTTCAAAACGGAATATATATCACAGAAAATTCATAAGATTCTTACAAAAAATGAGATTTAGATTCACTAATGTTACGTCCAGGTAACAAATAAACTTTGCCCTGTTTTCGACCTTAGCTAAGGCTAATTAGTCGGGGATCCGGGCATAGCAATTTGGTAATTAGGAGTAATTTTCTCAGTGCTATGTTATTCACATTGGTGAAGGTACCATCATTGGAAATTACGTGGTCAACGTTTTAGTTTCTTGATATAGAATTCGCGACGAGGATCTTTGTCCAGAATGAATTTAGGATGTAGAAACTTTATGGTGCATTCAATTGGAGCCAACTGATAAGTTTGAACTGTGGTTGGTGCGAAATTAATTGATTTCAAATAATCTTCGGTGTAATATCCGTGACTTTTCGTCTATATCCGTGCTATCCGGCTATATCCGTGGTACTCTGCGGATATTTTCCGCAGGTAATTCTTTCTACCACCTGGTTTTCCCACTGGAATAAAAAACGGGGGCGATTACTCAGAGCGGTGGCTAGATGGGAATTTGGACAAATTCGCGCTGGTCCGCGCTATTTGACCAGGGATAGTGGGACACAGAGCACGAGGTTGTCCGCGCTGTACTGTTGAATACGGAGGAAGGATCCCAGAGTACGAGGTTGTCCGCGCTACTCTGTTAGAGGTGGAAGGAAGAAGTCAGAGTACGAGGTGGACCGCGCTACTCTGTTAGAGATGGAAGGAAGGAGTCAGAGTACGAGGTGGTCCGCGCTACTCTGAGTAAAGGTTGAGAGTGAAGAAAAAGATCTTACTCTTTTTGGTTTTGAACTTGAAGATTTGTATTTTACGTGTTGAAAGTTTTTCTCCGTACTGAAGAATTGTTACAAAATCGGGCCTTTTATACCCGAAAATTTGGGGGTGGTTGAAGGAAGGTCCTCCGTGATTGGGGGAGTTTTCCGTCTCCCACCTTGTACATTTTCATCTTATATCTACAAATGGGAAGGAACTTCTTATGCTAGAGGGTCACATATCCCCTCCGGACTTGGTTCTTATCTTTCTTATTCCTTGGTGCTGGTACTGGGCCCTACACCAAGGGTGGGGGTTGAGTCTACGCGTACGTGTCGACGCGAAGACGTAACACTAAACACGATAAAATCTAATAGGCTAACAAAAAATATGATTGTCGAATAATTTTGTAAGTTATATTGATTTTAATATGAACTTCCGGGTAGGGATACAGAATTTACGACATAATATCGTGACAGCGAAAAAACATGGCAATACCGCGTCAGCTGAGTACGCCCGAACATGCACAAGAAAAAAAGGCAACGTTGCCACATGTAAATCTAATAAGACAACAAATAATACTTGAGTCAGTACAATGATTATTAATCAATTACTTAATGATTTATCATAAACTGTAGACTAATTGTGTTCACTTGGATAAGCTTATTTAATATTAATTAATTTTAACTGATATATTCGATATTTCGGAAAATCATCATTTAGACATTTTTCTCTACATGACTAGTCTGCATCGAGATAGGACTACCTTAAATTTCACGAGGTTCCTCAAAATGTTGGCAAATGGCGAGTGCGGGAGGACGACCGAGCCGATAGCCCGAACCAGTCGCCGACTGTGAGCTAGAGCGCGGAGGACCGTCAGCGCGTAACACTAGGCAGAATGCCTCTAAAGGGGATTATTCCGTCTCTGGTGAATTAAAAACGAATTATTGCTTAAAATAACTTAAAAACTTTTCAAAGAATTTGAAACGTCATATGAATTTAGTGTTACTCGCGACAACTGAAACGTCAGCCGAGGCATCACAGCTCTTGCGTGTGTGGCCCACTGACGGTCCCGCAATATTGTTAGTTTCATCCCGGGTACCGCTTGTACCCGGCGGGCTCGTCGCAGGGTAAGAGATGGAATTGGAAAGCTGAAAAATAGTAACAAAAGTTCACTTGAAAAATAGTATCACCTATACAAATTATTATTAAGCTTAAGGAAAATTAAAGAGGAAGAACGAAAGGAGGAAATGTGAGAAGCCCGCAAGGGCATACATAAAATAACGGAACACTACTACTACTATTAAATATTTCTAAAAATTAAAATAAATTAAATCTCTATATTAAATAAAATATATTTTATATCGATTTCACCTATTTCTATATTAAATAAAATATCCCCTATCCTCCTATAAATAACCCAATCTCCTTTCCTGCTATAAATAACCCAAAAATTCAACCCATTGTGCATGTGGGTGTGTTTGTTTTTCCTTACCAGCTCTTCATTCGGCATATTTGCTCGCGCACCCTCCGGATCTCTGGGCGGCGGTACCTCAGCGAAGAGCACCGGAGGTGCTGCCGTGAGGAGATCCTGAAAAAAAAAAACGAGCACATTAAAAATAATGTCGAGGCCACAACAGTTGAAAATCCTCCTCGGAGCCGACCAGTGATACCTTTCCGTTCTTTGAAAATATCTCCCATAGGCATTTTCGAAAGGTCCAACTGTTTTTGGCAAATCAGAACCACTCGGCGATTATTTTGGGGTTAACCCACATAAAAAAGAGTTGTTTGTCGTTTTGGAAAAAAGAAAGAACCGAAACGGTATTTTTTACACTACGCGACTGGCGTGCGTTAACGCGTAACGCACTTCGCGGTAACGCAAAACTGCGTAACGCTGCTCAGGGGCGGACTAAGAGAAGTTTTGCTAAGCTGAAATTTATAAAAAATTATCTTCGATCTATGATGAACCAAGAACGCCTGGTCAATCTGCCTATTCTTTAAATTGAAAGGGAAGTTTCAAGGGAAATAGATTTCAACGATGTCATCGAGAAGTTCAGTAAAATGAAAGCACGAAAAAATGTAAAATAGTTACAAAGCAAAGGCTTTGTTTTTAAACTTATAAGTACAATAAAAGTTACTTTCTTATTATAGTCTTCATTTTTTTTGCACTTTACCTGCTAGGTGCTGTGCTAAATGCTGATCCGCATTCGAACTTTTTTACCCATATCATAAGTAGGGTGTATCCAGTAGAACCTCGATTATCCGAACCAATTGGGACCGAGACTAGTTCGGATAATCAAAAGTTCGGATAATCGAAACGTGGGTTTTTTTGGGACGAGATCATAAACAACACCTTTTTACATAAAAACAGTACATACATATATGTTAAAATTTGACATACATATTAACGTTGAAATATATGTGTGTGTGTGGGTGTGTGTGTCTGTGTGTGTGTGTGCGCGCGCGTGCGTGCGTGCGTGCGTGCGCGCGTGCGTGCGTGCGTGCGTGCGTGCGTGCGTGTGCGTGCGTGTGTGTGTGTGTGTATTTTAAACTCCTGAAAAAAGTCGAATGCTTGTTTTTATTTATTTTTTTTAAATAAAATCGTCCATTTTTAATTGACGAATGGCTGTAACGCATTTTTGAGCGGCTAAGTCTCGCAGCCGTTTGAGAAGGAGAAATTGCGTTGGGTTTCTCATTGTTGCTCACGGCGGCGGCAGCGAGCAACAATGCATCTTTCGCGCCAACGTTCGGATAATTGAGCGTTCGGATAAACTAAGTCATCGTTCGGATAATTGAGGGTTCGGATAATCGAGATTCTACTATATTACAATTACATATCATCAATAATACATCCATTTTTTAGCAGACCGGGGGGGGGCCTCATTTATATACCGCCCCGAGCCTCCGACGGGCTTAGTCCGCCACTGACTACATAAACGGTACTGGCCTAACTCCGATATGATAACACTGGTCCTAAGCTCGGCAACAGCGTTGTTACGGTACTGGCTGACTACTGGCTGTCAATATTGGGCCAGAGCACATGAACAATATTGGGCCAGAGCCCATAAACAATACTAGGCCAACTCCAAAATGTTACGCCGCCCCTCCGCTCGGCAACAGTGTTGGCACAGTACCGTCTAAGTACTGAATGCAAATAATGGGCCAGAGCGTGTAAACAATACTAGGCCAACTCCGAAATGATAACACCGGTCCAAGGCTCGTAAACGGCGTTGGTGCAGTACTAGCGACCAGTGCTGGCGGCCAATGTCGGGCCAGAGCGCATAAACAATACTGGCCCAACTCTGGAAGTATAACACTGGCCCTACGCTCGGCAAGCGTTGGCACAGTATTGGTGACTAGTACCGGCTGCCACTATTGGGCCAGAGTTGCGGTGCGTTCCCGGTCACCGGCATCAGATAAATATTGGCTTGTTATCGATAATATTTTCGCCGCAGTGGTTTTTCCGCCATCGTATCTGAAACAATATCTGAAATCAAGATATTTTATTTGATTGCACCCACTTTTAAGAATTATATTAGTAAAAAATTGAAAAATCATTTACAATTCATGCGTTTGTACGTTGTTGTCGCACTGAAGGATTTTTTCTATGTACCGTTGGCGCCTGGTCGCCCCGTGGCCGAATATTTCTCCTGCGCCGCCTTCGATATCAGGCCAGCGATCACATTGCGGATAGCACCTTTTTCGTCGGCCGGTGAACCCACTAAGGCTCTCGTCAACTCTATCTAAAAAGAATTGAAAAATATAGCCACTTCCAGAGTATTAAAGATGAATTAAGGTGCTCTTCTATCATTTTACTTCAGCATACGTAATTTCGGATAAGTAAATAACATTGTATTTACCAAAGCGTTATCTTTCTCCTTGTCCTCCGAGACTCCCTGATCAAATTGAACAAATCCTTCGTAACTCGTTATAGGCAGTTTGATACCGAGAGTAATTTTGCCTGTGCTGATGCTATGTCCAACCGATGGCATTTTATTTATAAGGAACGTATTTTTTAAGTCTTCAATTTTTTTAAACTCAAATCGTATTGAATCTGGTTTGCTCCCTTTACATGCTTGCTCAAGTTTTCTCCACCTTCTCCATTTTTTCCATTTTCTCCATGAGCACTTTTAGCGTCCCAATAATATCCTTGCTATTGTCACATCCGGAAGGGATGAGAGCATAATATTTTTGTTTACCTCTTTGTTGCCTACGCCGAGCGCAATAGCACGGGATGAGGGTAAAAAGGGGTAGTGCGTGGGAAAGGATAAAGTTAAGGAATTAACGCGAGTTTTGGGTACTGAGGAATAATTCGACAGATTTGTGTTCGATTGACACTAGGTTATTTATTATGAGATTATTAGCCGGGTTAAAACGAATAGGGCTATGGTGAAAAATACAAAACGAAAAAGTAAAGTTGCTTACATTGGCGGTGGTTGACGCACGGTCGCTCGCTCGCTCGCGTGAGTGGTTTGATGTCGCTCGGATTACAAGGGCCTTCGCTCTTGGGCCGGAGTTCTCGCTGGTGTAATCGCTGGTAAGACGCTCGGAAGATTTTACGCTGGTCGAGTGTATACTCGATCTGTTTACTACGACGGCACTATGCGTAGACAGAAATACGAACTAGGCGCGAGGTCGAAGGGTTGACTAATCTTTACGGACCGATGATAGAAATTATACAATCGCACTATAACTTCGGTGACCCGAGTAATGACGACTGTTGGTATATGGATCGATAGAAGACCGATTCACATGAGAGTTAATTGGAGGTATTCCTTATACTGCTGGATTACGATTCTTTAAGAGAACTTGATTGAACGGTAGTCGACGGGAGACTGCTCTGAATAATGGACGTTGTCGAGAGACCGACTCGACTTTTTTTGCACACTGCCCTTCTTGGTTCGCATGCAAATTTTTAGAGTGAGTGGGAGGTAATCTTCGGTCCCTCTTCTTAGAAAATAATGGCGCTGGTGGAAGGGGCCAATTCGCTTTGTTAACGGAATGACATGAGGTGTGTAGCCGAAATTCGCGTTAAGTCGTTCGCGATAGCGCGGCGACCGTTTGATTCAGACGGCCCGGATGCCTTGGTGCTCCGCTCTGGTTACCGGGTCGAATCATGCAGACTTCTTTTTGTATTCATGCGGATAGCCAGCGTAAAGTTTTGGAGTCCGTTCCTGTTTGATTATTTGAGCTGCGGCATTTCGTAGAATTTTTGCTCTGGCCGATGTTCTTGTTGAAAGTTGAGAGCGTCGGACGATCTGGTCCTCCGTGTTGCTCGAGTGGGTACTTGGATTGTTTGGACGCCTTGCCGAAGCGTATGCACCTAATCTCGTTCTTGGTAAAACCTCACCAAGACAAAGATCGTTGGTCATAGGGTGTCCGTTCCTATTTGATTATTCGAGCTGCGGCATTTCGTAGAATTTTTGCTCTGGCCGATGTTCTTGTTGAAAGTTGAGAGCGTCGGTCGATCTGGTCCTCCGTGTTGCTCGAGTGGGTACTTGGATTGTTTGGGCGCCTTGCCGAAGCGTATGCGCCTAATCTCGTTCTTGGTAAAACCTCACCAAGACAAAGATCGTTGGTCATAGGGTGTCGCACGCGTTTTCTAGCGACGTGACACTATAATGTGAAATGAAGAAAAATTGATAAAGAAACATTACGAAACTTCCCCACAAAAACCACCTACCAGAACAATAGAAGTCGAATTTCGTCCTGCTACACACTGCAATTTGCAAATTACTTCTGCAAAATGGTACACGGTACTTAAATTATTTTCTACATGAGAAACTGTACTTTTCAATGTCACTTTCTTTGTAGACAATATTATTTTCCCACCTTTATAGTTATATAGTTCTATTTTTTTCCAGTGTCATACATGCCTACTAATATCAATGAAAATTGTGTTTTTAAAAGAATTTTAATTGTATATCCTTAGTTTTTTCATTTATTTTTACGAAATATCTAACTACTATTCTTTTACGATTTATTTATGGAAAAAAATTTTAAAAACAAGTTTATGAACAACCTAGCTTCCTAATATTAAAAAAAATGGGTTTAAAACTCACCAGCAAATTTTATAATGGTCACTTCAAATGTTGACCTTGCTAGATTCGGGGATTTTCCTGCTTTTGCCACCATCGATACGTTCCCTTCTCCCTTGGATGGATAAGCGTATCAATAAATTCCGTTTTTGGCTTCTGCGAGCCAGGACGATGGGACAATATCGATGCATTTTTTCCCCTTTTTTTTCCTTGGGGAAATTCACCACCGCGTAGGGATGATCCATATCTATATATAAAAAATAGCATATACAGGGTGAGGCACACAAAGTATTACAGAGTAATAGCACTCAAACTATTGATCATATCCAAACATGTTTCATACAAAAGGTTCAGTGTTCGAGAAGGCCGTCATACTGGACCACCTTATTTTTTATCGGTGGAGGCGCTGAAGCCACGTCAAGGGCAACTCCACTTTTTTAAAATGGAACCATGTTTTTTTTTTCGACGACATAACCGATTTTAAGACGACTTCAGCGACCTATAACACAAGGTCATTCTAGTCACGCAAAGTATGGAAATAGTCGAAAAATCGAAAAATATCGGAATAATCACTTTCAAAGGATCCACCAACCTTGGTTTGGGTCTACCTACAGGAGATGCTTGAAGTGATGACCTTCGACTTGTAAACACTTGTTAATTCGCTGATGAAAAGACCGTCTAACTTGAGCCAACATTTATGGTGTAATTTCGGTACATGCTCGGCGTATTCTTTCTTCCATGCCGTCATGCGTGGTAGGTGGTACCGCCATTACGCGTTCTATGACAAAAACCCATGGAAAGTAATCTGGTAATGATAGATCTGGCGAACGAGGTAGCCAAGCACAGGGCCACCTCGTCCTATCCACTTTTCACCAAAAATCTCATTCACCACTTGTCTTGAATACAGAGCATAATGGGGTGGTGCACTGTCGTGTTGCATCCACATGTTCATGCGAACATGCAAGGGCACGTCTTCCAGTAATTGAGGCAGTACGTTTTGCAGAAAGTTTGTGTAAACTTGCCGACAATGTCGCACCAACAATTAACGGACCACGGATGTTTAAATGGTACAGTTCTTATCCATCGAAGATTCTCATTTGCCCAATAATGCATGTTATGCCTATTCACATTTCCCGTATTTGTGAAGTTAGATTCGTCAGAAAAAAGCACATGACTCAAAAATGAGACATCTGAGCGCAATTTTCTACGAATCCAGTTACAGAAATTGACGCGATTTAGGAAATCACTGCCGTACAAATCCTGATGGAATGACATACGATGCGGATGGAACTTGTGTTGATGTAAGATTCTTAATACAGATCGGACTAATTCCACTCTCTCTTTCCATTTGCCTACGGCTCGCATGTGGATTTAGCGCAGCAAAAGCTAAGATAGCAGCCGCATTATTTTTTATTAACAATCGGTCGACGTTTGACTCGTATTTGTTTCACTGTACTGAAGCGACGGAACGGTCAGCTAATCGCTTAAAAGCCATGTGCGATTTTTATTGCCTATCCGGATAACGAGCCACATACAAATCTTGGGCGTTTCTGTAATGTTTACGGCATTCCCCCAGCACCATCAACATATCAAAAGATTCTTGAAAATCGTTCATTTTCGCGATCCGATGTACTCACATTAGAAGGTAATGCGTGACTAACTGATATGTCAACAGAAAATGCGTACTTGCTGCCGATAAAAAATATTGGTATCGTAAGAAATGAAAACAGCGATCAAACAAGTGTTTACAAGTCGATGGTCATCACTTCGAGCATCTTCTGTAGGTAGACCCAAACCAAGGTTAGTGGATCCTTTGAAAGTGATTATTCCGATATTTTTCGATTTTTCAACTGTTTTTATACTTTGCGTACTAGAATGACCTTGTGTTGTAGGTCGCTGAATTCGTCTTAACATCGGTAATAATATCATCGAAAAAAATACATGACCCATGAAAAAAAAAACAAACTCAAACATTGGGGGACGAGTGGGTGCAAAAGAGAGGGAAAATCGTAAGGAAGGGAGAGAGAATAAATGAATTATTTATTATTTCTTAATATGCCGTAGACAAAAAATACAAAATAAAATGAAAAAATAAGTGTAAAGAAAAATCTAAAAGAATAACAAATTAAGAACAAAGAAAAGTAAAAAATAAATATTACAAACCAGGTGTAAAGAAAAATATAAACGAAAAATTATAGAATAAGTAAAGAAGGTAAAGAAAATATAAAAGAAGGCGAGAGAGAGAGAGGGGGGGGGTCTTTATTAGCTTTCTCAGCTATTTGTTGTACATATTGTTACATATTTTCTTAAATCTAAGTACATCTCACTTTACTGTTGACACAACATATTCTTTTAACATTCGTTTAAACTGCTCAACTTTTTCACAGCCTTTTAGATCACTTGGCAATGTATTATACATTTTCCCTCCGTCATAGTACATACTCTTTTGTGCGCTTCGCGTTCTCCGGAATTGTATTACTACATTTTCCGCTTGTCGTGTCTCCCTAACACTCCTCGTTCTCACTATATGTACCCGACTTTTCAGTTCTTTCGGCAGTAGGCTTTCCACTGCTTTAAATATAAATATACATACATTGTAATACAATCTTTGCCGTACAGACATATACTGCATCGCATTCAGCATATCTTCCACCTTCGTGTATCGGTTGCATTGCAATATGACTCTCATCGCTCTATCTTGCGCGATCTGCAGTTTATTCAACTCTGTTTCTCCCATACCCACTAACAGCGTTGCACAATATTCAAAGTGAGGGGCGATAATTGTTTCATATATGACACATCTCGTATATGCAGATACGTAATGCCCTACTCTATTCAGGAAACTCGTTTTTTACCCATTTTTTAAACATATGCTCACAGTGTTCTTTAAATCGTAGCTTGTTATCAATAACCAAATATTTCATCGTCTCCACTCTCTCTAGTTCCGTTCCAGTTCCAACACTTGAGTACAATATTCTCACTCGCACTTTTCCTTATACTGCTGACAATCATATATTTTGTTTTCTCTACATTCATTTTTAATTTATTTCTATCCATCCACTTTTCCACTATATTTAATAACATATTCATCTTTCTCTCTTCTTCTCGCTGCTGCTGTGATATCTTCCGAATACCATTTTTTCCCGTCCCAAACCCGTGGAATCTTGACTGTTCTTCTGGGTGCAAACCTATCGAGTGCACCCACTATGTTATCAACAAGCATTTTTGCTCGTTGGCTTATCTCTAACCCTGCCATTTGTTTGGTCGTATTACTCAACATCCTCGAAAATTCCTTCCCATCGATTTGACTATAGTTTCTTGTTTTATATTCTCTGCACTCATTCTTTCCTGTCCTGTTACCTAATATAACTTTTATCCATCCGTGGTCCGTTATCTTTGGTTCATGCTCCATCTGAACTTGTGCACTCGTATTAGCAAATAACAAATCTATAATTGTTCGGCTATCTTGCGTTATTCTCGTTGGTTTATTAACATATTGCTTCATCCCTAGACTCAGCATTCGTGTTATTAACTTCTTTTTATAGAACGTTTCTAGTGTAATATCGATATTAAAGTCACCTAATATCAAACAGTCTCCTTTTATTGTTAGTTCCTCAGTTATGTTTTCTATGTATCGTATAAAATCCGCATCCGACGCACTCGGTGAGTGATACACAACTCCGATCACTCCTTTACAATGTTCGTCCTTGACCTCTATTCCAGCACACCAACAGTTTGACTCTATTTTACTTATTGGTATCATCTCAAATTTAATCCCATCTCTGACGTATAAGATCACACCACCTGTGTTCCTATTCTCCGCATCACATCTGACTATACCGTATCCCGGTATATACACTTCACTGTTTTATATTTCGGTCATCACCCTGGTCTCTGATAACGCTATAATTGCAGGTTTCATTCTGTCCACTACTTGGTATCGTATTTCATCCTTGTGTGCTATGTTGTATCCCCAGCTCGAGAACCCGGGATGGGTATTTTGGGATCGTTGCGAAATTAAGAGTTGGAACTCAAGTTCGTTGAATAGGAATATAAGTTTATTACTGGGCTGGTCTTATAATTGAATTTACAGTGTGTCGGTCGTACCTTAGGACCGAACCGTTCAAAAGCCAACCAAGGACTGTCTGTTCCCTGGTGTCTTCTCTTAATTGTCGACTCTGATTGTCGTAATTTGCCCCAGATCAAGCATCATAAGATGCTTGGTCAGGATGTGTCGCAAAGTGTCGTTTTGACGTTTGCATTTTGGCGAAAGTGTAACTCTCGCAAGGAGGGCAATAAAGTGTCACTCTCGCAAGGAGGGCAACAAAGTGGAACTCTCGCAGTTGCGCAAATACTTGTTGTATTGCACAAGTTTGCGGACACAACATCCCTCCCCTTTAAAAGATCAAATCTCTCCTGGGATTTGTTTTGCATTAATGGTTGGTCCTTCGGTTTACAAATCTTTATCCATGTTCCCGTGTGATTATCCCATATATATCGTTATTATTTTTTCTTAAAATAATTCTCGGATAATTATAATACATTTTTTTTTTTCAATACATTTTTCGTATGATCATTTTACACGGAACTCGTTGCTGCTGTGTTTCGCTTGATTTTTAGTGTCAATTTGGGCACGGGCAGCTTTCTTTTTGCTGACTGTGCTTCGCTTGGTTGCGCCGGCTCGGCGCTGTTGTGGTCCTCGTTGCGGACTGGTTTCCTTGCGCGTTTTATGCGGCAATAGCATACATAGGCTATTCCGAGTATTATCGGCGCGATTGTGCTTAGCGAATAGTTACCTATTATATGTTTATATGTGTTTGAATCGCTTGACTCTTTGTTTAACTTAATCTTTATGTTTTTTACGCGTTCGCTGATCCTGTTTAATTCTTTTGGATCGTTTATGATTTCGTGCAATTTTTGTCGATGTATGATCGAGTATGTTCATATCTGTAGACAAAAATGATAAATTATATTGCGGTAGGAAATCGGCGTATACGTTCTGTCTTATTTCGCCGACGGTTTCTAGTCTAAAACTAGGGGCGGTGACGGAACATTTTCCGTCCAAAGCCAGAGTCCCTGCACCCGTAAGGGTCGCGTGCGCGGTTGGTTGTTTTCCGCAATGGATGAGAAGCGTTTCGGGCTCCGGTGCGACGTATAGCCACCTACCATGGCGTTCTAACGCAATAATTAGAGTGTTATTTATCTGAGCAATTCTTTGGTCGCAATTCGCATTTTTATCTTTAGGTGCAATGTACAATGCCACCTCGCACGATGCGCAAGTATGAGCGGGACGCGCCGCTTGCTTTGGCCGGCAATAATAATGTGACTCTACGGCCTTACAATTTTCTAAATCATTTTTTGTTATGTGTAAGCAAGATTCTCTTGTGGCTTCGACCGCGACAAGGTCATTCTTTATTTCTACAAATTGATAACTATGATTTTTTATTTTGGCAGGCAGAGGATAGGCTTTGCTTATTTTATATTCCTCAGTGCCAATTAACGGTATTTTTATTACAAGTACAATGTACGTTTTCGTACTATACGCGCCTACTTCTGACAACTCCAATAATGTTGGCATTTGCGCGTAGTTTATCGCGGTAGGGAACGTATGCCCTATTGGCAAATTGGGTAAAGCGTCAGTCAAATAATTTGTCAATTGTCTTGGAGATAGTATGCTTGGGATGACCATTCCTCTCGTGAGTCCTATTAAAAAATTAACTATTTGTCGTACGTCATTCAGTAATGATTCTACGATGAGGCTTACAGCCGCTATTCGTTCATCCAATTGTTGTCGGGTGTTTTGGTCGTTGTACTGGTTGACCACCCGTTGTTCGATCTGTTTCACGAGAGCTTGTAGCACCTTCTGATTATCTTCCAAACGGTTTGATGATCGATTAAAAAGGTCTATTGTTGAGTTCAAAATTTGCACATTTCCCTTTAAGGCGTCTTCTACTGTTTTTTGCTTTTTATTTATTTTGTTTATTTCGTTGCTGATTTCGGATCCGTCTTGTGCATCCATATTTCCTGTGATTGCTTTTATTATTCCCCCTAATCCGTCTATCAAGCCTCGTCGATAACGAATTTTTTTAATTCCTGTTATGTCGTATGCGGCTTGTAGTTCGTTGTTGATTTTATCGACCATGCGAGTCGTTGTTTTTGTCGCCATATGACAGAGTAGGTTGGCCCGCAGGTCTTGAGCGCATAGGTCTACTATTTTCTTCATAGCTTCGGTGATCTGCGCTTCCTGTTCCGCTATTCCATTTAGATCCATTTTTACCGCTAGTTTCCACACGTCGCGGGTTATTGACATGGTCCCGATTTCCTCATAAAAAATTCCGGGTGAGACCGTAAACTTTTCTATCCGGTATGATTTTTCCGGCGTATCAGCTTCACCTGAGCTCGACCCTGGGGCCAGAGATAGTAACCTGCGAAAATGATTCGCGTGGTTAGATACTTCGGACCTGTCCCCCCCCCCTTTTTTTTGAATAGGGAATTTCTATAGATGTACATATAAGCCTATTATTTTATCTTTAGAATTCTTTAATTCTTTTCATTGAAGACTTTCGATTTGGGCTCGTTGCTGAGTCCTGAGTTTATTGCTCTTCCTTTTCTGCAATTCTGCGTTTTCGTGCTTTGATCGGGTCGCTCGTTCAGTGTTCGAACGGCGACGTTTCAGTGTTACTTCGACTTTCGACAGGAAACAACTATTTATCGGTAAGTTTTTATACTTCTTTGCTTTCTTTTCATACCTTTTTTGCACGACTATTTTATTGTAATTTTACTTTTCTTCCCCTTTTTTCAGCTAATTATTATGGACTACTCCCGGTATGAGGGTGAAACGGTAGTCTTCGGGGCTGAGGAGGATGGCCTGGAATTTGTTGTTGTGAGTAGAGCAATTCCCCCTCCCCCCCCCCCTTTTTTTTTTTTTGAAAATGTCTTCCTATTGATGTATTTTCTTTTGTTTCTTTTTCCTTTCAGACCGCTCGGACTCCGAAACGGACGCGTCCCTCCTCGAAAGGGTGGTGGGGGCGGCTGTTTATCCAGCACGCTGTCGGAGTTCGCCGCCGTCGCGCCCAGGTCCGGGCCAATTTACAAAAACTCTGGGCCGAGGACCCTGAGAGTGTGGAGGCCATGGAGTGGGGCTGGGAGCCGGCCGACTTATTCGGGTTATGCCGGCTCTTTTATGACAGCCTGGAGGAGGGTTGGTGGCTCAGTTGGCCCACCATGTGGTGGCTGCCAGCCCTCTTTCCCACCCCCGGGTTGGAACCGGACCCCATTTGGGTGTTCGGTTGATACGACGATGAATGAAAAATACGTATAATATAGACATATGTAACAATATATTTCCTTTCTTTATTTTTAAATATGTGTTCGCATTGTGCATTTTATTTTTCCCTTCCTCTTTTCAGGGCGTCTTGCGGGAGAACCTCTGTGGCCTCCCTCGATTAATCATTATTCTTTTTTTTTGTGTCCCCCCCCCCTTTTTTTTTTTGATGACGGGGCTTCGTGCGGCCGAGCCGCGGCCCCCTCCCTTTCTCCGCCCACCCGCTGGCCATCGAGATGGCTAGTGGGTGATATATTTTTTTAGGCGGTTCGCGTGTACGCGTGTTTCTTTGCGTCCGCGGCCGATACGGTAGGTTTTGCCTGCCTCTCGGCTTCGGACCGTGTAAGGCCCTACCCATTTCGGGGTAAGTTTGGCCGATCTGCCCCTCCTCACGGTCTCGTCGTAGAGGAGGACTTTATCACCCGGGCGGTACTCTACTTTACCGGCCGTGTGATCGTAATGATGCTTCGATTTCTCCTTTCCTTTTTTCAGCTTTTGTTGTGCCTGTTGCCATGACGCCCTCAGGCGTTCACGTAATTCTGCTGCATAATCGTCGTATGAATATGTTGCTCTCGGTATTTCTCGCAACGCGGTCGGTAATTTAGCCTCTTTACCGAATACCAATTCATACGGCGTAATACCTGTAGCCGTGTGTGGCGTGGTATTATATGTGAACATGGCGTATGGTATCCATTCGTCCCAGTCCCTTTGATCCTCACGTACAAAATTTTTCAGGTATTCCGCAAGGGTCCTGTAGGATCTTTCCAGGGCTCCATTCGATTGTGGATGGTATGCCGTGGTTTGCAACTTTTTTATTTGTAGGAGATCACACATTTCTTTAAATATGTTGCTTAGAAAATTTGTGCCTTGATCCGAAAGAATTTCGGACGGGGCACCAAATTTACAAATGATTTCCGTTACGAGGGCCTTTGCTACCGTTTTGGCTTCTTGGTTTTCTAACGGAATTGCTGCACTATATTTTGTTAATAAATCCTGGAAAGTCAGGATGTATTTGTTGCCTTTTTCTGTAACAGTCAAGGGACCTACAATATCGACAGCACATTTTTCGAACGCTCGGCCCGGTGTGTCTGTTATGACCATCGGTACCTTCGCATTTTTTCCTGATTTATTTCGCTGACATTTGTCGCACTCCTGAATGTGTGCGGTGACGTCTCGTTTCATTCCTGGCCACACATTCTGTTGTCGTATTCGCTGCAGCGTCCGTGTGATGCCTTGGTGCCCACCTAGAGGGGCATCGTGATATTCCTGCATTATCTTCTCTCGGTCTTCCTTGCTGGGAGTGCATACGCCAATGCTGCCGTTTTCTTCGTCGCTCGCGCTCGTGCTCGAGCATCGCGACTCTTTTAACTCACGGGGAGATTCCCCCTGTGCCGCGCTTCCCCAGGCGGCTTCTCCTCCACGTGCTGCCTCGTAGCACGGAGAGTTGTATTCTCGGCCTCTCCGCTTTGTGCGGATATTCGTAGCGCTGTCCTTCTTTTTGCGCTCTCTCTCCCGGGCGCTCTTGCTCGGGTTGCCACTGTCCGAATCCATACTGTCGGACTCGGTCTCTTCCCTCTCACTTGCGTAACTGCTGGCGGCCATACTGTCTTCCTTTATTATTTCTCTCGCGCGGCCGCGCGGAGTCTTCTCTCTTTCTCTATTTAATTTTTCTTGCTCTCTTTTGCCTGTTGCTATCACTCTTTCTTTATCTTCTGTCTCTGTCGCGCTACCGCATTTCCTTATATTTTTTCCTTTATTATTTTTCTCTGTTTCACTACCGCGCTTTTGTGTAATTTTTTCTCTCTCTTGTGCTTGAGCTCGTGTCAAGGCATATATGCGGCTTAACGCATCTGCGTTTGTGTTTGATTTTCCCGTTTTATATTGGATCTTATAGTTATATTCCTCCAACTTTATTCGCCATCTCATAAGCCTTGATCCTGGATCCTTTACGCTGAATAACCATGTCAATGGTTTGTGATCCGTAATTATGGTGAATTTTGTGCCATAAATATACGGTCGAAATTGATGTACTGCCCATACGATTGCAAGCAGTTCCTTCTCTGTAGTCGAATAATTAGTTTCGGCTTTGTTGAGAGTTCGGCTTGCATAGCATATGGGTAAATCCTCTCCAATTTTCCCTTGAGACAGGATTGCACCAATTGCCCTATCCGAGGCATCCGTGGTCACGATAAACGGTTTCGTGAAATCGGGATACTGGAGTATGGGCGCCGTGATCAGGGCTTCCCTTAAACGGTCAAATGAGCTTTGGCATAATTCGGACCATTCGAATTTCACACCCTTTTTGATCAAATTCGTCATTGGTTTAGCGATCTTGGAAAAATCTTTAATGAATCGGCGGTAGTACCCGGCTAGTCCCAGGAATGATTGTATTTCTTTTACATTTCTCGGTATTGGGAAATTTTTTACCGCTTTTAGTTTTTCAGGGTCAGGTTTCACACCGACTTCTGTTATAATATGACCGAGATATTGCGTTTCCTTTCGCATAAATTCGCATTTCTTGGGTTGTATTTTTAAATTAGCCTCTCTTAGCCGCGTCAGCACTTCACGTAACCGCTTGTCGTGCTCGGCAAGTGAGGCTCCGTGTATGACAATATCGTCCAAATATACGTAGCATTTTAGGCCCTGCAAACCGGCCAATACTGCGTCCATTAATCTTTGGAACGTAGGAGGTGCATTTTTTAAACCAAATGGCATTCGATTATACTCGTAATGCCCTAGCGGCGTTGAAAAAGCCGTTTTCGGTTTATCTTCCTCTGCCATTGGGATTTGATGAAATCCCGAAGCGAGGTCAAGGGTCGTGAAGTATTTTGCCTTTCCCAACTGGTCCAGTATCTCTGCGATATTGGGCAGTGGGTAAGAGTCGCCTTCTGTAGCCTCGTTTAATTTCCGGAAGTCAACGACCACCCTTTTTTGGACTATTCCGTCCGCATCTGGTTTTTTCGGCACGACGAGCAAAGGGGCATTCCATGGGCTCGTGCTGGGGCGGATTATATCCTCATCTAGCATTTTTTGTGCCTGTCGTTGAATTTCTTTTTTGTGCTCCTCCGGCAGTCGATAAGGTCGCACCTTTATCGGCATTACCCCGTCCTTGAGCGGTATCCGATGCTCGACTGCTTTCGTACAACCTAGTAGTTCTCCTTCGAGATGAAATACGTCGGGGAATTCCTCGCAGATTTCTCGCAAAATTTCTTCTTCTTCTGTGTTTAAATGCGAGTTCCCCTTAACCTTGCGTCATAATTTTTCCATCCTTTTCTTTCGTATTTCCGCGTTTTTTCCGGCGTCTTCTTGAGTTTCCTCTTCTTTCTTCTGTTTGTCACAGTTTTCTTTTCCCAGGCTAACCTTGTCGATTTCCATTTTTTCCAGCTCGACCGTAGGTCTTTTAATAATTTGCTCTTTCTCGAGCACATTCATTATTATTACAGGGCAAGTGTTTGCCTCTGCCTTCACGATGGCCTTTCCCATCGTGATTCCCTTTTGGATTTTTTGTTCCCTTGTAAATCCTTGGCCTTTTTCCTTCGTCCTCGCCTGCACAATACATTCTGAGCGGGCGGGTATTTTTAAATATTTTGTGCCGTGTACAAACGGTATTTTGTGCCCTCGAATTTCTATCATTTTTCCTTCTAGTATGTTTATTCCCTTTTCGACTATACAGTCCATTCCAGGGAGTCCGTCTACTGCTAACGGTACTTCCTTGCCGACCACGTGGAACTTGTGCGTTATCACAGCGGCCGGGGTGTCCAGTTTTAGCTCAGCTGTGCAGAGCGTGCGAAACGCCTTGCCCCCGAGGCCGTGAAGTTCTATTATCTCGTCCTCGATGGGTGTTTCCGGATCCAGCTCATTCACCTTTACTATGCTGCACTGGGCCCCTGTGTCACAACGGAGCGTCAGCATTTTGTCGCGAGCCTGCTTTGACGTTATATGTAGGTCACTGGCGTATACTCGCGGCAGCTGAGCGCTGACGTGGTAAATTCTTCTCGGCGCCTTGTTATTGTGTACATATGGCTTTCCGAGTAGAATGTCCATTATTCTTCTTTGCGAATATTTTTTCTCGTTCACTTGAACGCATTTTGTTTCTTTCTCTATTGAGAGAACGCCGACTGCTAATGAACTGACTGTTCTTTTGGGCGCATTTTCTTGGTTTTTTTCATTTGGCCTATACTCATTTTGTTTTCTTGGGAACTTATTGTTTGGTGCGTAATTGTAACGCTTCTGCTGGTAACTCGGGCCTTGCCATCCTGGCCGTCGTCTACAGTCGTTGTATCTGTGACCCGGTTTTTTGCAATAATTGCAAATTATTTCTGCTTGATTTATTGTTTTCGTTGGCACTGGCAAGCTATAACGCGCTTGTGTTTGCGCCTGATGCGACGCGGGCCTTTGAAACGGGAACGATTTTCGCCCCTCGTGGGCGTGTGACGGCGCGGACTGTCCACTACTGTGGGAAACGCTCTTCGCGATAGTTTTTGTTCCTTCGACCGATTTTTCCTCTTCGATTGCTCCGCGGATTGCTTCTCCTAAATCGTGGTACCCGCGTGACCTGACCATTATCTGCAGGTCCTTGCGAAGTCCGTGTTCGAAATTGTTTAGGGCAAAATGCCTAATTAGCTGTTCGATTGCTTGTCTACCAATTTCGGAATGGACCATGGGCGTGCAACCCTTGATTAAATCCATCATTATAGATTCGACGCGGTTTGCGTAAGCTTGTACAGTCTCGTCATGTTTTTGTCTACAGGAATTGAATTCGATTTGTAGCGCAGGGACTGTTCGCTTCGCCTCGTACAGTGATTTTAATAACGTCAGCAAATCGTCGAACGTCTCTATGTTTTTGTAACGCAGGTCCGCCGCGGCTTTGCCTTGTAATTTGAGATGCAATATAGCTTGTAATAAATCCGCGACATTTTCGGGACGGACTCGAGTTGACGCGTATTTTATTGCTCGTATAAAATCTGTAACGGCTTCCGGTTTTGATGCGTCGAATACGGGGATGCTCATTCGAGCCTCTTTCATTGACATATAGTCATCGTGTTCGGCCATTGTTACTGTCCGTTGGTTTAATAGCGTAAAATCTTGGTGATTTAATTCGCGATTTCTTTCGGTTTCAACGGGATTAAATGCTTCGTCAGCACTGGACGACGCGTCTGACGAATTGTGTTCCGAAGGCTGATTATGCTGACGCTTCGGATTTAAATATTTCGCGTACGTTACGGGAGTCAAATCTAGTTTTTCGGTGCTTGGATTTTCCCTACGACGCTTTCGGCCTAAATCACTCTCACCGTCGTAACTTACGACAGTGTTAAAAAACGAATCTAACGATCGCGATAGTTCGTCTCTCCCGGGCAATCGATACCGGTCTGCTTTTTCTTCGTCCGACATAGACGAATTCTCTGGCTTTGGAGGAGTTTACTTAATAAATGTTCCGTCACTTACAGGTAGATGATCGCAAGATGCATGCTGATAGATGATCTTCTGATCGTCCTGGTCTTCGTTCCTTCGTTTCGTACTCTGCTTCTGGGTACGATTTTTCTAATTGTTGAGTCCTTCTTCCGTTGATCCTCGGGATCCGGGTTTTCTGGGATTGGCTCTGCTTGGCTGTAGCCTTTCCTCTGGATTCCTCTTCCGACTCGGTCGGGATGTCTCACTCCAGCACACGAGTTGACAGGGTCACTCGCTTATGGTGCTTGAGTGGTTGTTGTGCGTGTCCACACACAAGGAACGAACTTTTCGGCAGATCCCACCGCTGCCACCAATGTTGTATCCCCAGCTCGAGAACCCGGGATGGGTATTTTGGGATCGTTGCGAAATTAAGAGTTGGAACTCAAGTTCGTTGAATAGGAATATAAGTTTATTACTGGGCTGGTCTTATAATTGAATTTACAGTGTGTCGGTCGTACCTTAGGACCGAACCGTTCAAAAGCCAACCAAGGACTGTCTGTTCCCTGGTGTCTTCTCTTAATTGTCGACTCTGATTGTCGTAATTTGCCCCAGATCAAGCATCATAAGATGCTTGGTCAGGATGTGTCGCAAAGTGTCGTTTTGACGTTTGCATTTTGGCGAAAGTGTAACTCTCGCAAGGAGGGCAATAAAGTGTCACTCTCGCAAGGAGGGCAACAAAGTGGAACTCTCGCAGTTGCGCAAATACTTGTTGTATTGCACAAGTTTGCGGACACAACAGCTATAAGACTTTGCGCATTTGTATACCATAGCGTTTCTTCCTGCTGTAGTTGCTAATCGTCCCAGCCTGCTCTCCTCTTCTCTTCTTGTATTGCTCTTTTACATGTTGGGCATTCCCGATCGAGTGCGTCATGTTTCGTATTTATCTCTAGGTTGAATGCTCTGTTTTTAAACACACAGTTTATGCACTCGCTTTCCGCCGCTGTACACCTACTCGCTTCGTGGTTTCAGGCACATTTATGGCATGTTTCCTGTCTTGTGCAGTTCTTTGCTATATGATAGTAGCCCCAACATTTGTAGCATCGTTTCACATTGATGTGGTTGTATACCGGACACTTTCTCCCTCCCACGCTGATCTTGCCTTTCATCAATAGCTCTTAATGGGTTCCTCCATCCACTGTCATTATTATTGAGCCTTCGTGTCATCCTTCTTTGTTTCAACCAGCTCATCGTCTGCCAACTCTAATTCGTCCGCCTCCATGTTAACAATCTTAATTTTCGGTTTTTGTTGCATCGTTTCGATGACTTTAAAACCTTCGCCCATTTTCTCCTGGACTATGGTCTTTAACTTTTCTACTTCTTCCGTGGTTTCACAGCCCAAAATCACTGTTCCATTACTACCTTTCTTTAACCTTGTTACTCCCACCGCAATCTTTTTTATGTCGACTTTTTCTTTGATCGTCTTTTTTGTGGCCTCACTTTCTTGTTGTTCTTGTTAGGCTTGATAATTGTGACCTTCTCTTTTTTCTTTTCTTTGCCGGCTCCTGAATAGGTTCTTGGTACTTCCGGTGCTGGACCTAGAACTCCCCCTTGTATCATCCTTTTGATTTCTTCGATTTCACTCTTCATACCTTCTAATTCTTCTTGGACTATTTCTTTAATAATCATCTTAACTTCTTTCTTGCATGCAACTTCATCCTTCAAGTCTTTCATGGTTTTCACCAACGAGTCTATTTTTACTTCCATATTTGCTGACGCACTCATAACTCTGCTTGCGGTATTTTACCCAGTTGAACCGAATCGGTCTCTGCTGAAACTGCTGCTACCTGCCACGGGTGTCGAATTCTTCGGGGTTTCGTCAACTGCGAAGTTTTCGACGGTACCCTTACACTGCACTAATTTTCTGTATTTATCGTACACCTTATGCTCATTCACACATCCCGGATGATAAAAAAGTTTCGGACACGTCTTGCATTGTACTGCCACGGTTGCTTTTCTGCAATCTGAGCATCGATATTCATTGTACTCAGTCGTGGTATCCATTGTCAGTACGGTCGGTAAGTGACCATCCCGCACTGCGTTATTCCTTATTGCGCGCTGCTACCGTGCCACGGTGGCAGCGGTAATGGTTGCCGTCACCTTCTTCGCGAATCAAACAATGTCAGTCCAAAAAGGTTCACAGGCCCGCGATCCCGATAGGTATCAGAATCATCGATAGTTCAAACTGTTCACCACACAAAACTGATCACTTTATTATAGTTTTTATTTTTATTGCAGACTTTTTTCCACTAAAAAATTCGCTCAATGACGGAGCGCATTTGACACACGTCTGAACTCCGACTCTACAAGAGAGAGAGAGGTACGGATTGAACGCATTACGGGCTGACCCATTTCCACCAACTTTATCGGCGAAACCCTACACCTAATACAGCAACCAAACTACGGCTTGCTAATAATCACTTTCATCCCTGGATCACGAGATCCAACATACACAGTGCTCGGATTAATCAGAGTCACTCTGTCATACAGAGAATAATCATTGTTATGTTTTTCAGCCATATATGTCACTGGACCAGTATACTTCCGTAATTTCATGAAATCTCCTGGATCAGTCAGATCGTCGGGGACTTCTTCGCCTAGGTCATCTGATAATTCCGTGAGCGCAGGTCGCACTATGCGCAACAAACGTTCTTTTACAGTGACGGTTTCATCTTCCTCGCTCTCAGAGTCACTTGACTCATTCACTATCGTGCCTACACTCGGGGTGGAGGCAACAGAATCATCGTCCGCCCAGCTTTTTTCCTTTACCAAAGTCATCTCTGGCATAATCGCTCTGTGAGAATTAGGCATTTGGAAATCTTCCTCAGCCATTTCTAATTTTCGTTGCACGCGAGGCTTGTCATCTTTCTTTTCAAGAACCATCTTCTCCGACATCATCTTCACTTTCTGCTGTCTCGCTTTCTCCGCCAATCCGGCGGCCACGATCTTATCAACAACTTCGGCCCCACGATGTACGTGAGCTTCAGTCTTTATCCGAATTGCCGACGACGTTCCCTTCTTCCTCTCAGTTCTCGGTTCGTTCGGGCTCAATGCTATAGCCGTGTCTTTCTTTTTCTTCTCACTCTTTTTCTCTTTCTTTACAATCTCGATCTCTTTTCGAGTCAGATCGGTGAGCATGAGTTCACCTATCGTTTCCTTTTCTCCTCCTTCCAATGTATTAATCACTGTCATCCATCATAAACGTCCTTCCTCCTCCATTTTGTACTGGCGCCAACGCCCTCGGGGCGTGATACTACTCAACGCGAATGATTGCAATTTGCCCTCTCTAAGAGCAGGTACGTTCATCTTCAAACGAGTCTCAGGAAAGAGAAAACTCTCCCCCTCACCAATAACTTTGATCTATTCATCTATTCATCTTATCAGTACCAGATTTTGAATGAATACTAGCTATACATTTTTCGTCTGAATGCTCGGTTCAATAGGTTTTCACCATGATGATCTCCTTCCAATTTTCAAGATGAACGTGGATAGTGCTGTAAAACATGGCTGCTGTACGTGATAAATGAAACGGATAGAACCGAATTTCAATGTTCAATATAACAAAAGAGAGAGGGGAGAGAGAGAGAGAGAGAGAGAGAGAGAGAGAGAGAGAGAGAGAGAGAGAGAGAGAGAGAGAGAGAGAGAGAGAGAGCGCAGTCCCACAGACTCGTAAGGAAGGGAAAGAGAACAAATGAATTATTTATTATGCCTTAACATGCAGTAGACCAAAAATAAAAGACAAATGAAAAAATAAGTATAAAAAAATATATGTATTCTTTGTATGGCTTACCCGGTTCACCATATAACTCGTTCGAATTTTTATAGCACACTTTATAAAACTCGAATTCGTTTAAGGACGACAAAAATTCATTTATAATAATACAAAAACTGTACTGTATAAGAACGAATGAGAATATGTGAAGAAGCACGTGGGGATTGAAACATGTTCATACGTAGACGGCACGAGAAAGACTGATGCTTAACGCTGCCAAAGAAAACCTAATTCTTTGTTGACGCTGAGCGTGGATTAGAGTGTGGGTATATACGTGTATATACCCACACGAAGTGTACACTTGCAGCGAAGGGACAGCATGCAGGAAGAAAGCAATCTTCGACCGCGTGCGCCCGACGTAGCGAATTAACACTGACACACATGCATTGCGTCGAGGCATAACAATGTATGCCTCGACGCAAGAAGGCGCGAGAAGCCCGTCGAAGCGTACGTTCAGAACCAACACGCAAAATAGTGAAATAAAATAATGACATCGTCTACTTAGCCAATTTATGGATATCTGTAATGATACGGAGGAGTCCAGGGGAGTCTGTAATGGTTCGGAATTCTCTCCGAATTTCATACCAACTTTACTTTTACAGTACTTATGCAAAAAAAATCAGCACGATATTTTGATATATGCAAAAATTAGAGCGATTATACATATTTCGAAAATTCCCAAAATTCATAAAATTTAGACCATTCGACCGATCATTCCTAAATTCAATACCAGCCGTTAATGATACTCTATTTATTAAGAAAAAAATATTTACAAAATTCTGAAAAATGTTGCAAAATAACCTGGTGACGGACATTTTTTGAAAATTAAACAATGCCGTCAAATTTGTAATTTTTTAGTCATCTCGATAAAATTTCCAGAGAATGAAGAGATTGAATAGATTAACATCTGTGCGAAACAGGAGCCCTCCAACTCAACCCGTTCTCGAGTTATAGACGTTTTTATTTTACAGTGCTGGCACTGTAAACACGTGTATGTTCTGGAACATACACGCGTGCGCACACGCATACACACGCACATGCATCCAGACATTGCTTCTGAATATGATTTTTCGAGGTTTTGGGACATTTTGAGGGCGTTGACATTGAAAACTGAAAAAAAATGTTTTCATCGTCGTAAAGTTTTTCGACGAGGAAGTAAAACTTACATTTTTCCTTTAATCCAAATTTTTTGGACTCGCACCTTACTGATAAAATTGTCTGCCAATACCGAGGCAGTACTTAACCGAAGACTCGGTAACTAAGATTGGCATGGTAATGCTGGGGCAGTACTTTCAGCCGAGACTCAACCAACCCTGGTTGCCAAGACTGGCACTGTACTAATAAAATTGTTCACCAATACTTCGGCAGTACTTAACCGAAGACCCGGTAACTAAGGCTGGCATGGTACTGCTGCCAATGCCGGGGGAGTACTTCCAGCCGAGACTCAACCAACCTTGGTTACCAAGACTGGCCCTGTACTAATAAAATTGTTTACCAATACTGGGGCAGTACTTAACCCAAGATTCCGTAACCAAGGCTGGCATGGTACTGTTGCCAATGCTGGGACGGTAATTCCAGTCGAGACCCAACCAACTTTGGTTACCAGGACTGGCATCGTACTGATAAAATTGTTTAACAATACTGGGGGAGTTCTTCACCTAAGACTGGGTAGCTAAGACTGGCACGGTACTGATACGTTCAGTTGCCAGTGCTGGCGTCATACTTCCAGCCGAGACTCAACCATACTTGGTATCCAAGACTGGCACCGTACTGATAAAATAGTTGACCATTACTGAGTCAGTACTTCACCCAAGACTCGGTAACCAAGACTGGGTGGGTGCAGTTGCTCGACGATATTGTATAATTTTCGTCGGTTGTTGTGCCCTCAAAAGACAGGAATTTTCATATTGCTAACGCATGAGGTTCAAAGACCCCAAGCGACGATATCGAGCCCGATATTTCACAAGCCCGATATTCCGCTCGACTCAGCCGGAAAAGCGCCGAATCGCAATCCAACGAATCGAACGTTCTCGAACGATTGGTTGCGAAAACCCGAGTTAACAATTAGCCGAAAGATTCAATCGAAAGGCAGTCTTCGGCCAGAAGCCGAGGAGGTCGGTCTCAAGGCATAAAAAAGAATTGTAATATTGTTGCCTAATTTTAAATAAAATATAAGTTGTTGAAGTTGCAATATCCCGAGTTGGAGATTTACTCGGAACGGGAAAAGTCCCCACATACCCTCGCCCTCGAGCATCCGACAACCCACGGTGTCAACTTACTCGAGAGCGAATTTCCGTGCTCTTTGCGCATCATCAGAAGCCGGGGCACAACATTGGTGGCAGCGGTGGGATTCCCGCAATTAGGGATACCGCAACCTTGCATTACACAACTTCAAAAAAAGAAGAAGGAAACATCCTATCCAACGTCCAAAATAAACTAAACGCAGCAAGTGCTGAAAAGGAGGTCAACGAGTAACCCGATCGACGACCGTCGAACCGGACAAATAAAAAGAAAACGTGCGGCGTAAGCAAACGCCCGAGTCAACCGTACAGAGCTGTCCAAAAGCAACCAGATCCCGAGGATCATCGATACCAGACCGACCCCAGGACGAAGACTCACCAAATACCTTCTACAACGGAACAACAGAGCGCACGAGAACAGCAAACCAAAGCAACACGACAACAGGGAACAACACTGGCAATTTCCTGCCAAACAGCTACAAGAACGAGGTCAACATCTTGTGAACAACCGACTACGAAGCATCGATCAACATGAGGCGCATCATCGTACTGTAAGTGACGGAACATTTATCAAAAAACACCCTCCAAAGCCAAACAATTAAACATTAATGTCAAACGAAGACGAGCGTCGTAAATTATACCGATTACCGGGTAACAACAAATTATCGCGTTCATTAAATTCAATTTTCGACGAACTCATTGCAAGAGATCGTCCCGAGAAACAAAGAGTCGAACAAGAACTACAGGAACCTAGGAAAAAGCGATTTCGATCCGCAACAAGTTCAGACGAAAGCCCAAATTCACAAAATTCCTCAAATAGGCCGACAGCTGCGAAACGTACCAAAATTCGATCCACAGCAGATCGAACCGTCCATTTTTCTGATCAATCAACAGATTCTGATCAATCTCCAGAAAATATAGACACTAGGCGTGGTCGCGAAATAGAAATTCAAGAATTTTCCCTACTCCAACTTAATTCAGATAACATGGCACAAGAAAATGCTTTCATGACCCTAAAGGAGGCGAGAAGCCTCATTCCCCGATTTGATGGCGAAAAACCTGAAGAAGTCGACGATATAATTGAAGCATTCGGTTATGCAAACGCGTGCGTTGCAGCAGCCGATAGGCATTCCCTTTTACAATCCGTGTTAGCAACAAAAGTAATAGGAAAAGCGCGAAAAGATACCCGATATAAAGAAATAGAATCGTATGAACAATTTAAAGAAGAAATGACAGCATTATATGGAACGCGACGAACAGTAGCCGCGTTACAGGTCGATTTTAATACGTGCAAGCAAAAATACAACGAGAGCGTGTTAGCATACGGTCAACGACTCGAGGCCATAATGATGGAATTAATCGAAGCCAGCACAACCGAGGCAAGATCGCCTGCGGAAAAAAGAACAATAGAGACATATGTAAGGAAATTAGCCCTATACAACTTCGAAAGAGGACTTCGAAGGGAATACCAAGTCATCGTAAAGGCTCGAGGATTCAAGGATCTCGGATCAGCCCTTAAAGGAGCAATGGAAGAGGAAAAATCGCTACAAGGAGGCGAATCTATAAACAAACAGACTCATCTGGAAAAACGACCGCCGATGACGTGCAATAAATGTCACAAAATGGGACATTTAGCGAAGGATTGCCGATCCAACACATCGTCTTACGGACGATACAGTCTACCAGCTCCATCGAAAAGCGTGCAACAATTCAACATTACTTGCAATTACTGCAAGAAACCGGGACACGCGTACAAGGATTGCCGAAAAAGGAATTGGCAACAAGGACAAGGAAACGGATACCGACAGGCACCGGGAACCGGGTATCATCAAAATCATCAAACGAATTATCAGCAGGGCCAAGGAACCAGCTACTACAACAAGAGTGGGCCCCCAGGGCGCCCAAATCAGTACCACTGGAACTCAAATAAAAATAGGCCAAAAGAAGACAGACCGAAGGAAGAAAATCGTAACGACAGCGAAAAGAAAAAAACAATTGGATCATTTTCGTTCGGTATGGTAACGGCAACAAACGTAAACAGGCCAAGAGAATATAACTGCAACGACAGAGAAAACAGGAAAACAATTAGGTCATTTTCGCTCGATATGGCAACGACAACGAGCGGAGACAAAAAACGAAACGTCAGAAAAATAACCGAAGCATCGAATACAGGTCCGTCCAAAAGAAAAAATACAAGGAAGAAAATAAAATCGTACTGGATAACGACGATCAATTCTGGAGGAGCCGCTAGCGACTTCCACATCGCGTCTCCCCAGGCTAAAGACAAAATCCTCACGTTGAAAGGAGACACCGGAGCACAATGTAGTCTCATAAAAAAGAGTGTATTAAAAAAGGACACAGAAATAATAGAAGAAACGATCGAACTCAAAGGAATCGGAGGAAAAAAATTCTACGCACTGTGTAAAATTATGCTCGTGCTAGAAACACCCGCAGTAAACGTAGAACACGGATTCTACGTAATAAATGACACAGTACCACTGGAAGTAGACGGAATAATGGGTTTGGACTTCATGAGAGAGCACAATGTCGACATCCTAAGCGGAAGACATATTAAAATATACGGACATCTGATCCCCATGCTGGACGGAACGAATAAAATTAAACTACCTCCCAGAACAGAGCAAATGCTATATGCAAAAACATTAACGGCAAAAATAGGCTGTGTCGCAGCAAAAGAACTGCGACCAGGAGTAAAGATAGGCGGATGTTACGTCCACCCAGAAGGACATTCCTGCCTCATAGTAGTGCGAAACTCAAACAATGAAGAAATCGAAATAGAAAGGCCAACCGTGCAAATTGAAGAAATTAAAGAAGAACAGCCAACCGAAGAAAAGGAAATAAGTGCTGTAACGATCAAAGAAAAATTAAAAAGAAAAGACAAAATATGGGAAGAAATCAAAAGAGATTCGAACTTAAACCCAGAAGAAGAAAAATTCCTACGCGAATTTGCTGACGCATACGCAGACGTCTTCCATTTGGAGGAAGAGTCGCTTGGGTGCACCGCTATAGTGGAGCACCGCATAAGCGTACGATCAGGGACAATGCCAATAAAAATTCGTCCATATCGATTACCAGAAGTCCACAAGCAAGAAGTAATGGCGCAGACAAAAGAGATGCTAAAAAACGAAATAATTCGACCGAGCAAGAGCCCATGGAATGCTCCTCTACTCGTCGTTCCAAAAAAGCCTGACGCCAACGGAAAAATACGCAAGAGAGTGGTAGTAGACTTCCGAAAACTCAACGAAGCAACGGAAGGAGACTCGTATCCATTGCCTAATATTACCGAAATATTGGACCAATTGGGACGAGCAAAATACTTCACGACTCTCGATTTGGCATCGGGATTTCATCAAATCCCAATGGCCGAAAAAGACAAGGAGAAAACCGCTTTCTCCACTCCTCTTGGACATTACGAGTACAACCGAATGCCATTTGGATTAAAAAACGCCCCACCAACCTTTCAAAGGCTGATGGATGCTGTGCTTGCTGGATTACAAGGACTAAAATGCTACGTATATCTCGACGATATAGTAGTATATGGATCATCGTTCGAAGAACATAACAAACGGCTGACAGAAGTATTCGATCGACTGAGAGAAGCCCAATTAAAGGTTCAACCTAGGAAATGTCGATTTCTGCGAAAAGAAACCCAGTACTTGGGACACATTATTACCGAAGTAGGAGTAAAACCGGATCCAGAAAAAATAGAGGCTGTACGACGATTTCCAGCCCCAAAAAACGTAAAAGAGGTTCAATCATTTCTGGGACTAGCCGGATATTACCGAAAATTCATACAGGATTTTTCAAAACTTTCAAAGCCGTTAACAGAACTGATTAAGAAAGAAAACAAATTCATTTGGGACGAAAACTGCGAACAAGCTTTCCAAAAATTGAAGGAAACTCTCAGCACTGCACCGATCCTGCAGTATCCGGATTTCGAGAAACCCTTCGTGGTGACAACTGATGCCTCTGACAAGGCAATCGGCGCGATCTTATCGCAAGGAAAAATCGGAGAAGATCTACCCGTCTGTTACGCGAGTCGTACTCTGAACAAGGCAGAAACGAATTATTCAACAACGGAGAAGGAGATGCTAGCAATAATCTGGGCAGTAGCGCAATTCCGACCATACATATATGGAACAAAATTCACCATCGTGACGGATCATAAGCCCCTCACATGGCTTTTCAACGTAAAAGATCCAGGATCACGACTGATGCGCTGGAGAATAAAAATAGAGGAATTCAACTATACCATCGAGTATAAGGCTGGCAAGAAGAATACGAATGCGGATGCTTTAAGCCGTATGTATGTGTTGATGCTGACGCGGCAAGAAACCGAGACGGTGGTACGTCACAAGGACGCCGAGAAGCGTGGTAGAGGAAGGCCGCGGAAGGCCCCCCGCTCCGCGCCACCGCCGCCCGCATCAACAGACCCGAGCCAGCATGGCCGTGGTCAGCTGGTCCCGCGAGCACGTGGCCGGCCGAAAAAAACAATGCAGCCCGCTAGAGAGGAACGCCCACACAAGGCGACAGAGGCCCGCGCGAGCGAGAACGGACCGCCACTCCCACCAGTGGAGGCGGACCAGGCAGCAGGCCCGAGCGAAAAAGAGAAGGAAATAGAAAAAGACTCAAGCGCAAGCGAGACAACAAGCGATAGCGAGACAGAGACGGAAATAGGAGATCGAGAGTGCCCGAGTGAAGAGGAGCGAGGTACGATTCTGCAAGAATACCACGACGCCCCTCTTGGAGGCCACCCAGGCGAAAAAAGGATGAAACAACGAATAAAGATAAAGTATAGCTGGCCTGGAATGAATAACGAAATAAAAAACTACGTAAAATCATGCGACAAATGCCAGAAAAATAAAATCTCGCGACGCAAGCATGCCCCCATGACTATTACCGACACACCCAAGACACCATTCGTCAAATGTGCAGTCGATATAGTAGGTCCCTTACCCGAGACCGAAGCCGGGAATAAATACATCCTGACTTTTCAAGACGCATTGTCCAAGTATAGCGCAGCTATACCGCTAAAAACGCAAGAAGCCAAGGAAGTAGCCAAAGGATTTGCAACTCAAATTGTTTGCAAGTACGGCACTCCGAAAGAATTATTGTCCGACCAAGGAACGAATTTTCTGAGCGAAACTTTCAAGGAGATGTGCCAGTTATTCCGAATTAAAAAGATTCAAACGACAGCATACCATCCCCAATCAAACGGAGCATTGGAGCGTTCACACCGAACTCTCGCAGAATATCTGAAATGTTTCATAAAAGAGGATCAAACGGATTGGGATGAGTGGTTGCCATACGCGATGTTCACCTACAATACCACCCCGCACACAGCGACAGGGTTCACTCCGTACGAGTTGGTGTTTGGTAAGGTAGCCGATTTACCGACGGCGCTCAAAGAAGCACCACGAAAGACGTACTCATACGACGATTATGTCTCCGAGTTACGCGAACGGCTCCGAGCCACATGGCACGTGGCGAAAGAACGACTGGAAAAAGGAAAGGAAAGGGTAAAAGAAGGGCATGATATCGCCGCTGGTACGGTGGAGTACCGCCCCGGCGACCGAGTCCTCCTCCACGACACTACTGTACGCCGAGGCCGATCAGCAAAGCTTTCCCCCAAGTGGACAGGGCCCTACACAGTACGGAACAAAGACTCCGACGTGAACTACACTATCGGCCGCGGACGCAAGGCTGTACGGGTACATGTAGACCGCATCAAGCCCTACATTACCCACTAACCGATAGGGTAGATACATTATCGCGGGGCCAGCGAGGCCGAACCGCGAGGTACCCCCGCCACTCGCTCCCGAGTGAGGAGTAGGTGGCAAGCACCACCATTGGTGCGCGCCCGAGCAACCGACGTCACGCAACGGATTCGCGTACGGGTGGCGAGCCGCCACCCGTTAAAAAAAAAAAAAAAAAAAAAAAAAAAATTTTTTTTAATAATAATAATATATATACATATATAAATAAAAAACAAAAGAACGAAGTCCTAAATGAACTAGAATAAAAGCCTGAAATGGAAAAAGGGAAAAACGCGCGGGAAAAAATCAAAGAAACAAATTATTCCTTTTTTCAATATATTGTTACAGTCAAGAAAAACCTTATAACTAATTCATGCAGGCCACATAGGCCTCCCAGCTCGGATCGGGCATAAAACCAGGTAAGGGCTCCAGCCCAAATAGGGCTCGCAGCCCGAAGGAATCACCCGGGATGCCTTCCCAATCCCACTCGACGCATTCACGAGAAAAGGCGTCATCACCCCAAAGACGGGTGAGGGCCTCCCGGAGCGCTCGCCGTCGGGATCGAACGCCTTTGGCTAGGGCGACAAAATTGCGAAGCCACGATCCCCTCCACACACGCCGGCCAGACGACGGCCGTTTTACCGACTGAAAAAAAAAAAAAGGGGGACCTATTAGTATCAAAGAAAAAAAAAAAAAAAAAAACATATGTATGTAATTCTGAATACTCACTAAAACGAGATCGAAACTCTGGCTCTTAAACGTCAGCTGGGTGCCGTGGTAGAATGCGGGTTCCATTCTAAAACAAAGAAAAAGAAAAAAAAGGGCAAATAAATAAGAATACAGAAACACTTTAGAAAAGAAATAATAGAGAGTAAACAAGAAAAAGGGAAAACAAAGACAAATACTCACTCGAATTCTTATCCTTTCCGGAAGACTTCACGTGGAAGATGGTAGAATGATTGATGTAACCCCTACAGAACAGTGGAGCTATTTAAACCCCAAAGTCTCCCCACCTTTCCATTAATCGCGCCCGGCACCAAGCTATACCGAGCGCAGTGTGCACTCAAGGCCAGCTAAACGAGCTGACCCTGCATCAGGAGACCCGTACGGTCCCTGACCGCGACGCTGACGAAGCATCGCCTCTTAGAAAAAAAAGTATTGCACAGGGGAACCAACCCAAAATAAATATATTATTGAAAATAAAAAGGCAAACCCTTTTTGCAGGTTATTAATCTCAACAGTTAGGATGACAGAAGGGACTAACGAAAGAAAGGAAAATGCAGAATCACGATTCAGGAAATGTGGAAACTGGTAATCCGCATGGATCTTCTACCAATAGCAAATAGAGAAAAGAGTATTAGGGAAAAGTTGGAAAAGCTATTAAAATTATGTAAAACGATGCCAGAGGACAAGCTATGTACTCTCATAACGAGCTCTTTCGAAAACATGAAAGGAAAAATAGATTCTGAAATGCAGTCCATTTATGATATTACCGGCACAAAAGGTAGAATAAATAAAAGAGGATTAATAGACGGATTAGGATCCATCATAAAGTCGATAACAGGTAACTTAGATGCGAATGACGCTGCGAACATCGAACGGCAAATTACAGCGATAACGAAAAAGCAAGAAACAACAGAAGATGCGTTAAAAGAAAATTTGCAAATCCAGCAAATTACACTGGAAATGTTCAATCGCACAACGAATCGCCTCGCGGCAAACGAGGAAACACTAGGCCGTTTAGTAAATAATTTACACCATGGAGTGCAAAATCTCGTAATAGATATTTTAACACGTCAACAATTGGACGAGAAATTAACAACTATTAGCGTAATAATCGAATCCTTATTAAACGACATACGTCAATTATCTAACTTTTTAGTAGGCTTGCCAAAAGGAATCGTTAATCCTACAATATTGCCGCCTAGACAACTCTACGCGTATCTAATAGAAGCATTGCCAAACCTACCAATAGGATTGAATTTTCCGACAAAAATACGTCCAGAAAAAATTAACGAATTACTGGAAATTTCTGAATTAGGCGCATATAGTATTCAGAATACCCTCACCGTTGTGATAAAAATCCCATTAATCAACAACAACGAGTTCAATGTGAATAAAGTTTATCCTCTACCCGTAAGAGTAGAAAAAGACACGTTTCGGTTCATAGAAACGACTGTAAAAAATGTTATAATTGATCGAGAGCGTCGAGAATATCTGTCATTCTCAGAAAACGAATTATCCAAATGTAAACGACAAAATTATCAATATTACTGTCATCCGAAAAACGCGAGACAAATAATACGATCAGGAGTGTCATGCGAACTATCGATATTTTTAGGAAGAGACCCCGAAAAAGCGAATTGTACACATCGTTTAGTTAAATTAGAAAATTCTTTGGTCATTGCTCTAGAACAAGAAGGGCAATGGATATATGTAGCCCCAGAGACAATAGCTCTCACGATAAACTGTAAAAACTCTGCGACGACTCATGCAACAATTACTGGAACAGGATTATTGGCTTTGGATGGGAAATGTTCCGTCACCTCCATAGATTTTAAGATTGAAAATTTGAAGGAAACTGTACACGAAAAATTCCTACAATTTTTACCGCCATTCAACCTATCTTTTCTGACTACAGAAAACGAAATACCTCAACCTTTAATATTGGAAAATATTCCTCATACGATAATCAATGATCCGTACGAAGTTAACAAAATTGGCGAACGAATAGAAATATTGAAGACAAAATTAAACAAAAATTACGATCATGTGACAACACAGAGTCACATTATAGGGAATTATGCCCTCAGCGGAATTATTCCCTTCGCAATGATTATATCGTATTTCGGAATTAAAGCGTTGCAACGGCGACGTTTAAATGCTACATCGCCGAACGACGACCTTGCTGACGTAGTTCCGGCCAGACCGCGAGCTGCCAAACGCAAGGCAACAGCTGACTCACAAAATCCGCGAGTCATATTCACGCGAAATGCACCTCGCACACGCACAACGTAAATGTGTATGAAACAAAAAAAAAAAGAGAAAATCGAAATATTAAAAAAAAAAAGAGTATATAATATAATATTAGAAAGGCACTTGTACCTTCTTAATCTATTGTATTATTGTAAGCCGAGAGACGACCGAGAGACAAAACTTGCCAAAGCTATCAAAAAAAAAAAAAAAAAAAAAAAAAAAAATGTATTATATCGCCGAAATTGGGAATTTCGTCTTCCCAAGGTGGAGGAATGTTGTGCCCTCAAAAGACAGGAATTTTCATATTGCTAACGCATGAGGTTCAAAGACCCCAAGCGACGATATCGAGCCCGATATTTCACAAGCCCGATATTCCGCTCGACTCAGCCGGAAAAGCGCCGAATCGCAATCCAACGAATCGAACGTTCTCGAACGATTGGTTGCGAAAACCCGAGTTAACAATTAGCCGAAAGATTCAATCGAAAGGCAGTCTTCGGCCAGAAGCCGAGGAGGTCGGTCTCAAGGCATAAAAAAGAATTGTAATATTGTTGCCTAATTTTAAATAAAATATAAGTTGTTGAAGTTGCAATATCCCGAGTTGGAGATTTACTCGGAACGGGAAAAGTCCCCACATACCCTCGCCCTCGAGCATCCGACAACCCACGGTGTCAACTTACTCGAGAGCGAATTTCCGTGCTCTTCGCGCATCATCAGAAGCCGGGGCACAACACGGTCATCAGCTGGTGCCAGTACCGTTCAGCTTTAAGCTTCTGTGACAGCCACGCGCGAATCACGTCGACTGACAATTCTTCGAAATGCCGGTATGCTAATAAAATGTGTGTAAAGTTTAAATCCGATCGGATAAAATTAACCTGTGCCCCAAAGTATTCCCCACCCAAAGGTGAGTTTCAGCGAGAATTGTGAGTATTTTGCGATGAGATTAAAATTAAAAATATTCAACTACATTGAAGATCCTAAGAGAATTAATTTCCGGTAATAATAATGCAAAAAAATTATAAGTACATTGTTGAAAAAAAAAGTGTTCATCTAATGTCCGATGAACTACTTGTTTTATATTATAAAATAAATTCGTAGATTTTTCTGAACAGGTGTGATTTTTTAATAGAATTTTCTTTCTATTATCATGTTAATTTTTTTAATTAAAAAAAATAGATGAAGTCACCAATTTTTTTATATGTTTTCGGAGCAATGTTCCATATTAAATCCAAGAAGTGTCCGGGGGATTGAACGAACAGTGTCATAGGTACAGCCTCGGAAAATTCCAAAAACGGTTTTTTCGAAACTGAGAGAAAGTTCTTCTCAAAATCATATGTATTCAGAAAAATATCATTCATTTAATGTCACAAGAAATCAAGTTTACCGGAGATTTTTTTGAACTAATTTTTGTTTAAACAATTTATTTATACATTTTTGGCATTCTTATTATTCAAAACCAATGTTCTTAGCATCTTGAATACGGTTGATTTTTTTAAGCTTTCAATGTTATCGCAAAGTACTCAAAATTCTCACCAAAACACACTATTGGTAGGAAATGTACGGGCAATACATCCTTAAAGATTAACATTGATTTTACATTAATAAAAACGAGCCGTCCACTATTTACCATGTAATTAAGCAAGAAAAAAATGAAAAATTTGCGTTCTTCAGTCTCTCTGGTCTCAGCCTTGGTGAACTAAACAAACTTAGTTAGAGGTCAAAAATATATTCTGGAGCTCAGTTATACGAATGTTAATAGACAGATTATGAAAAAAAATCGGCAAAATCTCTATTCGGCATGAATTCTGCGATAAAAAATATGTCTGAGCGACATACAGACAGCACTCTCATAACCGAACTCGTCGGGACCTTCACACAACTCGACTTTCCCCTCGTTCTCCCACCCTTATGTCTAGATTCATGCGTACTGCCTTCTTAGCACCATGCATGCGTATGCCTTATGTTATCTCCACTCTAGGTGACCGTCGAAGTTTGGAGTGGCGATGAAGGACGTAAGGGGTAGTTCAGTTATGTAAATTGGTTACCGTGGCAATGAGTCGAGAAATACGACAAGTGAAATAATGCGGGTTCGAGTTATGAGAGCGTGTACTGTATATGTATAATAAATATCTACAATAGGTGGATGAATATTGCATCCATTAAATACGTTTTTGTTGAATTTGCCAAGATAGCCTTTACGGGTGGCGAAATAAATTTTTTGGCGCTACAACGAAATATCTTGTTTCGTCAAAGAATAATGAGATGGATACATAAGCTATAGAGAAAAAAAATCGTAAAAGCTAGGCGAGGTACGGAAATATTTAGAGGTAGCAACGAACGACTAAAATCTGTTCCTAATCAAACATTTTTCAAAAATAATTTCATCGGGAAACCGATGATGGCTAATGAAAAAATATTCACCCGAGTGTTCAATCCAAATCCAAATCTTTAATGAATATTGATAAATGTCTGAATAATATTGACAATTGTCGATGGCGTTGCACTCTTCATGAGCAGCTGTTGCAGTTTTTGTATGTTTTCGGAAATATGTATTTCTTTCCAAAACCTCATTGTATTTTGCACAAAAAATATCCTCAGATAATAGCATCCGTTGTCACTAATTTTTGAGATAAGGTAAATGTCCCAATTATTGAACAGCTCAGGATCTGGGCGATTGAATTCGGTGAGAAAAAATATAAAATCAAGAAAAAAATCATCACTTTCATGTTCAAATGATACTTTGATATTTTTGCTTTCGAACAATCAACCTTTAAATTATTTTTAAATGATTTCAAATAAAAAAAAAATAACAATGTGAAGCATGCAAATGTACCAATTATTGAACACTGGAAGTGCCTATGTCCCTAATATTGAACAGGCATGTCCCAGTTATTGAACACCCTCGAGAATTCTTTTTCCGTTCTGAAAATATTATTTTGGGTACAATATTAAGAAATAAAACCAAACCAAACACTTAAATAATCTTTTATTCAGCATGTAAAAATACAAAAATATATATTGTTTGTTTTTTTATTGTATCTGCTACGGCGAACGCTTCGCCATTTGTCGCTTTTATGTACAGGGATTTCCCCTTTTTACATTTCCCACTATTTTCTCCAATCCACATCCCTTATCTATCCCCACCTTGCGGCCGCAGCCGACTTCCCCCTCTGTATCGCATTTACCATGACATTTTCTGTCATGGGTATAGGGAAACTGCGGAATACCTATACCAATACAGCCGGTCACGGGTTCGCTTCCCAGCCTCGGAGCTAGTCGCGTTTCGTCGAGAAATAGCTCACAGGCTACAGCCATACACACCGGACACACACACGTACCGGTCCTTGTACGCGACATCTGTGTGGAACTGGAGCTACGTCACGCCTGTGTTTTTATTTCTCTCCGAAACTACAAGACGGTGATTCGAACCCGCGACCTCCCGATGTGTTGATTCCAGAGGCAAGCACTCTAACCACTAGACCAACACATCGGTTACAAAAATATATATTTAGTCTCTTTTGACAGGTTTTTGGTTCATTCGCATTTGGTTTTTTTTTGCTTTTCAACTCCCACTTTATTTTTAAAACCGCATCCAATGCGGTTTTTACAACTTCCGCACTATATGCAGTGCGACGTCTTTTTGTTGCCATGTTTATGGCATTTTATTGAGAAAATTTTGTCCCTGAAATATCGGGGAGCAAAAAATATTGAACATCACATTCGTATTTTTAGGTTACATTTAGGTTATATTCTTTTTATAGTTTTCTTTTTATGTTTATTGCACGAAAATATAAATAAAAAATATATTTGACGATCTTAGAGTTATTATTAAAAGAATAAAGGTAAGTTGATTCAGGAACTTACAGTTTTTGTTTGAGTAAATCCGATTTACACGATCTGTCACACGTTAACTGTCTAGATGTTTTGATGGGTTTCATGACGCCGTCTTGGAGAATTCGAGTATTCAATAATTGGGTCACACTGCATTTTTTATGTCCCAATGATCGAACACCGTATTTTTTAACAAATAATTAATTTAAAAAATTTAATTGTTATTTGTAAGAAATTTTCTGAGGAACCTGAAACGCCTTTACTTTTTGAGATGCGACAGTTTTTGAATTTTTTATGCCCTTACGCATAAAGCGGTGCGTCTTAGCAAAAACGATAAGCAGTTACCACGAGACGTCAAATTGGGTCACCGTTGCTGATTAAATAATTTTTTTCTCTATTAATTGAAGCTTTTCTTGCACAAGTAAGGTAACATTTCGATAGCTAAAAGTTCCATATATGTAATGAATTTTTTATAAATAAGTAGATGCATGCAGGTGAATGAGAAATAATAAAAATACAAGATAGTGTTCAATAATTGGGGCCTGTTCAATAATTGGGACATTTACCTTACGAATTAAAAAAAAATAAGTTTCATAAATTAACAAAATCCGTGTCTATAAATCTAGAGATCATAAGTGCCATTGCCACAGGACCTTTTACACACAAAATTGAATAATGGTTCGGAGAAAATAGTGATTATCAAAAAATGTAAACAAAGCAAAAATTGCAAAACGGAGAAATAGGACTTTTTAGAATCAGGTGATAAACTTTTTTGCCATTTTTGGAAGCCAGTCTTTTTCCTTCCAGACTTTAATATCATGTAAAAAAGGTCCCGTGTCACCAGCCCTTACTATCTCTAGTTTTCTAAATACAAATATTGTAAATTAACAAAATTTAATTTTTATAAATCGTATCTCCAAAGCTACTGACAATAGACGCTATTATCTAAGGACCTTTTTTGTACAAAATCAAATAAGGTTTTACGAAGAAAAACGGGCTCCCAAAAGAAATACATATTCACGGTATCGCGGTTTCCGCGTTCATTACGTTAATATACTTATTCAACAAACCCTGCACCTCTTGGTTACGTACAAGCCGAAAAGTGTCGTCATCCGTTGTTCGTTTCAGTAACAACTTTAAGCGTTCACCTTCCGGCCATAGCGCCGTTGCCAAGTGATTAAGTCGTTTCTTCATTATACTGCTTTCAACAGCCCATAGACCCTTCTTGACATCGAACTTAAGTCCTTCAGCTTCCAAAATTACCATCAGTATAATCGTTCCAATTTCATCGAATCCGACCCTTTTGTTATGGATGTACCATTGATTGTTTTGAAAATGTATTACTTTGCCATCGTCATCCCGTTCCGGTAAGCGATTTATGGGATGTTCGTCGCTGTCGTCTGAATTGACCTCGTTTTGTTGACGGTGTTGATATTTTGTTACTGAGACGAGTTCCTTCAATTTTTTCGCATTTTTTTAAAACAGACTCGTTACTTTCGGCCTCAATGTCCTTTTTCTTTGTGGATGCTGCTTCTCGTCCAATGTGCTTTTCTTCTTATTACGTACCGGAATCAACAAAAATACATGAAATTACAGTGCAATTGCCTTCCCTCTGACTTTTCCCCTCTCTCCATGCCCTGACCATGTATTCGGCCTCTACTTACCTAATACTTCCTAACCTGATTTCTCTCGTTCCTATCGAGAACTACGCTAACAGCGCGAGGGCCAAACTCTTCATACCGGGCCCGGTCGGCTACATATCCGGCACTCCAGGGATAGCGCATGTTGCCTGGGGCCGACGCACTAAGAGGGTTTAGCCGCACCTTTGCTTCCTGAGCCACCCTGCGGGTGTTCGGACGCGCGACCAGGCCTCCCACTCGTCCATCCCCAGTCATAACCATATGCATACTGTTTTTGTTTTTCCCATATTTATTCCCACGAGTAAGGTGGAAGTATTGGGTTCACCCCGAGCAGAGCCACCAATGCCCGGGTAGGGGGTGAATATGACAGGGTTCGCCCAGGTCCCCTGAAAAGATCGTTATCGACTGCAGCCACACAAATAGAAAGAAAATCATCCTCTATGCAGCCAGCAGACCATGAGCACGATGCCTCCGACCACTGGTTTCGGAGGTTTTTGGCCCCGCGCCGTGGGCAACGACGGACCTCTGTAAATTTACAAAACAAATTTTCGAAAATTGTCGATGGCATTGCACTCTTTATGAGCAGCTGTTGCAGTTTTTGTATGTTTTTGAAAATTTACATTTCTTTCCAAAGCCTCATTTTATTTTGCACAAAAAATATCCTCAGATAATAGCATCTATTGTCCCTAGTTTTTGAGATACGAATTTTCGAAAAATAAGTTTCATAAATTGACAAAATTCGTGTCTATAAATCTAGAGATCGTAAGTGCTATTACCACAGAACGTTTATCACACAAAATTGGATAATGGTTCGGAGAAAAATGAGTGACTTCCAAAAAAAAATCTAAACAGAACAAAAATTGCAAAACGGAGAAATAGCACTTTTTAGAATCAGTTGATAAACTTTTTTTGACATTTTTGGAAGCCAGTCTAGTAGTATGGGGGCCACTATGGCGACCCCTACCCCCACTTCTACCCCCACTCCTCGGTAGCCGAGGTGGTGGGGATGGAGTGGGGATGGTCGTCCTTATCCTCCCACCCCTCCCCCCTCCTCGGTATCCGAGGTGGAGGGGATGGGGTGGGGATTCCCCCCACGCCCCGGCAGCGGGGTGTGGAGGGGTGATGGCCGGAGTGGAGGGTTCGCCATAGTGGCCCCTTTTTTTACTTTATGAAAATTCATTTTTTTAGAAATAAATATGTCTTACTCACCGAGGTCGTTGCTGCTCCTGGTGACGGTGAACTCCGAGGGTACACACACGCACGCGCACACACACACACGCGCGCGCGCGCGCGCGCACACACGAGCACGAGTGTCACGGTTCGTTCTCCCACCCCTCCGGCTCGAACGAGTCGTCGATCCCGTCGTCGGGCCATCCCGCGTCGTAAAAAGCGACGGGGTCGGGCCCGTCGTTCAACGCTGCGATTAGCATCGTCGCGACGTCGACCCCGTTGTACATGTGCACGCCGGGGAGGGGGTGCCGTTTTCGGCCACAGCCACGACGACGCGATTCTCTACGAGGTCCGCGAGCAGGTCCGAGACGAAGGGGATGGTCTCAAGATGCGCGATCCCCGAAACCGTGCACTGAATGACGAGGCCCGCGACAAACGCACAAAAGGGCGCGGGGGTATACAGCGAGTCCGCGTCTACGTACCCGCTGTACCCCTCATCAACAAAAAAAACTTCACTGTATCCCTCGGAGTCGCACGACACTATGTTCCCGCGGAGTACGTCACAACCACCCGCAGGGATTATTACGCACGACACTCCCGGCACAACATCGGCGAACGGGAGGCGTACTCCCGCCCGACGCTGCACGTAAAATGTGTACAGGGCTTTACGCAACCACTCGTGCGTTTCGCCCGTCGCCACTGTGCGTATATATACGGCAAGACGTCGACGCGGGAAACGCGGCACGCGAACGGCCCCACAAGGAGCTCGAGGCACTCGGGATACATTTTTCGCGAACACGGACTGGTGGAAAAGAAGATGAGACGCGCGCGACGGAGTTTGAAGAGCAACTGAAGCTGCCAGTCGTATGAAGGGCCTCTTGCAGATTTTTACAGGTCAGCATAATTGCACGTGTGCGAGGTAGCCGATGCATCGTTCTACGATGAGCTCACCCGACGGTGAGCGCGATCGTTCTACGATGAGCTCATCCGATGGTGAGCACGGAGTTTAGATAGCATAGATGCACGTGTGCAAGCTAAGCGATGCAGTTTAGCTTCGCTCCGCGATGAGTTCATCCGCCGGTAAATTCACCGCAGGAGTTTGCGAATTATGCTGATAACTGTCAAAATCTTTTGCGCAGCAGCCCGCATGGGAGAAGCCGTATTCTCGGCCTCTCTTCTTTGTGTGGACATTCGTACCTGCTATAGAGCGCGCACACTGATGGGCACGAGCATACGTTTCGTGGCATCGGGCCGCTTGCTGGCACACACACACACGCGCTCGTAGCAGCTCGCAAGGGAGAAGCCGTATTCTCGGCCTCTCCTCTTTGTGCAGATATTCGTACCTGCTATAGAGCGCGCACACCGATGAGCACGAGCATACGTGTGTCGTGGCGTCGGGCCGCTTGCTGGTACACACACACACGCGCCCTCGTAGCAGCTCGCAAGGGAGAAGCCGTACTCTCGGCCTCTCCTCTTTGTGCGGATCTTCGTACCTGCTATAGAGCGCGCACACCGACGAGCACGAGCATACGTGTGTGTGGCACCGGACCGCTTGCTACTGCACACACGCACGCGCGTTGCTCACTGCCGTATGCTTTCAAAGATGAATAACAATTCAGAGATTGATCCGAACCCCATACATACTTATATCAGCCTATTCAGAATTTCAGCCTACATCCTCGAGAACATCTCAGCTGAGGGTTAGCCTGTATATAGCATAGCATACTTATACTCGTTATATCTTTTTTAAATAGAGAACGCAGGTCCTTAGAGAACGTTGAATTTGAATTCGACTATGATTTTTCTGGATTTGATTTTAACATGAAACTTCTCCGGCAATAAACGCTCGACGGAGACGTTGATGAAGATACTTTCAGGAATGTTCGCGCGTCAGCAAAAATGCAGCTGCGCGAAATATCGGTTTACACGCTCGGAGGAATAAATCTCGAGATTTTCAAAAAGGCTATATTCTTCGAATGTGGTACATGTATGTGTGATAAAACACACACACACACACACACACACATTGCTCGTGACAACGCGAACATTTGAACAATTAAAAAAGGTGTCAGTAGATTTAGACAGCGTCAAAGCACAGAGAAAATACTTTTTATATTCTACGATTTTGAGACTCAGCAATGCACACAGGTACCAGGCAATGCGAATACTTTTCTACACGAGCCCAACTTGTGCGTAGTTCAACGAGTTTGCACGTATTGTTGCACTCGTGATTCGATGACCGAGCCATGCGAGTATTGCGACTTTCGACAATATGTATTTCGACAGCAGCCTGTGGGACAATTGGTCGAACTTGCTATGCAGCGTGTCGAGCATTTTTCGCGTACTATCTGTATTGCTCATAATGCCGGTGGCTTTGACGCGCAGTTCATTTTGCGCAAGTTAATTGAAGAAAAAAAGGTCCAACTGCTGAGTATAATTATGAACGGTACGAAAATCATTTCGATGCGTGTTGAAAAACTTGTTTTTCTCGACAGCCTAAACTATTTTCACATGCCTCTCAGTGCGCTTCCTAAAGTCTTCGGTCTCACAGCCGCTATCGTTAAAGGTGTTTTCCCTCATTTGTTTAACAGGCCGGAAAATCAAAATTATGTAGGCCCCCTACCAGCCGTAGAGTATTATTCTCCCGACACGATGCGCCCCGCAGAGCGCGAAAAATTCTTAACCTGCTATCACGAGTGTAAAGACAGAGACTACGTGTTTGACTTTTCGAAGGAACTCGTAAGCTACTGCACGGACGACGTCACGATCTTGAGACGCGCGTGTATGGCTTTTCGTGACATGCTTATAGCCAGCGGCCGGTTTTATCCGTTTGACGAGAGCACAACGATAGCCTCGGCCTGCTTCAGTGTCTTTCGGAAAAATTTCCTCAAAGACAATACGATCGGTATTATGCCGTTGGGCGGCTATAGGTTGGTGCATACCCAATCAAAAAAAGGCAATTTAATGGCTTGTATGGATGGAGCATACTCTCGGAAAGCGTATTATACACGCTGGCCGATCGCGCGAATTTAGACTACCTCAAAATTCACTAGTCGACGGCTATTATGAAACAGGCAATACCGCGTACGTATTACAATTTCATGGTTGCTATTGACACGATTGCCCTCAATGCTTCTCCCTAAATAGAGACTGTAAACAACGCGGTGATATATCAATGGACGAGCGGTTAGAAAGAACTCTTGCTATAGCTAATAGAATTCGCTCGGGAGGTTATCAGTTAACGGAAATCTGGGAATGCGAGTGGGACAGGCTTTTGGAAACTAGTGCTGAAATTCGCGAACTCATACGGGATTATCCGTTGACGGCTGTGGAATCCTTAAACCCTCGTGATGCTTTCTTCGGCGGTCGCACGGAGAATATGGTGACGCTCTACGATGTTAAAGAGACGGAGCGCATACGCTACGTAGACGTCTGCTCTCTGTACCCGTATATTTGCAAATTTGGTAAATACCCTATCGGACATCCGAAAGTATATATAGGCGGAGAATGCTTAGAGCTGACAGGACCCACTAGCGATCTAGCGCGTGTCGAAGGCCTGGTGAAATGTATCGTTCTACCACCGCGCGTTCTCTATCACCCTGTTTTGCCTGTACGTATGCATCAGCGACTGCTGTTCTCTGTGTGCCGCACATGCAGCGAGGTGATGAATGAGAAAGAGTGTATGCATGACGATCCGGATGAGCGTGTGTTCGAGGGTTCCTGGGTTGCCGATGAATTGCGAAAAGCCGTCTCATGCGGTTACACGATATTCCACATTGCCGAAATCTGGCAATGGTCTGGTTTATTCGTCGAGTACATTAACACCTTTTTGAAGATCAAGCAGGAGGCGAGCGGATGGCCTGAGAACTGTTTGGGCGATGAATCCGCCCAGAAGCGTTATATCGCTAGCTTTGAGCAATCAGAGGGGATTCGTTTGAATCGTCAGTCGATAACAAAAAACCCGGGCCTACGCTCAGTCGCCAAACTATGTCTCAATTCGTTCTGGAGAAAATTCGGACAACGCGAAAACCTGCCGCAAACAGTCGTAGTATCAACGCGCAAAAAACTTATGGAGTTATTAACTAATCCAGAATACGATATTACAGGTATGCTGCCGGTGAACAATGAAATTCTTTACGTCAATTATATTAAAACCGGTGAGGCTGTGGTACCCTCCAGTATAGCTAACGCTGTAATAGCTGCATACCCCACAGCACAAGTGCGTTTAAAACTTTATGGTTACCTGGAACGTCTGGGAAAACGTGCGTTGTACTTCGATACCGACTCCGTAATTTATGTAACGAGAGAGCAACCTGATGCCTACGAGCCCCCGATAGGCCAATTGCTTGGCGATTTAACTAACGAGCTAACCACCTATGGCGAGGGCAGTTACATAAGAAGTTTCATTTCCGGCGGCCCTAAATTTTATGCATTCATCGTGCGTGCGCCCGACGGGATAGAGAGTGAGGTTTGCAAAGTTAAGGGTATCACGCTTAATTTTGCAAACAATGCGTTAATAAACTATGAGTCCGTACGATCCTTCATCGTGGGTGAGCAAGAGGATCCTATTGTACTGAGATACGACGCCATTAGACGTACAGAACTTCACCATGTTGTCACACGAGGTGAGACAAAAACGTGCAAGCCATCGAGCATTAAGCGAAGACGTGATGGACAATATGGATCGCTTCCCTACGGTTATCGCCATTTGTAAAATATACTGTAAATATATTTTTTACGTAAAAACCCGAAAATCTTATTTAATATTTATCATTTACCGCGATGGACACGAGGTGGCAACATCCCTGGACGTCTATGATCTACGAGCCGACAGGTTGCGGCAAAACGTATTTTGTTAAAAAATGTCTGAAATATATCACGCGTATGAACAGCGAGCGCTTCGAGAGAATAATATTTTATTATTCCGAGAGGCAGACAGCATATACGGAGTACGGTGATGCTATAGAATTTCGCGAAGGATTACCCCAGACTGCCGATTACTCAAATGACCCCCGCGCGAAGCTCTTAATTATCGATGATCTAATGCGTGAAGCATCGAACAATACCGTTGTCGATCTATTCACCAAAGGCAGTCATCATAAGAACTTGAGCGTTATTTTTATAACGCAAAATTTGTTTCATCAGGGCCAAGGCCAGCGGGATAAGCCTTTGAATGCTAATTATATCGTTATCTTCAAAAACCCTCGCGATCGTGCTCAAATACAGCACTTGGCGCGCCAAATATGTCCCGAAAATCCACGATTTCTACAGGAGGCTTACTACGATGCAACATCTAAACCACACGGATATTTGTTGCTAGATCTGAAGCAATCAACACCCGATAATTGTCGATACCGCACATGTATTTTCCCTGATGATACTCGCCATTTCGTTTACGTACCGCGAAAGAAATTAAAAAGCGGTGACACATATGGAGAATTACCAGTTCTACACCTGTGATGGCACGCAGCGGGTCGTCTCTTTGCAAGAAAAGCGTTGCGATATTGAACGCTCTTCAATATCTCACCAAAGAACAGCGTGAGGCTATTTTGCGGAAAGCGGATTCTCGTATAATACGTTGCATTTGCGAGTGCGCTTTAAACGTTCTTCGCGGTAATATTCCCCTCAAAGCCAACCAACGGAAAAAATTGCGCCGCCACGTGCCCCTTCTCAGACGCTTAGCCGCGAATAGAGGCTGCTGGAAAAGTAAGAAGAAGTTTGTCATTCAAAGCGGTGGATTTTTACCCCTGCTGCTTGCCCCAATCCTCGGTACCATATTGTCAAATCTAATTGCTAAACAATGGAGCATGCCAGGAAAATGGTTCTGGTACCCGAGGAGCGTCTATTACAACTAGATTCCCAAAAACGCAGCGTCAGCGATAGTGAGGCACGACCGATGAGCCAAGCGGAGAAAACAACTACGGCGACTCTGAATCGCCTTGATATGGAGATGAGCGAAATTTTGAAATCTAACGCGTACGGCGACGAGCGAGAAAAATGGCTAGCGTATTTGCGCGTATTACAGCGTTATCTACATTTCGTCGATGGCGAACGAGTACAACTGTATCATGATCTTGTGAGGGAACAAAAAAAAGACACACACCCCATGGAAAGATCAGCAACAGTAGCAGCAGAAACACGAATGAACGATTCCATGATCGTTGAGAGTGTACCTGCGAAATTCCGCAATAAAGCGAAACTCTTATTGCGACGACTACATGATGCGCCGTCCTTAGATTTTTCTTGGGATGCAGCCGGTGTGGTTTCTGTCAATGGAGAATCAATCAAGCATTCAAACATTGTTGATCTTGTGAATGACGCAATGCTTGCGAGAAAGATGGCCAAACCGACGGGCCGTAGAGTCTTTGCAAATTTTTTAAGGGCTATACAGGCACCTCGTGAATTTGTGGGAAACGACGAACTGTGGCTGGAAACGCAAGCCAATTCAACATTACGCTCGCCCCACGGTAACAGCACCACCGACGCTGACGACGACGGTGACGACGAGGACATTAGCGATACCAGTCATTCCGAATTCTACAGAGGTGGCGAGAGCAACAAATTAGCCGCACAGAGCGGGCGTGGTAAGAGAAGGCGGCTCACCTGGTCCTCTCTCAAACTGTCAGTATGAAAACACTTGAAAACATTTACTTTGATCCTTTACATGAGGCGTCTTTTTCCGGTGCTACGAAACTGTTACGCGTAAGTCGTAAAAAGAAAATCTCCAACAAAAACGATACAGTGGCTCGAAGCAGAGGGTGCTTTCACCAAGCATAGAGCTATACGCCGGCGATTTCCCCGGCGCATCTACAATGTGCAGAACATTGACGATGTTTGGGAGGCTGATCTTGTAGACCTTCGTTCACTCAAAAGTTATAACGATGGCTATACCTATCTTCTTGTGGTCATAGATGTGCTCAGTAAGTACGCGTGGGTTGAGCCGGTGTACGACAAGGCTGCTTTAACAGTGGCTAACGCTCTGGCTCGTATACTCTCGCTAAAAAGCACAAACGGCCGATCTCCCGTTTGCCTACAATCGGACAAGGGTCGGGAATTTACAGGGTCAGTTTTTCAGACTTTCTTACAGAAGCATAATATTCAGGTTCGGGCGAGCCGCAACCCTGACGTAAAAGCAGCTGTTGTAGAGCGCTTCAATCGAACGTTGAAAGAAAGAATGTGGCGATACTTCACGTATTCGCGCCAAAAACGTTATATCGACGTTTTGCAGAATATAGTCTCCGCATACAATCGTACTATACATAGCGGCATTAGAATGACACCCGCATCTGTGACGTTGCTTACATCTGCCAAAGCATGCGATAATCTAATACGGCGATACAAACAACAGCATCCTGTACAGCGGTCGCCTCCTAAATATAAGTTGGGTGATATTGTCCGCATCAGTAGCACGAAGGCTGCCTTTGCTAAAGGATACGAGAGCGGCTGGAGCAGTGAGCTGTTTAAGATACATCGTATATCCGTGAGTAGCCGACCTATCGTGTACATTCTGCATGATCTCAACGGCGAGGAGATTGACGGCATTTTTTACGAACCCGAGATATCTAGAGTCCAAAGGCGGGGAAAGAAAAAGTAGGCGCAATGAGTGATACCGAATTTTTTGTAGTTGTACCTAGCAATAGCAGCATGAAGTACTACCCTAATAACCAGACGACGCAATATACCACACACTTGCCACAAAGTGTAAATTTACACGTGTTGTGCCCTAAAAAGACAGGAATTTTCATATTGCTAACGCATGAGGTTCAAAGACCCCATGCGACGATATCGAGCCCGATATTTCACAAGCCCGATATTCCGCTCGACTCAGCCGGAAAAGCGCTGAATCGCAATCGAACGAATCGAACGTTCTCGAACGATTGGTTGCGAAAACCCGAGTTAACAATTAGCCGAAAGATTCAATCGAAAGGCAGTCTTCGGCCAGAAGCCGAGGAGGTCGGTCTCAAGGCATAAAAAAGAATTGTAATATTGTTGCCTAATTTTAAATAAAATATAAGTTGTTCAAGTTGCAATATCCCGAGTTGGAGATTTACTCGGAACGGGAAAAGTCCCCACATACCCTCGCCCTCGAGCATCCGACAACCCACGGTGTCAACTTACTCGAGAGCGAATTTCCGTGCTCTTCGCGCATCGTCAGAAGCCGGGGCACAACACACGGTAAATGGGGCGTTTCCTTAGCCGAAATACACATACCGATGACTGTTCTACACGTGCCGCCTGAAGGTGAAAAAAACTTTATCAGTTTAGTGACGAACGCAGTGACCCCAGGCGTTGAGGCCAATGTCGATTTTAAAAACGAGCGTGTTTGCGTACCATCTGGGGTATACCGTAGCGTCTCCACGCTACTCGAAGCAATTAACGAAATTCAATGTATCGCAGGACATTTGAAATTCCAGCATACTCTTAACGGCCGTGTGTCGGTAGAGCGTGTCTGCACCGAGTGCAAAAATCTAGAACACGCTTTTCACTGTTCCCCCATAATCAACAAAATTTTAGGCTTCACTCATAGCGCGGGTCTTGTGGTAACGAATCAGTATATTGCGCCGCAGCCGGCTAGCCTCATGAACGGTATACCCAATATGTTGTTTGTTTATACAGATGTTTGCGAGTCCTACATGACCGGTAATGTACCATTATTGTGTCGTTCCCTTTGACATTGATAATAATTATATCTACGGCTCTGTGAAAATCAAAAGTTTTTCGCCACCGCGGTACATACCTCTTCTACGTACCAGCTTTCAAACGATAGATATCGATATAAGAGATGAATTCGGGCATTGGATGCCATTCGAGGATGGAACGCTAACCGTGACACTCCAGTTCAAACGCCCAGCTTAGTTGTGGTAGAGAAAAAGAGAGAGCAACATGATTTACTACGATGCGTACTTTGACGCACAAGTGGGAGGAGGTACAACAAGGTACGGGGGAATTAGCCAAGTATACATAGGGTCGCCGAACCAGCGGGGTCACGGTATTGGCAGTTTCCTTGGCGGCCTTTTCCGTCGCATTTTACCTCTCTTAAAACAGGGGACACGAGCTGTCGGTAAAGAGGCTATACGGTCAGGCCTTAATGTGGCGAGCGATATAATGGATGCAGGAATTCAGCCTAGGGAAGCCTTCAAATCGCGTTTGCGCGAATCGGGCGTGAGTATGAAGCGAAAAGCTGAGGAAAAACTCAATAGTCTTCTGCAGGGCTCAGGATATGAGGCCTCGAAAAATCACAAACTTGCGCATTCGCTCAGTAGCTACAGCGCGCGTAGCATCGGCCTAAAAAAGAAAACCGCCGCGTTGAAGGAAAAACGTACAAATTGTGTTAAAAAAAGAAGAGAACAGCTAGAAAGAGAACGCCGAAGAAGAAGAAGTCGCGAGGTAGGATCGTATCAGATTTCTTCTCGTGAAAATGGCGTTCTTGCATGCCCATTCGTGTGAGTGTTTGAAGTCTGAGCTGAACTATTCTCGCTACCACCGACTCAAACAACTATCGCGGGAACGCAATGGGTGCACCATAAACCGATCTCATCTCTGACGGATGATTCACCAATACAATTTGTGGTACCTGGTCAAGGTGAAGAACACATCGATCTTGCTCATACCATGCTAAGCATACGTGTCCAAATACGCTCGAGTGCAGTGAAACCCGACCCTACCATTAGAGTGGGTCCCGTCAATAATTTACTTAAATCGCTGTTCAATCAAGTCGATGTATTTCTCAATCAGAAGCTCGTATCTCCGCCCATTAATGCTTATACATACAGGGCGTACATTGAAAACTTATTGAATTATGGGCAGGGTGCGAAAAGCTCTCATCTTTCAAGTTGCCTGTGGTACAGTGATACGGCCGGTAAAATGGACGATGTAGCAGAAGCTAATGTACGCCTTGCTAATCGTCGAATGGTCCTCAATGAGCGCAATGAGATCGATCTCCTCGGCCACCTCCATTGCGATATTTTCAATCAAGAGAGATTTCTTATAAACGGCGTGGAGATGCGATTACGTCTTGTACGTACCAGCGACGCATTCTGTCTTATGACTTCCTCGAAAGATTTCAGCGTGCATATTACCGAGGCATCGCTGCTCGTACGCCGCGCTAAAATTGCCCCTGGTATACTTTTAGCTCACGCGCGAGCATTATCAAAATCTACAGCAAAATATCCTTTGACACGTGTCGAGGTTAAGTCTATATCGATGCATGCAGGAGTGCATGGCGATACTCGGGACAATGTTATACTGGGCCAACTGTCGAAGCGCATGATTATAGAGTTTGTCGATAATAAACCATTCAACGGTAACCGCGCGTTGAATCCGTTTAACTTTCAGAATTATAAAATTAATTATCTCGCGTTATATGCTGACGGTGTGCAGATACCATCGAAAGCACTCCAACCCAACTTTGACGACACGCATCTATATGTGGATGCGTATCATACATTATTCTCAGGGACTGGCATTCACTTTCTCAATCAGGGCAATTCAATTACTCGCACAGCGTATCCTTGGGGCTATTGTCTTTTTGCGTTTGATCTAACGCCTGATCTTTCGAGGATCAGTAACAGTCATTGGAATTTGGTGCAACACGGTAGCGTGAGGCAATAACTTCAACGGTAAATTGTGTCGTGTATGCGGAATATGATAACGTGGTGGAGGTTGATGCTTCCCGGCAAGTTATTGTAGATTTCAGCGGTTGAGCTCTCCAGTTCGAGCAGCGCGCTCACAGCAGAACCATCATAAGTATCGCGATAGACGTACAAGGCTTAACGGATAAGCACTACAACTTTATACCGAAAGAAGTGGCTATTGTATCAATCGATTCATCGTGGCACGATCATTGGATCGTCGCTCCACCTCACACATACAGACAATTACCGTCGGATGTGAAAAGAACGAACGAGCGGGTGACGCGGGAGCATCACGGTATAAAATGGTTCGAGGGTCATACACCATTACGCTGTATTGAGAGAATTTTGAGGGCAATCGCTACCGATTCTACGCGGATATTTGTACGAGGTGTCGCTAAATCATCCTATTTAGCGCAACTCACCGGCTACTATATTATAAATTTGGAGGAGGACGAGGATAATATCTCATTTCAGCATCTTCCGGGGGCCGGTACACATTGCTCATATCACGCCGCGATACAAAAAAATCAATCGTATAAGTGTGCCCTGGATAATGTGATGAGGATTAAAACGCTGCTCTGTCAGAGTAAACGTCGCGAGTCGCTATGGGAATATAGGACAACAACAACGTTATCAGTTGGCTTGCCCTGCGACGAGTCCTGCTATGAACAGCCTTCAAATCTTCGACTCTACGTGATATAAAAAAGCACGCTATTGGTGTATACCCCGCAGATCGCATACCAAAAGTTTGGACAAAACCAACGGCTATTGTCACGAATACTGCTGGATATAAACAGCCCGGTACCCACTAGATCGCCATGTACTTCGATCGTGACGGACATGGATGGTACTTCGACAGCTACGGTCTACCACCAATCATCCCGCAGCATCTCCGACGACTCCGAGGAAACTGTAAACTCTTCCGATACAGCGCTGATCAGCTTCAAGCTACGGATTCGCAGTGCTGCGGACAGTATTACATTATGTTTCTTCATTATATGTGTACTGGCTTCGGTATGCATAAGTTTAGAAGCGTATTTTCAAATGATCTATCACGCAACGATAAAATAGTTGACTATTACTACGAGACATTTACCCGTAAGCAGAATAAAGCTACGCGTAAAATGTTCAATAAGGGTCTGCCCACAGGAGGCAGCAATTCCTTCAATCATAAAAGTTTACAATGTGTACAGGGCTGCGCCTCCCGTAATCGCTAACCGTTCAATAAAATGGTGACATTTGAAATATTTCTCTGTGTCTCGAACTTTATTCAGCGGCGCATAACAACGACATCGTCAGCAATTTTGCTAGAGGCTCCGCCTGGCGCTCTTCGACGTCAGCCATTTTGTTTTGCGCGACTCTTGGCGAAACGCGGTGGGGTAAGCTGCGGGTATGGTGGGTGGGTGGGTGTAGCAGAGCTATAAGGGATCAGTCGTTCTCGGGTGACAACAGCAGAAGCATATGCAGAGGAAGCGGTGCGAGTTAAAAGTACGCGTTGAAGCATTCTTGCAAAACTTAGCTGCTCTTCAAACACTCATCCAGAGAAGAACAGCGTTACAAATTTTAACCCGTGAAATTCAAAAGCGCAATATCAGCGATGGACTTCTCCCAAATCAACAAGATTGGAAAGTTGTCGGACTTCCTGCCGACGAAAAAACTGTCGGAGCTTTCGCTAAAAACCGACTACAAGATTTCTGATGTACGACCAGTAAAAACACGCTTCGGGCCCCGAATCATTATTGAAGTGGACAGGGAGTTCACGTGCTTTCTACCATCCAGATTCACCAAAGTTCTGGAAAACGAAACGCTGTTCCAGCAGATGGTAACGGCTGCGCGCGAGAATAATCTTCTCATGGAGTTCTTCGGGGACGATTTTAACAGTCTGGAATTCAAGCCAGCCGCCGCATAGTGCAGCATCTGCAGTTCCCGCGAAAGACAACGACATCTCACTTGCGTGATTCAGTCTACCGGAAGTGAGGCTTCCGATAATCGCTGCTATAAACCGTGCCCGCTGCTACTACAAATATCCCATAATCTCAACAATTGCTTGACAAAAAGTGTGTGGTTGGGTATTGAAGTTATCGGTGCTAATCAATTACACCCCGTCATGCGTTTCACATGCGACAGCAACGGCTGGACAACGCTAAATACTCCGTCGTGGTTCGATTTTCACGAACGTCTCGCTACGATCACAGCGTATCTCAACGGCGAAGGAAACACTCCTACGGTCCACACCGTGGTTTCCTGTGATAGTTACAATTTAGAATACGGTGGATATCTCAACCGGCGCACCGCAACTATCCAAAGCTGCAACGACTACGGAGCAAACGCTATACACCATGCAGCGCCATTCTTTACCTTCATAAAAGATGACTTCGTCGTGCTGCATGGCTTCATCGCTCCACCGAGGACGTGACAAAGTGTAAAAATGCACTTGTCAGCATAATCGCAGCCGAAATATTCAGGATGACAGCGCATCGTTTACGACGACGGATTCGTAAAAGGAAGACGAAAATTCAGGCAAGCGTTCAACGCACCCTATCCTGTATTCCCGGCGAACCCTCCGCACGCGCCAGAACAAGCGTCACCGATAATCTCATAAACCATCAGTTGAAACGGTTAATTAACAGCGATATCATGTACATATCATAAAAATGTATACTTTGTGAACATATTTTAATAAAGCAAAAAAAGGGACCGCTATGGCGAACCCTCCACTCCGGCCATCCCCCCTCCACACCCCGCTGCCGGCGCGTGGGGGTAGGAGTGGGGATGACGAGTGGGGGTCGCCATAGTAGCCCCCATACTACTCAGTCTTTTTCCTTCCAGACTTTAATATCATGTAAAAAATGTCCGTGAACGAGCGACGCTCGGACATCTTCGGAAAGAGCCGAGCGCGGTCGAAGTTTCCCGACCGCGCCTTCGGCAGCTACACCAATATATGGGCGCTGAGCACGTTCATGTGCGGCCAAGCCGAAACGAAGGCTTCGAGGGAAAAAGCAATCTGAGCGCACCGTCGGGTGACGTCACGCGCGAGGCTTTTAGATGATTTCAATTTCTATTTACCTCTTGATTCTCTGCGTTATTAATGTATTCAAAAAATGTATCGCGCACTCTGATCGCTTATTTGTTTAGTTTATACGTTAATTTAAATATATTAAATCTAAATTACAACTTAGTTATCTTCTAAAAAATTGTTTACGCTTTACCCGTCAGTAGTAAGGGGGCCACTGTGGCGACCCCCACTCCTACCCCCACTCCTCGGTAGCCGAGGTGGTGGGGATGGAGTGGGGATGGTCGTCCATATCCCCCCACCCCTCCTCCTCTCCTCGGTATCCGAGGTGGAGGGGATGGAGTGGGGATCCCTCGCCCCGCGGGGTGCGGAGGGGGGACGGCCGGAGTGGAGGGTTCGCCATAGTGGCCCCTTTTTTTTTACTTTATGAAAATTGATTTTTTTAGAAATAAAACTGTTGTACTCACCGAGGCCGTTGCTGCTCCTGGTGACGGCGAGCTCCGAGGGTACAAAAACACACACACACACGCACGCACACACACACACACACACGCCCGCGCGCGCGCCCACACGAGCACGAGTATCACGGCTCGTTCTCCCACCCCTCCGGCTCGAACGAGTCGTCGAACCCGTCGTCGGGCCACCCCGCGTCGTAAAAAGCAACGGGTTCGGGCCCGTCGTTCAACGCCGCGATGAGCAGCGTCGCGACGTCGACCCCGTTGTACATACGCACGCAGGGGAGCGGGGTGCCGTTTTCGGCCACAGCCACGACGACGCGGTTCTCCACGAGATCCGCGAGCAGGTCCGAGACGAAGGGGATGGCCTCGAGATGTGCAATCCCCGAAACCGTACACTGGATAACGAGGCCCGCGACAAATGCACAAAAGGGCGCGGGGGTATACAGCGAGTCCGCGTCTGCGTACCCGCTGTACCCCTCATCGACAAAAAAAACTTCGCTATATCCCTCGGAGTCGCACGACACTATATTCCCGCGCAGCACGTCACAGCCACCCGCGGGGATTAACACGCACGACGCGCCCGGCACAATATCGTCGAACGGGAGGCGTACTCCAGCCCGACGCTGCACGTAAAACGCGTGCAGGGCTTCCCGCAGCCACTCACGCGTTTCGCCCGTCGCCACTGTGCGTACGTATACCGTCAAGCCGTCGACGCGGGAAACGCGGCACGCGAACGGGGCCACAGGGAGCTCGAGGCACTCGGGATACATTTTTTCGTGGATTGATGGAACGCGCGCGACGGTGTCTGAAGAGCAACTGAAGCTGCCAGTCGCATGACGACCCTCTTTTGCAAATTTTGACAGGTCAGCATAATTGCACGTGTGCGAGGTAGCCGATGCATCGTTCTACGATGAGCTCACCCGACGGTGAGCGCGATCGTCTTACGATGAGCTCATCCGACGGTGAGCACAGAGCTTAGATACCATAGATGCTCGTGTACAAGCTAAGCGATGCAATTTAGCTTCGCTCCGCGATGAGTTCATCTCATTTGTTTAACAGGCCGGAAAATCAAAATTATGTGGGCCTCCTATCAGCCGTAGAGTATTATTCTCCCGACACGATGAGCACGATGAGCCCGAAAATTCTTAGCCTGGTATCACGAATCTAAAGACAGAGACTACGTGTTTGATTTTTCGAAGGAACTCGTAAGCTACTGTACGGACGACGTCACGATCTTGAGACGCGCGTGTATGGCTTTTCGTGACATGTTTATAGCCAGCGGCCGGGTTTGTCCGTTTGACAAGAGCACAACGATAGCCTCGGCCTGCTTCAGTGTCTTTCGGAAAAATTTCCTCAAAGATAATACGATCGGTATTATACGGTTGGGCGGCTGTAGATGGGTGCATACCCAATCAAAAAAGGCAATTTCATGGCTTGTATGGATGGAGCATACTCTCGGAAAGCGCATTATACACGCTGGCCGTTCGCGTGAATTTAGACTACCTCAACATTTACTAGTCGACGGCTATTATGAAATTGACAATACCGCGTACGTATTACAATTTCATGGTTGCTATTGGCACGGTTGCCCTCAATGCTTCTCCCTCAATAGAGACTGCAAGCAACGCGGTGATATATCAATGGACGAACGGCTAGAAAGAACTCTTGCTATAGCTAATAGAATTCGCTCGGGAGGTTATCAGTTAACGGAAATCTGGGAATGCGAGTTGGACAGGCTTCTGGAAACTAGTGCTGAAATTGGCGAACTCATACGGGATCATCCGATGACGGCTGCGGAGCCCTTAAACCCTCGTGATGCTTTCTTCGGCGGTCGCACGGAGAATATGGTGACGCTCTACGATGTAAAAGACACGGAGCGCATACGCTACGTAGACGTCTGCTCTCTGTACCCGTATATTTGCAAATTTGGTAAATACCCTATCGGACATCCGAAAGTATATATAGGCGGAGAATGCTTAGAGCCGACAGGACCCACTAACGATCTAGCGCGTGTCGAAGGCCTGGTGAAATGCACCGTTCTACCACCACGCGATCTCTACCACCCTGTTTTGCCTGTGCGTATGCATCAGCGACTGCTGTTCTCTCTGTGCCGCACATGCAGCGAAATGATGAATGAGGAAGAGTGTATGCATGACGATCCGGCTGAGCGTGTGTTCGAGGGTACCTGGGTTGCCGATGAATTGCGAAAAGCCGTCTCATGCGGTTACACGATACTCCACATTGCCGAAATCTGGCAATACGAGGTAACGCAATTCAATCGTGATACGCAATCGGGAGGTTTATTCGTCGAGTACATTAACACCTTTTTGAAGATCAAGCAGGAGGCGAGCGGATGGCCTGAGAACTGTTTGGGTGATGAATCCGCCCAGGAGCGTTATATCGCTAGCTTTGAGCAATCACAGGGGATTCGTTTGAATCGTCAGTCGATAACCAAAATCCCCGGCCTACGCTCAGTCGCCAAACTATGCCTGAATTCGTTTTGGGGAAAATTTGGACAACGCGAAAACCTGCCGCAAACAGTCGTAGTAACAACGCGCAAAAAACTTATGGAGTTATTAACTAATCCAGAATACGATATTACAGGTATGCTGCCGGTGAACAATGAAATTCTTTACGTCAATTATATTAAAACCGGTAAGGCAGTGGTACCCTCCAGTATAGCTAACGCTGTAATAGCTGCATACACCACGGCACAAGCGCGTTTAAAACTTTATGGTTACCTGGAGCGTCTGGGAAGACGTGCGTTGTACTGCGATACCGACTCCGTAATTTATGTAACGACAGAGCAACCTAATGCCTACGAGCCCCCGATAGGCCAATTGCTTGGCGATTTAACTAATGAGCTAACCACCTATGGCGAGGGCAGTTACATAAGAAGTTTCATTTCCGGCGGCCCTAAATTTTATGCATTCATCCTGCGTGCGCCTGACGGGACAGAGAGCGAGGTATGCAAAGTTAAGGGTATCACGCTTAATTTTGCAAACAATGCGTTAATAAACTATGAGTCCGTACGATCCTTCATCGTGGGCGAGCGAGAGGATCCTATTGTACTGAGATACGACGCCATTAGACGTACAGAACCTCACCATGTTGTCACACGAGGTGAGACAAAAACGTGCAAGCCGTCGAGCATTAAGCGAAGACGTGATGGACAATATGGATCGCATCCCTACGGTTATCGCCATTTGTAAAATATACTGTAAATATATTTTTTACGTAAAACCCCGAAAATCTTATTTAATATTGCCCTGAGCCTAAATTTCCTCATTTACCGCGATGGACACGAGGTGGCAACATCCCTGCACTTCTATGATCTGCGGACCGACAGGCTGCGGTAAAACGTATTTTGTTAAAAAATTTCTCAAATGTATCACGTGTATGAACAGCGAGCGCTTCGAGAGAATAATATTTTATTATTCCGAGTGGCAGACAGCCTATACGGAGTACGGTGATACTATAGAATTTCGCGAAGGATTAACCCAGACTGCCGATTACTCAAATGACCCCCGCGCGAAGCTCTTAATTATCGATGATCTAATGCGTGAAGCATCGAACAATACCGTTGTCGATCTATTCACCAAAGGCAGTCATCATAAGAACTTGAGCGTTATTTTTATAACGCAAAATTTGTTTCATCAGGGCCAAGGCCAGCGGGATATCTCTTTGAATGCTAATTATATCGTTATCTTCAAAAACCCTCGCGATCGTGCTCAAATACAGCACTTGGCGCGCCAAATATGTCCCGAAAATCCACGATTTCTACAGGAGGCTTACTACGATGCAACATCTAAACCACACGGATATTTGTTGCTAGATCTGAAGCAATCAACACCCGATAATTGTCGATACCGCACATGTATTTTCCCTGATGATACTCGCCATTTCGTTTACGTACCGCGAAAGAAATTAAAAAGCGGTGACACATATGGAGAATTACCAGTTCTACACCTGTGATGGCACGCAGCGGGTCGTCTCTTTGCAAGAAGAGCGTTGCGATATTGAACGCTCTTCAATATCTCACCAAAGAACAGCGTGAGGCTATTTTGCGGAAAGCGGATTCTCGTATAATACGTTGCATTTGCGAGTGCGCTTTAAACGTTCTACGCGGTAATATTCCCCTCAAAGCCAACCAACGGAAAAAATTGCGCCGCCACGTGCCCCTTCTCAGACGCTTAGCCGCGAATAGAGGCTGCTGGAAAAGTGAGAAGAAGTTTGTCATTCAAAGCGGTGGATTTTTACCCCTGCTGCTTGCCCCAATCCTCGGTACCATATTGTCAAATCTAATTGCCAAATAATGGAGCATGCCAGGAAAATGGTTCTGGTACCCGAGGAGCGTCTATTACAACTAGATTCCCAAAAACGCAGCGTCAACGATAGCGACGCACGACCGATGAACCAAGCGGAGAAAACAATTACGGCGACTCTGAATCGTCTTGATATGGAGATGAGCGAAATTTTGAAATCTAACGCGTACGGCGACGAGCGAGAAAAATGGCTAGCGTATCTGCGCGTATTACAGCGTTATCTACATTTCGTCGATGGCGAACGAACACAACTGTATCATGATCTTGTGAAGGAACAAAAAAAAGACACACACCCCATGGAAAGATCAGCAACAGTAGCAGCAGAAACACGAATGAACGATTCCATTATCGTTGAGAGTGTACCTGCGAAATTCCGCAATAAAGCGAAACTCTTATTGCGACGACTACATGATGCGTCGCCCTCAGATTTTTCTTGGGATGCAGCCGGTGTGGTTTCTGTCAATGGAGAAACAATCAAGCATTCAAACATTGTTGATCTTGTGAATGACGCAATGCGTGCGAGAAAGATGGCTAAACCGACGGGTCGTAGAGTCTTTGCAAATTTTTTAAGGGCTATACAGGCCCCTCGTGAATTTGTGGGAAACGACGAACTGTGGCTGGAAACGCAAGCCAATTCAACATTACGCTCGCCCCACGGTAACAGCACCACCGACGCCGACGAGGACATTAGCGATACCAGTCATTCCGAGTTCTACAACGGTAGCGAGAGCAACAAATTAGCCGCACAGAGCGGGTGTGGTAAGAGAAGGCGGCTCACATGGTCCTCTCTCAAACTGTCAGTATGAAAGCACTTGAAAACATTTACTTTGATCCTTCACATGAGGCGTCTTTTTCCGGTGCTACTAAACTGTTACGCGTAAGTCGTAAAAAGAAAATCTCCCCAGAAAAAACGATACAGTGGCTCGAAGCACAGGATGCTTTCACCAAGCATAGAGCGATACGCCGACGATTTCCCCGGCGCATCTACAATGTGCAGAACATTGACGATGTTTGGGAGGCTGATCTTGTAGACCTTCGTTCACTCAAAAGTTATAACGATGGCTATACCTATCTTCTTGTGGTCATATATGTGCTCAGTAAGTGTGCGTGGGTTGAGCCGGTGTACGACAAGGCTGCTTTAACAGTGGCTAACGCTCTGGCTCGTATACTCTCGCTAAAAAGCACAAACGGCCGATCACCCGTTTGCCTACAATCGGACAAGGGTCGGGAATTTACAGGGTCAGTTTTTCAGACTTTCTTACAGAAGCATAATATTCAGTTTCGGGCGAGCCGCAACCCTGACGTAAAAGCAGCTGTTGTAGAGCGCTTCAATCGAACGTTGAAAGAAAGAATGTGGCGATACTTCACGTATTCGCGCCAAAAACGTTACATCGACGTTTTGCAGAATATAGTCTCCGCATACAATCGTACTATACATAGCGGCATTAGAATGACACCCGCATCTGTGACGTTGCTTACATCTGCCAAAGCGCGCGATAATCTAATACGGCGATACCAACAGCAGCATCCTGTACAGCGGTCGCCTCCTAAATATAAGTTGGGTGATATTGTCCGCATCAGTAGCGCGAAGGCTGCCTTTGCTAAAGGATACGAGAGCGGCTGGAGCAGTGAGCTGTTTAAGATACATCGTATATCCGTGAGTAGCCGACCTATCGTGTACATTATGCATGATCTCAACGGCGAGGAGATTGACGGCATTTTTTACGAACCCGAGTTATCTAGAGTCCAAAGGCGGGGAAAGAAAAAGTAGGCGCGATGAGTGATACCGAATTTTTTGTAGTTCTACCTAGCAATAGCAGCATGAAGTACTACCCTAATAACCGGACGACGCAATATACCACACACTTGCCACAAAGTGTAAATTTACACGGTAAATGGGGCATTTCCTTAGCCGAAATACACATACCGATGACTGTTCTACACGTGCCGCCTGAAGGGGAAAAAAACTTTATCAGTTTAGTGACGAAGGCAGTGACCCCGGGCGTTGAGGCCAATGTCGATTTTAAAAACGAGCGTGCTTGCGTACCATCTGGGGTATACCGTAGCGTCTCCACGCTACTCGAATCAATTAATGAAATTCAATGTATCGCAGGTCATTTGAAATTCCAACATACTCTTAATGGCTATGTCTCGGTAGAGCGTGTCTGCACCGAGTGCAAAAATCTAGAACACGCTTTCCACTGTTCCCCCATAATCAACAAAATTTTAGGCTTCACTCACAGCGAGGGTCTTGTGGTAACGAATCAGTATATTGCGCCGCAGCCGTCTAGTCTCATGAACGGTATACCCAATATGTTGTTTGTTTATACGGATATTTGCGAGTCCTACATGACCGGTGATGTACACGCACCATTATTACGTGTCGTTCCCTTTGACATTGATAATAATTATAACTACGGCTCTGTGAAAATCAAAAGTTTTTCGCCACCGCGGTACATACCTCTTCTACGTACCAGCTTTCAAACGATAGATATCGATATGAGAGATGAATTCGGGCATTGGATGCCATTCGAGGGTGGAACGCTAACCGTGACACTCCAGTTCAAACGCCTAGCTTAGTTGTGGTAGAGAAAAAGAGAGAGAGAGAGAGAGAGCAACAAGAATTACTACGATGCGTACTTTGACGCACAAGTGGGAGGAGGTAGAACAGGGTACGGGGGAATTAGTCAGGTATACATAGGGTCGCCGAACCAGCGGGGTCACGGTATTGGCAGTTTCCTTGGCGGCCTTTTCCGTCGAATTTTACCTCTCTTAAAACAGGGGGCACGAGCTGTCGGTAAAGAGGCTATACGATCAGGCCTTAATGTGGCGAGCGACATAATGGATGCAGGAATTCAACCTAGGGAAGCCTTCAAATCGCGTTTGCGCGAATCGGGTGTGAGTTTGAAGCGAAAAGCTGAGGAAAAACTCAATAGCCTTATGCAAGGCTCAGGATATAAGGCCTCGAAAAATCACAAGCTTGCACATTCGCTTAGTAGCTACAGCGCGCGTAGCATCGGTCTAAAAAAGAAAACCGCCAAGTTGAAGAAAAAACGTACAAATTGTGTTAAAAAGAAGAAGAGAACAGCTAGAAAGTGAACGCCGAAGAAGAAGAAGCAGAAGAAGTCGCGAGCTAGGACCTATCAGATATCTTCTCGTGAAAATGGCATTCTTGCATGCCCATTCGTGTGAGTGTTTGAAGTCTGAGTTGGAACTATTCTCACTACCACCGACTCAAACAACCATCGAGGGAACGCAATGGGTACACTATAAACCGATCTCATCTCTGACGGATGATTCACCAATAGAATTTGTGGTACCTGGTCAAGGTGACGAATACATCGATCTTGCTCATACCATGCTAAGCATACGTGTCCAAATACGTTCGAGTGCAGTGAAACCCGACCCTACCATTAGAGTGGGTCCCGTCAATAATTTACTTCATTCACTGTTCAATCAAGTCGATGTATTTCTCAATCAGAAGCTCGTATCTCCGCCTAATAATGCTTATGCATACAGGGTATACATTGAAAACTTATTGAATTATGGGCAGGGTGCGAAAAGCTCTCATCTTTCAAGTTGCCTGTAGTACAGTGATACGGCCGGTAAAATGAACGATGTAGCAGACGCTAATGTAGGCCTTGCTAATCGCCGAATGGTCCTCAATGACCGCAATGAGATCGATCTCCTCGGCCACCTCCATTGCGATATTTTCAATCAGGAGCGGTTTCTTATAAATGGCGTGGAGATGCGATTACGTCTTGTACGTACCAGCGACGCATTCTGTCTTATGACTTCCTCGGAAGATTTCAGCATGCATATTACCGAGGCATCGCTTCTCGTACGCCGCGCTAAAATTGCCCCTGGTATACTTTTAGCTCACGCGCGAGCATTATCAAAGTCTACAGCTAAATATCCTTTGACACGTGTCGAGGTTAAGTCTATATCGATGCATGCAGGAGTGCATGGCGATACTCTGGACAATGTTATACTGGGTCAACTGCCGAAGCGCATAATTATAGGGTTTGTCGATAATAAAGCATTCAACGGTAACCGCGCGTTGAATCCGTTTAACTTTCAGAATTATAAAATTAATTATCTCGCGTTATATGCTGACGGTGTGCAGATACCATCGAAAGCACTCCAGCCTAAGTTTGACGACACGCATCTATATGTGGATGCGTATCATACATTATTCTCAGGGACTGGCATTCACTTTCTCAATCAGGGTAATTCAATTACTCGCACAGCGTACCCCTGGGGCTATTGTCTTTTTGCGTTTGATCTAACGCCCGATCTTTCGGCGAACAGTAACAGTCATTGGAATTTGGTGAAACACGGTAGCGTGAGACTCGAAGTACGCTTCGGCGAGGCAATAACTTCAACGGTGAATTGTGTCGTGTATGCGGAATATGATAACGTGGTGGAGGTTGATGCTTCCCGGCAAGTTATTGTAGATTTCAGCGGTTGAGCTCTCCAGTTCGAGCAGAGCGCTCACAGCAGAACCATCATGAGTATCGCGATAGACATACAAGGCTTAATGGATAAGCACTACAACTTTATACCGAAAGAAGTGGCTGTTGCATCAATCGATTCATCGTGGCACGATCATTGGATCGTCGCTCCACCTCACACATACAGACAATTACCGTCGGATGTGAAAAGAACGAACGAGCGGGTGACGCGGGAGCATCACGGTATAAAATGGTTCGAGGGTCATACATCATTACGCTGTATTGAGAGAGTTTTGAGGGCAATTGCTACCGATTCCACGCGGATATTTGTACGAGGTGTCGCTAAATCATTCTATTTAGCGCAACTCACCGGCTACTATATTATAAATTTGGAGGAGGACGAGGATAATATCTCATTTCAGCATCTTCCGGGGGCCGGTACACATTGCTCATATCACGCCTCTATACGGTGTGACGGGGATTATTTCTACTTACCACGAAATCGAGAACGTGAATACGAGAGCTAGGTGCGGGAACCGTCACCTTCGGCCGTCCACCCCGCGTGAGTGCATCCGCACTACCCGGGGCGCCAGGGAATTTTGTTTTCACCGGATTTCCCAACCGGTATGCCCTGGGGCCAGGGGGATCCGCCCTGACCCACCATCGGAGCTGGAGGACTCCGCGATTTTTGTTTCACCGGAACCCTAACCGGTATGTCCTGGGAGTCGGGAGACCTCCCTGATTTTTGATTCGCCGGAATCATAACCGGACCATCTGGATGCACTTACCCGGGGGGGACGGTTGCGGTAGAGCACGGCCGCTCAGGCTGTGAGTCGTGGTAGAGGGGTCGGGATTCACCAGGAGTAGCTTACGAGAAGTCAGATACGCGGGAACAAAAAAAAATGACCAAAAACAAACAAATTGTTTTATTTTATTTTGCGGGAGCTGGTTGTTTTCGAACCACGGGAACTTATCTCCGTCCGGAAGGACCCGCCTTCCGGGCACGGGATCGCGAACAGGACCCGTGGAGAAACACGTCTGTCTCACACGGCGTCAGGAGCGGAACTCTCCGACGGACCTCATCCGAGAGCAAAATCGGTCGTCAACTATACCTCGCGCGGCGAAGGCCAGCGAGCGAGATCATTGTCGAGCGCGATTATCGAAAGAAATGTAAATACGCTCGCGCGCTCATCTCATGCGAGAAAGCTACTTCGAGCGAGAACACTTTCTTACAATATTCGTGAGCTGAAATATTATTTCGGGAGCTAGAATATTCTGGAAGAATATTCCTTTCGGAATCTATATTTCCTGCCCGAGTACCCCGCGAGCGGAACGGTAACAGATCGGGACCTTTCCTCCTAGGTAACATGGAGGCTCTCGGGGATCGCATCCCCGGGTCACCATGCGAGAGCGGGCAAAGCTTCTCTCTAGAAGCGCGGCGCGGAGGTCTCCCGCCTCCACCCGTAACCCAAACGGCCCGCTCGTCAGCACGATGCACCACTGCGGTGGGGCGCCGGCATCTCAGCCGGGCGTGCACCGATTCCCCGAAAGCCTCGTTGGGTGCGTCCCTCGGTCGGGATTGCTCGGTACGTTGAGCGACACGCCGCTCGACCGAGTTTCGCACGCCAACCTCACCAGAAACAACAACAAAACCCAAACCTTAAAACATTACAAAACAAACACACTGGAGGAAAGGCCCGTAACATATACGAAGGGGTCGTAACCCGGGCATCGAGAGCACGACTAAATCGTCGGTAGCCTTTCTGTGACGTGACTTAAAAAATCACGTCACAACTCCCCACCCCTTAAGGGTGGTTACGATCAGGGAACTACGCGATCTCTGCTGAGCAAGAGCCTTAGCTGAGATGCATACGGTAGCAATCCTTGTCCCTCCCATTTGTAGTCGGTAGCTCAAAACGGTGGGAAGGACCGAGATCTACTGCGGGAAACCAAGTACCCGCAGCGCGAGAAAGAAAACCAGAACACAAACAATTATTCGTATTCAATGGCTAAAATTTTATCTCTCCCGTTACAGTCGGTAGCCTTAAGGTGGGAGAGATCGGGATCTACCGTGGGCGACTAATCGCCCCACAGCACGAGAATATAATATCGCACAAAACAAAAAAATATTTTTGCGTAAACGATAGCATAGTCGTCTCCTCCCGTTACAATTCGGTAGCAATAAAATGGGGAAGAGACCGAGATCTGCCGCGGACGAATAACCGCCCCGCGACGCGAGAAATTATTGGACCAAACGATCCACAAGTACCACCACCAAGGACGGAACAATCGAACCAGAATCGGACTTACCAAATCAGCCGGAGTGTCCTTACTTCGGTGGTGGCTCCGAGAACTGTACGGGAACTGCTCCAAGTTTTCTATCCCCTTCTCCGGGGTAATTGGTGCCGAGAACCGAGCCGCGTCGTCGCGACTCACGGGAACTGTGATGTTTATTTTCCTCACCGGGAAATCAGGGGCTTAGCCCCCCTATCGCGGGAACTGCGGGACATCCTGGTCCTGCACGAGAACTGGGGCCGGAGGCCCCTCATGGCGTGAACTGCGGGGCGTTGCCGCCCCGCGCGAGATCCCAGGCTAACGCCTGTATTGCGAGAACTGTGGGGCGTTGCCGCCTCACACGAGAGCTAGGGCCAAAGACCCACATACCGAGAACTCGGGCCATCTCGAATCCTCCGAAAATCGGGGAATCGGGGCTCCGATGCGAGAGCTTCCAGGGACCGGCTCAGGGTTTACCCGCACGGGCCTGCGAGTTGCCCCGCCTGCCCTTGCCGCCCCTACGCCGCCTCCGGGACTTCTTGCCCGAGGGGCCGGGAACGGGCTCGATCGCCGTCACCGGTGGGGAGGCCGGCGGTGGCGGCCGCGCGTTGCGGGCTTCCGCTCGCGCTAGCCGCATCACCTTAAGCTCTTCCCGCGGGACGTTGCGGCCGGCCTGCGAGACGTATGGGCCCGCCTCCCGCCAACCCTCACTGCAACGCGGGCACGTCCGCAGGGTTTTACCCTTTCGTCCGCACCGACGGCAGAAGGTGGCTGTCGGAGGGCCCCGCGGGCAGTCACTATAGCGGTGACCCACCTCACCGCAACTGTAACATGCCCGCTCGAGAGCGGGTCTCCGCCGACGAGATGGCCCGCCGCCTGGGGGTCGGCGGTCGGTCGCCGGGGCCGTCACCCGCGCCACCGTAGGCGGTTCAGGTACCGTCCCCGGGCCCGTCGGGCCTCCGTCAGCAGGCATCGGGAGCTCATGGGCCTCCTCGGCCTCCTGGTCCTCCGCGGCCATCGAGACCGGAGAGTACGCCGGTCGGCTGGCCCGCCCCGGACCCATAGCGTCGTGGGCCAAGTCTCGGATGGCCTCAATGAGGCCCTCCGCGGACTCGCCGTCCCGAGGCTCTGAGTCTCGGAGCGTAGCCACGCACGCCCGGAGCATCTCCCCCGGGGCCCACGATATGGGTGGGGGCGACGGAATGGCCGCCTCCGACCGCGGGAGCTTGGCGCCGAACCGGACCAAGTGGTCGAGCCACGGTTCGCCGGTCGCCTCCTCGCCCTCCAAATCTACCACTTCCCGCTCGGGAGTGGTTGCACCGGAGGACATGTTCGGTATCCTGCAATCAAAACAATGATTAGTGCGGTATCATGGGGTTCGGTAGGGTTTTAAGTCCTGCACGGAAATTTTCCCTTTCGATCGCCCGTCGAGATCGGATAGTTCGTAAACTACCCGCGAGAGCCGTTTCGAGATCAACAGAGGCCCCTCATACGGGGGCTCGAGAGCAGCAGTCAATCTCTTGGCTGCAGAAGAGAGCCGATGCGCACGGCGCAACACGAGATCGCCAACCTGGAACGTACGATCTCGGCGATGGAGATTATACTGTTCCGATTGCCTCTGGAACGCTTCATCGAGAGCATGCGTAAAAGCCGTCCTCAATGTGTCGAGTCGGGCCATACGCCTCACCCACTCCTCAGGAGGACGTGGAGCGATGTCGGGATCGCCCTCGGCCTCCCGTCGCAGCGACGTCGCTGGCGAGGGTTCGCGGCCGAAGTTCGCGAACGCAGGCGTAGCCTGTAGAGAGCTGTGATGCGCCGTATTGTACGCAAACCGGAATTCGTGCAGGTGTGCGTCCCATTCCCGATGGTTACCCTCCAGGAAGGCGCGAATCATGGTTTTCACCACGCGATTCACCCGCTCGGTAGGATTGGCTTGGGGGTGATACGGCGGGGTGGTGCTATGCCGTATCCCCACGCGTTCAGTCAACTCGCGTATGTCGCGGTTGACGAACTCAGTGCCATTGTCCGTGATCAGTACCTTAGGCGCCCCCCAACGGGCGACGACCAGGTCATCGAGAGCCTTTGCGATAGCTTTTCCGTTTGCCCTGCGAAGGGGCTGGACCTCTATCCACTTGGTGTAGAGATCCTGGATTACGAGAACATATGAGTGGCCAGATCGCCCGGGAGTGATCGGCCCCATAATGTCGGTAGCTACGGTCATCCAGGGCTCTTCGACAATGCGATGGCCCATGAGACCGGCGGGAGCTCGCTGCTCGACTTTGCAGCGTTGGCAGGTGTCACACTGCTGTACGTGAACCACTACGTCTTTAAAAAGACCAGGCCAGTAATAGGCGGTCGCCAGACGACGGTACGTCTTGTCGACGCCCAAGTGGCCTGCCTGCGGTAGCGAGTGGCACTCATTAAGAGCACGCTGCCGGAGCTCGCGGGGAAGCACGAGCTTCCACGCATCGAGATCCTCAAACTCGAGATCCGCCAAGTAGGAGGGTCGATGATAGTACAGTCGACCCTCAACCATCTTCCAATCCGGGAACTTATCCGGGACCCGCTCGACATCGCGGACCCGGCGACGGTACCATTGGTCCTGAGTGTCCTGGATGCACGCTAAGGCGTCATCGTGACCCTCAGGGATCCTCGAGAGCGCATCGGGAACGTGGTGCAGTGCGCCTTTTCGATGGACTATGGTGAAACTGTACTCCAGTAACTCCAACGCCCATCGCGCTAACCGACCAGTGGGGTTCTTCAAATTGTGCAACCACTTAAGGCTGCTGTGATCAGAGATCACCGTGAAGCTGTACCCCTCCAGGTAGCAACGGAATTTCCGTATGGACCAGAGCACAGCGAGGCACTCTTGCTCCGTCACGGAGTATTTCCGTTCCGGCGCAGTAAGAGCGCGGCTCGCGTAAGCGATAACTCGTTCGTGCCCATCAATCACCTGCGTGAGGACGGCACCGAGACCCACGCCGCTAGCATCAGTCTGCAGCGTGAACGGGAGCGAAAAGTCGGGACAGGCGAGCGTCGGAGCGCTCGTCAAGCACCGCTTCAATTTATCGAGAGCATTCTGTTGTTCGGGATCCCATCGCCACTCGACGTCCTTCTTGGTAAGGCGAGTCAGAGGTTCGGCGATGGTCGCGAACTCCGGTATAAAGCGACGGTACCACGACGCCATGCCGAGGAACCGACGCAGTTGCCGAATGTTCCGCGGTTCGGGATAATCAAGTACGGGAGCCAATTTGTCGGGATCAATCTCTAGGCCTTGGCGGTTCACCAAGAAGCCGAGATAGCGAACCTGGGAGCGGCAAAATTCGCTCTTCTCGCGGTTAATTGCCAGCCCCGCTTCCGAGATCTTAGCGAGAACCTTCCGAAGCCACACTAGGTGCTCTTCGAAAGTCCTGGTGACAATGATAATGTCATCCAGGTAAACGAAAACATGTGGATACATATCCACACCGATAAGCCGGTCCAGCATCCGCTGGAACGTTGCGGGAGCATTTGTTAAGCCGTAAGGCATCCGCTTGAATTGAAACAAGCCTCGGCCCGGCACAACAAAAGCGGTAACTTCGCGAGAAGCGGGATCCATTGGGACCTGCCAATACGCCTGACTCAAATCGAGAGTCGAGATGTAATTAGCTTGTCTCAACTCATCGAGAATACCGGTCATGTTCGGGATGGGGTAAGCATCCTTCTTCGTGACCGCGTTAACCCTTCTATAATCGATGCAGAAACGGTATTTACCGTTCGGCTTCTTGACCATCACGACTGGGCTAGCCCAGTCGCTACTTGACGGTTCGATTATGTCAGTCGAGAGCATCCGATCCACCTCCGCCCACATAATGTCGCGGATGACCGGAGTCACGGGATATGGCCGCTGCTTCACCGGGGGGCTGTCCCCGACATCGATGCTATGGGCAACGAGTGAGGTAACTGCCGACTCAGCCGGTAGGTGTGGCACGTGAGCATTGAGGAGCTCGTCTAGACGAGCCACCTCATCGGGATCTGGCGTACACAACCCACAACACATAGTGATGCGGGGCGTGCCGGCTTCCGGGCTGAAGGCGTACAGGGTCTCTGGTGTGTCGCGAAACCACCAGGACTCACTGTAAAAGTCCACCACCATCCGGGCTGCCCGTAAGCTATCTAATCCAAGGATTAGATTTTCCGAGAGCGAGTGCAGGTGATGCGCGAGAATCGTGACCGGACGGCCATTAAGGAGCAAAGGCGCACGGGAAGCTAGGTGCACGGTTTCGATTTGACCATTCGCGACCACTACTGATCGCGGTGGGATCCTTATCGTTTCCGTGCCGAGAGCTGCCAACCATTCAATGAGAACGGGGCCGATAAAGGTCTTAGTTGCGCCTGAGTCCACGAGAGCTCTTACGGGTTTTCCATCCAAAAGTGGTTGAACCCGGAACGCTATAGCGCTCTGGTCGGAAGCCGAATTTACGACGACCTGCTCGAGAGGAGAGTCCTCCTCTGGAGGGGTCGTGTCGGTAGCTTGTCGACTACGTAGCTGTCGCCTTCGCCGTTTCTTACGTTCGGTAGCCTGTTGGCGTGGCGTCGCTACACGGGAGCTACACGAGAAAGTCAGATGGTCGAGGCTAGTCCCGGGAGGCGGAGGAGATTTCCTCACTCGCCTCCTCGACCGTTTCCCCGACTGCAGAAGGGGCAACGGCTCGTGGACACGCCCGACTGACCACAACGGTAACAAAAGAGGCGCCGGGGGTCCGGGCACTCTCTGTGTCGGTGGCCCGTTTTGCCGCAATTCCAGCAGCAGGGCACACTCGATGGTTCGGTAACGGGGGTGGTCCCTGGAGGACCACTCGGTAGCTTCGACGCGGCGTTATCGGCCTTGTCTTTCCGGAACTGGCCCTTGGGAGGCCTCGAGAACGACCGGCGAGGCGGGGTAGACCGCGAGGGACTGTGCCCCTGCGTCGCCTTTCCGTGACCTGATGCCCGTTTGTTGCGCTGGGGCAACAGCGCATCTAGCATCTCCGGAGCGTCCTCCTCGCAAGAGGAGGCCGTTTCGTGAGCGATCGCTGCCGGGCTCTGCATGAGGTAGAAGCCGGAGCGACGGGATACACGCGGCTTCTGCCGCGGTTCACGGTAAGCGTACGCCGGGCAGAGGGAGGCCTCTGGCTTCGGCGGTACGCGGTGCGTACTCATGCTGCTCAGGATTCTCTCCTGACGTGCAGCCACACGCTCGAGATCTTTCATCGTCCAGTGGTCCTGCAAAGGGGTGACCAGACGGAATGACGGTAGCATGTTGCGATGAGCGGAGCGTACCTGCTCTCGCTCCGTCCAGGCTGGATCCAGACGGGAGAATAGGCCGCTCATGCAGCTCAGGTAGACGAGAGCAGACTCGGACTCGCCTTGAGTCCGGCACGAAATCTCTTCGCGGAGCGCGATCTGGTAGTCGGGGTCCGCGAAACGCTCGCGAAATGCGACTTTCGCGGCCTGCCAATTCGAGAGCGTGCCTCGGGCTTGGCGGTACCAAGTCCGCGCTATACCCTTGAGGCAAAACGAGAGCGTTAGGAGCAGGTCCTCATCCCGAATACGGGCCAGGACGCACCCCTCGTCGATGAGTGAGAGGAAGTCCTCTACGTCCTCACCGTGACGACCCGAGAACGTGGCCTCCCATCGGCGTACCTCTGGGAGGACTCGGTGAGGAGATAAAAATCTCCTACCCCGACGCGGAACCAGTTCGTCACTCGACGACTCGAGATCACTCCGGTTTAAGGGTACAACCCTACGACCGGGTCCGGTAGGTTGGGGTCTTCCGCCCCCACGAGAGCTTGGGGTGAGAGGGGGTAAATCCCCTGTCAGCCTCACCGAAGAGCGCCGGTCCCTGTCGGCGACGGAGACCGGGTCGCTCCACCAGGAGCTTCGGGGACGCGCCGGGCGTCGCCCCTCGGCGACCCGGGTGCTATCCATTCGGGTCGGCAGCCCTGCGGCGCGGGCCCGTGGGCCCAGCGTCAGGTCCCCAATCGGGATCACGTCATCTGACGAATCGTTAGCGTTTTCCGAGAGCCGTGGCGGGACCTTCGGTATCGCGCCTCCGGTCGCCATGAAGAGTGTCCTTGGCGTACTCGGAGTGTGATGGCGTACCGACTTTAAACGGGAGCTAGGGAGATTCCGCCCCTCGAGAACGAAGAAATTCTATTTCCTCCCGTCGAGGGAATTCGACGGGGCGATAGCGAGCGAGGGAAATTTTTTTCAAAAAAAAAAATAAAAAAAAATTGAATAATGATTTCCCTCGATCCGAATTATCTTATTCGGATCTGCGAGAGCGAGAGAATTTTATTCCCTCCCGTCGAGGGAACTCGACGGAGCGAGAGCGAGTGAGGGAAATTTTTCGAAAGAGAAAAAAAATAATAAAAAAAAAATTCAATAATAATTTCCCTCGATCCGAATTATTTTATTCGGATCTGCGAGAGCGAGGGAATTTTATCCCCTCCCGTCGAGGGAACTCGACGGAGCGAGAGCGAGCGAGGGAAATTTTTCGAAAAAATTTAAAAAAATTCAACGATAATTTTCCCTCGATCCGAATTATTTTATTCGGATCCGCGAGAGCGAGGGAATTTTATTCCCTCCCGTCGAGGGAACTCGACGGAGCGAGAGCAAGCGAGGGAAATTTTTCGAAAGACAAAAAAAATAAAAAAAAATTCAACAATAATTTCCCTCGATCCGAATTATTTTATTCGGACCTGCGAGAGCGAGGGAATTTTATTCCCTCCCGTCGAGGGAATTCGACGGAGCGAGAGCGAGTGAGGGAAATTTTTCGAAAGGAAAAAAATAAAAAAAATTCAACAATAATTTCCCTCGATCCGAATTATTTTATTCGGATCTACGAGAGCGAGGGAATTTTATTCCCTCCCGTCGAGGGAATTCGACGGAGCGAGAGCGAGTGAGGGAAATTTTTCGAAAGGAAAAAAAAAATAAAAAAAAAATTCAATAATAATTTCCCTCGATCCGAATTATTTTATTCGGATCCGCGAGAGCGAGGGAATTTTATTCCCTCCCGTCGAGGGAACTCGACGGAGCGAGAGCAAGCGAGGGAAATTTTTCGAAAGACAAAAAAAATTAAAAAAAATTCAACAATAATTTCCCTCGATCCGAATTATTTTATTCGGATCTGCGAGAGCGAGGGAATTTTATTCCCTCCCGTCGAGGGAATTCGACGGAGCGAGAGCGAGTGAGGGAAATTTTTCGAAAGAAAAAAAAATAATAAAAAAAATTCAATAATAATTTCCCTCGATCCGAATTATTTTATTCGGATCTGCGAGAGCGAGGGAATTTTATCCCCTCCCGTCGAGGGAACTCGACGGAGCGAGAGCGAGCGAGGGAAATTTTTCGAAAAAATTAAAAAAAATTCAACGATAATTTTCCCTCGATCCGAATTATTTTATTCGGATCCGCGAGAGCGAGGGAATTTTATTCCCTCCCGTCGAGGGAACTCGACGGAGCGAGAGCAAGCGAGGGAAATTTTTCGAAAGACAAAAAAAATAAAAAAAATTCAACAATAATTTCCCTCGGTCTAACTCGCTTCGGGAACGGTGGTGCCGGAGGACTCGTCCCGCTTCGGGGACACCCGATATACCGTAACGGGCGAGGCACCGGTGTTCGTGAGGCGCGGTGGCGTTCCGGGGTCGACGATTTCCCGAAAGCTCCCGGCGAACGAGATCGACGAGGCCAAGCTAGCCCCGTCTCGTGATCTCCACGTATCGAGTGAATGGATGATCGCAAAAAAAAAAATTTAAAAAAAAAGAAAAGAAAAAAAATAAGATTTAAAAAAAAGGAAGAAGCTAAATCAACCACTCTCCGACTACGTCGGGACTCACCGGTGCTGAGCGGCTAATCCTTTTGGCGGCGATCCGTGGTAGCGGGAGCGAGGGCACAATGAAACTCACGTAAAACAACACAGAACGGCACCGACAGCACAAAACACATAAAACCGAGAAAAAAAAAATGTTTAACTCGTAGGGAGCGTACTTCCCCTCCCCTTAAGGGGGGAAGCCAGCGAGAGCACTTTCCTCCGGAAACGAGGAAATTTCGCGGGAGCACTTTTTTTTTTCTCTGGGTTTTCTACGGCGTGAGAAAACCCGACGGGAACACCAGCGGGGTGGGAAGGCCACTCCGCGAGGGAGGTCCTTTCCCGATCGCGGTTACGCGCACTCCGCTACGAGAACCCACTCGTTTCTTTTTCTATCCGACGGGCGATCGAAGAAGGCGGGTCGAGAACGGAGCTATCCAAAAAATAACTCGCGAGAACAATGTCGAGAACTTACTTTTCTTTTAGATATTCGAGAGCTCGTCGAAGGGTGTCGCGGATTTTTCGATGTTAATCGTTCGAGAAATCGCGTACTAATGAGCGCGATCGAGCGATCCTTCGACTCCCGAGACCGTGAGGAAGGGCTCGGGGGGAAACCTTTGGAAATTCGTAACCGGGTTGAAAACTGTTACGATTCCCGAGAGCGCTAACGCTGCCCGCACCGCGCAGCGCGGCCTCCCTAGGCCTAGCGCGTCGAGCCAGCGCGAAGCTACAGTCCGAGACCTCATAATTTTCGCGAACGAAAATTTTCAGAGATCTCGGACGCTTCACGGGAACATTTTCGAGAGCCTTCTGGGGATGAGGAACGGGACCGGGAATGGAACGCTCACGCGGGAACAATCTCGAGATGAGATTAAAAATCGAGAGCAAGAAAGGCGGAAAGAACGGAAAAAAAAAATAATTAAATTATTCCTTTCCGTTTTTCCCCTTTAACTTTAACGAGAACTGCTACTCGCCGGCGTGGCCCCACGTTGGGCGCCATTTGTGACGGGGATTATTTCTACTTACCACGAAATCGAGAACGTGAATACGAGAGCTAGGTGCGGGAACCGTCACCTTCGGCCGTCCACCCCGCGTGAGTGCATCCGCACTACCCGGGGCGCCAGGGAATTTTGTTTTCACCGGATTTCCCAACCGGTATGCCCTGGGGCCAGGGGGATCCGCCCTGACCCACCATCGGAGCTGGAGGACTCCGCGATTTTTGTTTCACCGGAACCCTAACCGGTATGTCCTGGGAGTCGGGAGACCTCCCTGATTTTTGATTCGCCGGAATCATAACCGGACCATCTGGATGCACTTACCCGGGGGGGACGGTTGCGGTAGAGCACGGCCGCTCAGGCTGTGAGTCGTGGTAGAGGGGTCGGGATTCACCAGGAGTAGCTTACGAGAAGTCAGATACGCGGGAACAAAAAAAAATGACCAAAAACAAACAAATTGTTTTATTTTATTTTGCGGGAGCTGGTTGTTTTCGAACCACGGGAACTTATCTCCGTCCGGAAGGACCCGCCTTCCGGGCACGGGATCGCGAACAGGACCCGTGGAGAAACACGTCTGTCTCACACGGCGTCAGGAGCGGAACTCTCCGACGGACCTCATCCGAGAGCAAAATCGGTCGTCAACTATACCTCGCGCGGCGAAGGCCAGCGAGCGAGATCATTGTCGAGCGCGATTATCGAAAGAAATGTAAATACGCTCGCGCGCTCATCTCATGCGAGAAAGCTACTTCGAGCGAGAACACTTTCTTACAATATTCGTGAGCTGAAATATTATTTCGGGAGCTAGAATATTCTGGAAGAATATTCCTTTCGGAATCTATATTTCCTGCCCGAGTACCCCGCGAGCGGAACGGTAACAGATCGGGACCTTTCCTCCTAGGTAACATGGAGGCTCTCGGGGATCGCATCCCCGGGTCACCATGCGAGAGCGGGCAAAGCTTCTCTCTAGAAGCGCGGCGCGGAGGTCTCCCGCCTCCACCCGTAACCCAAACGGCCCGCTCGTCAGCACGATGCACCACTGCGGTGGGGCGCCGGCATCTCAGCCGGGCGTGCACCGATTCCCCGAAAGCCTCGTTGGGTGCGTCCCTCGGTCGGGATTGCTCGGTACGTTGAGCGACACGCCGCTCGACCGAGTTTCGCACGCCAACCTCACCAGAAACAACAACAAAACCCAAACCTTAAAACATTACAAAACAAACACACTGGAGGAAAGGCCCGTAACATATACGAAGGGGTCGTAACCCGGGCATCGAGAGCACGACTAAATCGTCGGTAGCCTTTCTGTGACGTGACTTAAAAAATCACGTCACAACGGAAAAATCAATCGTATAAGTGTGCCCTGGATAATGTGATGAGGATTAAAACGCTGCTCTGTCAGAGTGAACGTCGCGAGACGCTATGGGAATATAGGACAACAACAGCGTTATCGGTTGGCTTGCCCTGCGGCGAGTTCTGCTATGAACAGCCTTCAAATCCTCGACTCTCTACGTGATATAAAAAAGCACTCTGTTGGTGTATACCCCGCAGATCGCATACCAAAAGTTTGGACAAAACCAACGGCTATTGTCGCGAATACTGATGGATATAAACAGCCCGGTACCCACTGGATCGCCATGTACGTCGATCGTGACGGACGTGGATGGTACTTCGACAGGTACGGACTACCACCAATCATCCCGCAGCATCTCCGACGACTCCGAGGAAACTGTAAACTCTTCCGATACAGCACTGATCAGCTTCAAGCTGCGGATTCGCAGTGCTGCGGACAGTATTGCATTATGTTTCTTCATTATATGTGTACTGGCTTCGGTATGCATAAGTTTAGAAGCGTATTTTCAAATGATCTATCACGCAACGATAAAATAATTGGCGATTACTACAAGACATTTATCCGTAAGCAGAATAAATCTACGCGTAAAATGTTCAATAAGGGTCTGCCCACAGGAGGCAGCAATTCCTTCAATCATAAAAGTTTACATTGTGTACAGGGCTGCTGCTCCCGTAATCGCTAACCGTTCGATAAAATGGTGACATTTGAAATATTTCTCTGTGTCTCGAACTTTATTCAGCGGCGCATAACAACGACATCGTCAGCAATTTTGCTAGAGGCTCCGCCTGGCGCTCTTCGACGTCAGCCATTTTGTTTTGCGCGACTCTTGGCGAAACGCGGTGGGGGAAGCTGCGGGTATGGTGGGTGGGTGGGTGTAGCAGAGCTATAAGGGATCAGTCGTTCTCGGGTGACAACAGCAGAAGCATATGCAGAGGAAGCGGTGCGAGTTAAAAGTACGCGTTGAAGCATTCTTGCAAAACTTAGCTGCTCTTCAAACACTCATCCAGAGAAGAACAGCGTTACAAATTTTAACCCGTGAAATTCAAAAGCGCAATATCAGCGATGGACTTCTCCCAAATCAACAAGATCGGAAAGTTGTCGGACTTCCTACCGACGAAAAAACTGTCGGAGCTTTCGCTAAAAACCGACTACAAGATTTCTGATGTACGACCAGTAAAAACACGCTTCGGGCCCCGAATCATTATTGAAGTGGACAGGGAGTTCACGTGCTTTCTACCATCCAGATTCACCAAAGTTCTGGAAAACGAAACGCTGTTCCAGCAGATGGTAACGGCTGCGCGCGAGAATAATCTTCAGATGGAGTTCTTCGGGGACGATTATAACAGTCTGGAATTCAAGCCAGTCGCCGAATAATGCAGCGTCTGCAGTTCCCGCGAAAGACAACGTCATCTCGCTTGCGTGATTCAGTCTACCGAGAGCAGCCATGGCAAGCGAAGCTTCCGATAATCGCTGCTATAAACCGTGCCCGCTGCTACTACAAATATCCCATAATCTCAACAATTGCTTGACAAAAAGTGTGCGGTTGGGTATTGAAGTTATCGGTGCTAATCAATTACACCCCATCGTGCGTTTCACATGCTACAGCAACGGCTGGACAACGCTAAATACTCCGTCGTGGATGGATTTTCGCGAACGTCTCTCTACGATCACAGCGTATCTCAATGGCGAGGGAAACACTCCTACGGTCCACACCGTGGTTTCCTGCGATAGTTACAATTTAGAATACGGTGAACATCTCAACCGGCCCACCGTAACTATCCAAAACTGCAACGACTACGGAGTAAACGCTATACACCGTGCAGCGCCATTCTTCACCTTCATAAAAGATGACTTCGTCGTGCTGCAGCTTTTGGAGGAGCGCATAAACGGCTACATGGCATGGTTTCATCGCTCCACCGAGGACGTGACAAAGTGTAAAAATGCACTTGTCAGCGTAATCGCAGCCGAAATATTCAGCATGACTACGCGTTGTTTACGACGACGGATTCGTAAAAGGAAGACGAAAATTCAGGAAAGCGTTCAACGCACCCTATCCTGTATTCCCGGCGAACTCTCCGCACGCGCCAGAACAAGCGTCACCGATAATCTCATAAACCATCAGTTGAAACGGTTAATTAACAGCGATATCATGTACATATCATAAAAATGTATATTTTGTAAACATATTTTAATAAAGCAAAAAAAAAGGTCGCCACTATGGCGAACCCTCCACTCCGGCCGTCCCCCGTCCGCGCCCCGCGGGGCGAGGGATCCCCACTCCATCCCCACCACCTCGGCTACCGAGGAGTGGGGGTAGGAGTGGGGGTCGCCATAGTGGCCCCCTTACTACTCCCGTCCTTATGCCAAATAAATTATAATTCATAAAAGTAAGCAGAAATATATTTATATTCGTATTATTTTATTAATTCTCATACTTTCATCAAGCGATAAAGCATTATCCCCAAAAATAAGCCAATCATCCATCCGGCCGCGAATCGCAAGTGCCAAAAAGTGCATTTTCAACACTAGCGATAAGATGGTCCCGTTGGTAGCGTTCCTGGCTTCGGTCTGCAGGGGCGCGGGATCGTTCCCCGCACTCCGTACTTTTCTGTTTTTTTTTAAATTTTATTAATTTCTTTTTGTATGGGGCGAATTGTTTATTCCTGAAACACGCTTGTTGTGTCCGCAAACTTGTGCAATACAACAAGTATTTGCGCAACTGCGAGAGTTCCACTTTGTTGCCCTCCTTGCGAGAGTGACACTTTATTGCCCTCCTTGCGAGAGTTACACTTTCGCCAAAATGCAAACGTCAAAACGACACTTTGCGACACATCCTGACCAAGCATCTTATGATGCTTGATCTGGGGCAAATTACGACAATCAGAGTCGACAATTAAGAGAAGACACCAGGGAACAGACAGTCCTTGGTTGGCTTTTGAACGGTTCGGTCCTAAGGTACGACCGACACACTGTAAATTCAATTATAAGACCAGCCCAGTAATAAACTTATATTCCTATTCAACGAACTTGAGTTCCAACTCTTAATTTCGCAACGATCCCAAAATACCCATCCCGGGTTCTCGAGCTGGGGATACAACATTGGCGGCAGCGGTGGGATCTGCCGAAAAGTTCGTTCCTTGTGTGTGGACACGCACAACAACCACTCAAGCACCATAAGCGAGTGACCGAGTCAACTCGTGTGCTGGAGTGAGACATCCCGACCGAGTCGGAAGAGGAATCCAGAGGAAAGGCTACAGCCAAGCAGAGCCAATCCCAGAAAACCCGGATCCCGAGGATCAACGGAAGAAGGACTCAACAATTAGAAAAATCGTACCCAGAAGCAGAGTACGAAACGAAGGAACGAAGACCAGGACGATCAGAAGATCATCTATCAGCATGCATCTTGCGATCATCTACCTGTAAGTGACGGAACATTTATTAAGTAAACTCCTCCAAAGCCAGAGAATTCGTCTATGTCGGACGAAGAAAAAGCAGACCGGTATCGATTGCCCGGGAGAGACGAACTATCGCGATCGTTAGATTCGTTTTTTAACACTGTCGTAAGTTACGACGGTGAGAGTGATTTAGGCCGAAAGCGTCGTAGGGAAAATCCAAGCACCGAAAAACTAGATTTGACTCCCGTAACGTACGCGAAATATTTAAATCCGAAGCGTCAGCATAATCAGCCTTCGGAACACAATTCGTCAGACGCGTCGTCCAGTGCTGACGAAGCATTTAATCCCGTTGAAACCGAAAGAAATCGCGAATTAAATCACCAAGATTTTACGCTATTAAACCAACGGACAGTAACAATGGCCGAACACGATGACTATATGTCAATGAAAGAGGCTCGAATGAGCATCCCCGTATTCGACGCATCAAAACCGGAAGCCGTTACAGATTTTATACGAGCAATAAAATACGCGTCAACTCGAGTCCGTCCCGAAAATGTCGCGGATTTATTACAAGCTATATTGCATCTCAAATTACAAGGCAAAGCCGCGGCGGACCTGCGTTACAAAAACATAGAGACGTTCGACGATTTGCTGACGTTATTAAAATCACTGTACGAGGCGAAGCGAACAGTCCCTGCGCTACAAATCGAATTCAATTCCTGTAGACAAAAACATGACGAGACTGTACAAGCTTACGCAAACCGCGTCGAATCTATAATGATGGATTTAATCAAGGGTTGCACGCCCATGGTCCATTCCGAAATTGGTAGACAAGCAATCGAACAGCTAATTAGGCATTTTGCCCTAAACAATTTCGAACACGGACTTCGCAAGGACCTGCAGATAATGGTCAGGTCACGCGGGTACCACGATTTAGGAGAAGCAATCCGCGGAGCAATCGAAGAGGAAAAATCGGTCGAAGGAATAAAAACTATCGCGAAGAGCGTTTCCCACAGTAGTGGACAGTCCGCGCCGTCACACGCCCACGAGGGGCGAAAATCGTTCCCGTTTCAAAGGCCCGCGTCGCATCAGGCGCAAACACAAGCGCGTTATAGCTTGCCAGTGCCAACGAAAACAATAAATCAAGCAGAAATAATTTGCAATTATTGCAAAAAACCGGGTCACAGATACAACGACTGTAGACGACGGCCAGGATGGCAAGGCCCGAGTTACCAGCAGAAGCGTTACAATTACGCACCAAACAATAAGTTCCCAAGAAAACAAAATGAGTATAGGCCAAATGAAAAAAACCAAGAAAATGCGCCCAAAAGAACAGTCAGTTCATTAGCAGTCGGCGTTCTCTCAATAGAGAAAGAAACAAAATGCGTTCAAGTGAACGAGAAAAAATATTCGCAAAGAAGAATAATGGACATTCTACTCGGAAAGCCATATGTACACAATAACAAGGCGCCGAGAAGAATTTACCACGTCAGCGCTCAGCTGCCGCGAGTATACGCCAGTGACCTACATATAACGTCAAAGCAGGCTCGCGACAAAATGCTGACGCTCCGTTGTGACACAGGGGCCCAGTGCAGCATAGTAAAGGTGAATGAGCTGGATCCGGAAACACCCATCGAGGACGAGATAATAGAACTTCACGGCCTCGGGGGCAAGGCGTTTCGCACGCTCTGCACAGCTGAGCTAAAACTGGACACCCCGGCCGCTGTGATAACGCACAAGTTCCACGTGGTCGGCAAGGAAGGGAACAAAAAATCCAAAAGGGAATCACGATGGGAAAGGCCATCGTGAAGGCAGAGGCAAACACTTGCCCTGTAATAATAATGAATGTGCTCGAGAAAGAGCAAATTATTAAAAGACCTACGGTCGAGCTGGAAAAAATGGAAATCGACAAGGTTAGCCTGGGAAAAGAAAACTGTGACAAACAGAAGAAAGAAGAGGAAACTCAAGAAGACGCCGGAAAAAACGCGGAAATACGAAAGAAAAGGATGGAAAAATTATGACGCGAGGTTAAGGGGATCTCGCATTTAAACACAGAAGAAGAAGAAATTTTGCGAGAAATCTGCGAGGAATTCCCCGACGTATTTCATCTCGAAGGAGAACTACTAAGTTGTACGAAAGCAGTCGAGCATCGGATACCGCTCAAGGACGGGGTAATGCCGATAAAGGTGCGACCTTATCGACTGCCGGAGGAGCACAAAAAAGAAATTCAACGACAGGCACAAAAAATGCTAGATGAGGATATAATCCGCCCCAGCACGAGCCCATGGAATGCCCCTTTGCTCGTCGTGCCGAAAAAACCAGATGCGGACGGAATAGTCCAAAAAAGGGTGGTCGTTGACTTCCGGAAATTAAACGAGGCTACAGAAGGCGACTCTTACCCACTGCCCAATATCGCAGAGATACTGGACCAGTTGGGAAAGGCAAAATACTTCACGACCCTTGACCTCGCTTCGGGATTTCATCAAATCCCAATGGCAGAGGAAGATAAACCGAAAACGGCTTTTTCAACGCCGCTAGGGCATTACGAGTATAATCGAATGCCATTTGGTTTAAAAAATGCACCTCCTACGTTCCAAAGATTAATGGACGCAGTATTGGCCGGTTTGCAGGGCCTAAAATGCTACGTATATTTGGACGATATTGTCATACACGGAGCCTCACTTGCCGAGCACGACAAGCGGTTACGTGAAGTGCTGACGCGGCTAAGAGAGGCTAATTTAAAAATACAACCCAAGAAATGCGAATTTATGCGAAAGGAAACGCAATATCTCGGTCATATTATAACAGAAGTCGGTGTGAAACCTGACCCTGAAAAACTAAAAGCGGTAAAAAATTTCCCAATACCGAGAAATGTAAAAGAAATACAATCATTCCTGGGACTAGCCGGGTACTACCGCCGATTCATTAAAGATTTTTCCAAGATCGCTAAACCAATGACGAATTTGATCAAAAAGGGTGTGAAATTCGAATGGTCCGAATTATGCCAAAGCTCATTTGACCGTTTAAGGGAAGCCCTGATCACGGCGCCCATACTCCAGTATCCCGATTTCACGAAACCGTTTATCGTGACCACGGATGCCTCGGATAGGGCAATTGGTGCAATCCTGTCTCAAGGGAAAATTGGAGAGGATTTACCCATATGCTATGCAAGCCGAACTCTCAACAAAGCCGAAACTAATTATTCGACTACAGAGAAGGAACTGCTTGCAATCGTATGGGCAGTACATCAATTTCGACCGTATATTTATGGCACAAAATTCACCATAATTACGGATCACAAACCATTGACATGGTTATTCAGCGTAAAGGATCCAGGATCAAGGCTTATGAGATGGCGAATAAAATTGGAGGAATATAACTATAAGATCCAATATAAAACGGGAAAATCAAACACAAACGCAGATGCGTTAAGCCGCATATATGCCTTGACACGAGCTCAAGCACAAGAGAGAGAAAAAATTACACAAAAGCGCGGTAGTGAAACAGAGAAAAATAATAAAGGAAAAAATATAAGGAAATGCGGTAGCGCGACAGAGACAGAAGATAAAGAAAGAGTGATAGCAACAGGCAAAAGTGAGCAAGAAAAATTAAATAGAGAAAGAGAGAAGACTCCGCGCGGCCGCGCGAGAGAAATAATAAAGGAAGACAGTATGGCCGCCAGCAGTTACGCAAGTGAGAGGGAAGAGACCGAGTCCGACAGTATGGATTCGGACAGTGGCAACCCGAGCAAGAGCGCCCGGGAGAGAGAGCGCAAAAAGAAGGACAGCGCTACGAATATCCGCACAAAGCGGAGAGGCCGAGAATACAACTCTCCGTGCTACGAGGCAGCACGTGGAGGAGAAGCCGCCTGGGGAAGCGCGGCACAGGGGAATCTCCCCGTGAGTTAAAAGAGTCGCGATGCTCGAGCACGAGCGCGAGCGACGAAGAAAACGGCAGCATTGGCGTATGCACTCCCAGCAAGGAAGACCGAGAGAAGATAATGCAGGAATATCACGATGCCGCTCTAGGTGGGCACCAAGGCATCACACGGACGCTGCAGCGAATACGACAACAGTATGTGTGGCCAGGAATGAAACGAGACGTCACCGCACACATTCAGGAGTGCGACAAATGTCAGCGAAATAAATCAGGAAAAAATGCGAAGGTACCGATGGTCATAACAGACACACCGGGCCGAGCGTTCGAAAAATGTGCTGTCGATATTGTAGGTCCCTTGACTGTTACAGAAAAAGGCAACAAATACATCCTGACTTTCCAGGATTTATTAACAAAATATAGTGCAGCAATTCCGTTAGAAAACCAAGAAGCCAAAACGGTAGCAAAGGCCCTCGTAACGGAAATCATTTGTAAATTTGGTGCCCCGTCCGAAATTCTTTCGGATCAAGGCACAAATTTTCTAAGCAACATATTTAAAGAAATGTGTGATCTCCTACAAATAAAAAAGTTGCAAACCACGGCATACCATCCACAATCGAATGGAGCCCTGGAAAGATCCCACAGGACCCTTGCGGAATACCTGAAAAATTTTGTACGTGAGGATCAAAGGGACTGGGACGAATGGATACCATACGCCATGTTCACATATAATACCACGCCACACACGGCTACAGGTATTACGCCGTATGAATTGGTATTCGGTAAAGAGGCTAAATTACCGACCGCGTTGCGAGAAATACCGAGAGCAACATATTCATACGACGATTATGCAGCAGAATTACGTGAACGCCTGAGGGCGTCATGGCAACAGGCACAACAAAAGCTGAAAAAAGGAAAGGAGAAATCGAAGCATCATTACGATCACACGGCCGGTAAAGTAGAGTACCGCCCGGGTGATAAAGTCCTCCTCTACGACGAGACCGTGAGGAGGGGCAGATCGGCCAAACTTACCCCGAAATGGGTAGGGCCTTACACGGTCCGAAGCCGAGAGGCAGGCAAAACCTACCGTATCGGCCGCGGACGCAAAGAAACACGCGTACACGCGAACCGCCTAAAAAAATATATCACCCACTAGCCATCTCGATGGCCAGCGGGTGGGCGGAGAAAGGGAGGGGGCCGCGGCTCGGCCGCACGAAGCCCCGTCATCAAAAAAAAGGGGGGGGGGAGACAAAAAAAAAGAATAATGATTAATCGAGGGAGGCCACAAAGGTTCTCCCGCAAGACGCCCTGAAAAGAGGAAGGGAAAAATAAAATGCACTCTGCGAACACATATTTAAAAATAAAGAAAGGAAATATATTGTTACATATGTCTATATTATACGTATTTTTCATTCATCGTCGTATCAACCGAACACCCAATTGGGGTCCGGTTCCAACCCGGGGGTGGGAAAGAGGGCTGGCAGCCACCACATGGTGGGCCGACTGAGCCACCAACCCTCCTCCAGGCTGTCATAAAAGAGCTGGCATAACCCGAATAAGTCGGCCGGCTCCCAGCCCCACTCCATGGCCTCCACACTCTCAGGGTCCTCGGCCCAGAGTTTTTGTAAATTGGCCCGGACCTGGGCGCGACGGCGGCGAACTCCGACAGCGTGCTGGATAAACAGCCGCCCCCACCACCCTTTCGAGGAGGGACGCGTCCGTTTCGGAGTCCGAGCGGTCTGAAAGGAAAAAGAAACAAAAGAAAATACATCAATAGGAAGACATTTTCAAAAAAAAAAGGGGGGCGGGGAGGGGGAATTGCTCTACTCACAACAACAAATTCCAGGCCATCCTCCTCAGCCCCGAAGACTACCGTTTCACCCTCATACCGGGAGTAGTCCATAATAATTAGCTGAAAAAAGGGGAAGAAAAGTAAAATTACAATAAAATAGTCGTGCAAAAAAGGTATGAAAAGAAAGCAAAGAAGTATAAAAACTTACCGATAAATAGTTGTTTCCTGTCGAAAGTCGAAGTAACACTGAAACGTCGCCGTTCGAGCACTGAACGAGCGACCCGATCAAAGCACGAAAACGCAGAATTGCAGAAAAGGAAGAGCAATAAACTCAGGACTCAGCAACGGGCCCAAATCGAAAGTCTTCAATGAAAAGAATTAAAGAATTCTAAAGATAAAACAATAGGCTTATATGTACATCTATAGAAATTCCCTATTAAAAAAAAGGGGGGGGGGACAGGTCCGAAGTATCTAACCACGCGAATCATTTTCGCAGGTTACTATCTCTGGCCCCAGGGTCGAGCTCAGGTGAAGCTGATACGCCGGAAAAATCATACCGGATAGAAAAGTTTACGGTCTCACCCGGAATTTTTTATGAGGAAATCGGGACCATGTCAATAACCCGCGACGTGTGGAAACTAGCGGTAAAAATGGATCTAAATGGAATAGCGGAACAGGAAGCGCAGATCACCGAAGCTATGAAGAAAATAGTAGACCTATGCGCTCAAGACCTGCGGGCCAACCTACTCTGTCATATGGCGACAAAAACAACGACTCGCATGGTCGATAAAATCAACAACGAACTACAAGCCGCATACGACATAACAGGAATTAAAAAAATTCGTTATCGACGAGGCTTGATAGACGGATTAGGGGGAATAATAAAAGCAATCACAGGAAATATGGATGCACAAGACGGATCCGAAATCAGCAACGAAATAAACAAAATAAATAAAAAGCAAAAAACAGTAGAAGACGCCTTAAAGGGAAATGTGCAAATTTTGAACTCAACAATAGACCTTTTTAATCGATCATCAAACCGTTTGGAAGATAATCAGAAGGTGCTACAAGCTCTCGTGAAACAGATCGAACAACGGGTGGTCAACCAGTACAACGACCAAAACACCCGACAACAATTGGATGAACGAATAGCGGCTGTAAGCCTCATCGTAGAATCATTACTGAATGACGTACGACAAATAGTTAATTTTTTAATAGGACTCACGAGAGGAATGGTCATCCCAAGCATACTATCTCCAAGACAATTGACAAATTATTTGACTGACGCTTTACCCAATTTGCCAATAGGGCATACGTTCCTGTCACGTCCCGTAACTATCATTTTATTTTGTCGTGTTTTATTATTATTATTATCATAATTTTGCTTTCCGGCGACTTCGTCGCTTCGTGTCTTTGTGTGGTGTCGGGTGAAAATCGCCGAAGTGAGGCCGGATGTGCCCGGTCGAATTCCGCTGATCGGAATTCACCTGATCCGCGGAGTTCGACCGTGGGACTCCGGGAGCTGGCAAGTTTCCGTGATCGTGGACAGAAAAAACCCCCACCGGGTTGATAGCCGCCGAGCCGATGTCGGTCCGGTGGCAACCAACATCGTCAGTTCCGATTTGTCCACGGTTAGCTCCTGGAGTCGGGGAAAAACTCCTAATAGAGCTGAGTTCGCGGCGGTGTACTAAGTCCCGGCATAACCACCAGGCGAACCCGCATAGAATCGTGAGTCTCTATTAGAAACCCCTAATAGCACCGGTCTCGCGGCGGTGTAATAAGCCCAGGTTGACGACCCGGCGGACCCGCACAGAGACACCAGTGCTATCTATAAACTATCCATAACCCATCTATAAACTATCTACAACCTATCATACTCCTTATCGTGAAAAGAGAATCGGGGCATACGAAGAGCCCCCGATTACAAAATTCGAGGACTCTTAAGTGCGGCGCGCGGTGTGCGGAAGAGACACGCGGGGGAACTGTCCCCGCGGAAGAGTGGAAGAGTGAGAGAGAGAGAGAGAGAGTGAGTAGCGCGGCGGGCCTGTCCCCGCGCAACGGAGCGACTACGATATCGTAAGTAAAATAAACATGTCTAATCCAATTGCAGCGAGTTAGAATTTCTTCCCCTACTAATCCTTTCCTCCACAAGAGAGTTGCCGGGCCCGTATGGGACGTGCGGCTATCCCTAAAATAAACATTAAAAAATAAAAGAACCCTAGCATAAAATAAATCGTCCCTTCAGGACGTAACAAATTGGTGGCAGCGGTGGGATACCCGCCGTACCGTGCACTCTCAGTGGAAATTGGAAAATAGGAAGGTTGGAAATTATATCCCTTACGTTATAGAAATTTCAAATTTGTATTTACGGTGAATTCGTGAACTGAGTGTCGAATTTTCCATCCCCTCCGAGTAAAAAAAAAAAAAAACAAATATATATATATATAATATATATAATAATAATTAATCAAAATGGTCGACGATATTCGGGATGGCAATCTCGGGGCCGGCGCGGGACCCCTTCGTGCGGGACCTGACGGCTCGCTTAACGAAACCGTGACGCCCGCCGACCTATCGGTCATACTTAGTGGCATCAACCTGACCAACAGATTGGTGTCGATACCGGAATTCGATGGGACCTCAATTCCCCTCGGTGATTATCTACAAAACATCCAGAATGCAGCTGCATTCGTACCCCCGTATCAAATGCCCGAATTTGTGACCGGGGTACTAAGTAGATTGCGTGGCGAGGCGCGCACCTGTGTCCAGGGTCAAAATATTCGATCAGTCAGAGAACTAACGACCGCGTTGCAGGACGGATTAACTCACCGTCGGAATTTCAACTCCTGTTTGGGTAGACTCTACGGGTTACGTTTAAAGCAAGGTGAAACACCCCGGTGTCTATATCTCCGGATCCTCCGGCTGATGAGCGTTGCTCGAACCGCCTGGAAGGAAGAGTTAGGATGTGAGGCCTCTGCGATGAACGTCGACCCAATCGCGACGTTGGCCCTCGAATCTTTCCGTCAAGCGTTACCCTCGCGACTGAATGAACTACTTTACATCGCGAAACCAAAATCTCTCCGAGAAGCGCTTGAAATGGTAGAGGATCTATCCTCGGACTCGCTAGCCGGGACAGTAGAGCCAAAGTGCGGGGAACGACCGCGAACCCCCGTCGGCGACGCGCTCGCGTTAATCGCCAAAACGGAAGCAAGACCCAGAGATTCGCGTTCGTCTTCCCCCGCGTCCCGCCCTGAATCGGGACGGGAGCGCCAAAAGGAGCCAGCACCTCGATTCGGCAGTCCTGGTAGGTCGGAACACTTCAGACCCTCGGGAATACTGAAGCATCGAGACGATTCGCCGGCTAGATCAAATCGACCAAGGTCACCCGACGACCGAGGCGGATGCGAGCGACGCTATTGTTGCTTGCGCGGTTCAGGTTGTGGGTGCTGCCCTTGGAACCAGCGAACCCCTACTCAATATCGCAAAGGCGGTGGCTGTAACCATCGGTACTGCTGTGCCTATACCGGTGGGTGCAATTGCTGTCCTTGGACCGCCACCACCCAAAGATATACCCGCGGCGAACGCTCAACATCATCGCCCGTCGCGGATCAGCGTGGCCCGCGACCCCAGAGTCCCGAGCCTTTAAACTCGAAAGTGGCTCGTCGTCCGGACACGGCGAGCCAGCCCTCCTTGACCACCCACGACAAACGCACCGTAAAATTTCAAGACAGACGTTAATACGGGAATACCCCGCATCCGACTCCAAAATCGGGACAAAAGATTCCTCGTCAGAAACCGAGGACGAGATAGAGTCTCCGGTTGTCACACTATCTGCACCGGAGCTTGTCAATGGAGTCCAGAAATTTTATTGTGATTCCGGGTCGAGTTTAAATTTCATCAAACTTCGTGCCCTCCGTGATGACGTCAGGTATGACCCCTCGAAATCGCGTGAATATGTCGGTCCAACGAACGAAAAGGCGTGGTCAATGGGAACGGTAAAGTTGACAATAAATGATCAACCCCACACCTTTCACGTTGTCAAAGACTTCGTGACCGAAAGTAATGGATTGCTCGGTAGACCCTTCATGCGCCGCGAAAAGGCCGAGCTATCGTTTCATCATAATGCTCTCGTAATGACGAGTGATCCAATTCGTCCCCGACCATTTTTAACACACGATTCGCCGCGAGCGACCTCCCCCGTGCCGCGTAAAAGGGTTTTTACCATCAAAGCCCGGTCCCGGAAACCTCTGGCAGTTGCTGTCATGAATCCGGATCTTTGCGAGGGTTATTTGCCACGAATCGAGACCGAACCTGGACTATACATTGGCAACGCTCTAGTATCTCAAAAGAACGGGATTTGTCACGTTCTTGCAATAAATACCCTAACCCGTGACGTAGATATCGAGGTCACACCGCAGGAAATATTGCCCTTCGAATATTACCGGGCCCATCCAAGCGAGGACAGTGGTTCGTCGGATGATGAGCCGTTTCCGCCGACGGACCGCCTTTCGGCAGTACTAGAAGCCTTGCGTTTGGACGGGCTGAATGACGTCGAACGCGCTCACGTCCGTGGAATCGTCGAAGAAGATCCTATGAGATTTAAATTGCCTGGCGACAAGCTACCTGGTACGAGCCTTGTTGCGCACCGGATACCGACAGAAAATGATTTGCCGGTGAACACTCGCCAATACAGATTTCCTTCCGTTCATCGAGATGAAGTCGAAACACAAATCGGCAAGAAACTCGAGAATGGCGTAATCGTACCATCGCAGTCCCCATATAATTCACCGGTATGGATTGTACCAAAGAAACCCGACTCTCAAGGCCGGCCGAGGATGCGAATGGTGATAGATTTTAGGAAGCTGAATGAAAAAACTATCTCTGACTCCTACCCACTACCGAATATATTCGATATATTGGACCAGTTGGGCGAGGCTCAGTATTTTTCAACCTTCGATCTGGCGAGTGGTTTTCAGCAAATTCCCATGGATCCGCGCGATAGCGCTAAGACCGCATTCTCGACACCGAACGGCCATTATGAGTACGCTCGTATGCCCGAGGGCTTGAAGAACGCACCCGCGACCTTTCAGCGATTGATGGACAGTGTGCTTCGAGGTCTACAAGGTGCCGAATTATTCGTTTACCTTGACGATATCGTTGTATTCGCTCGATCGCTAGAGGAACATGGCGTGAAAGTTCGTCGACTAATGGCTCGATTGCGGCACGCAAACCTCGTGCTTGAACCCGATACGTGCGAATTCCTGAGAAGGGAAGTGTGCTATCTCGGCCACATAATCGGGCGAGATGGTTTACGGCCCGATCCCCGTAAACTTGAGGCTGTGAAACGCTTCCCGACCCCGAAAACGGCGAAAAACATCCGACAGTTCCTCGGACTCGCTGGATATTATCGGAGATTCATTATGAATTTTTCCAGTCGTGCCAAGCCGTTATCGGACCTCTTGAAAAAGGGTAAGTTATTCGAGTGGGGAAGCGCGCAGCGACAAAGTTTCCGAGACTTGCGTAAGGCCCTTTGCACAGAACCCATACTCAAATTCCCTGACTTCAACCGAGCATTCATGCTTACCACGGACGCGTCGGATTACGCGGTAGGGGCAGTGCTAAGTCAGGAGCACGACGGCTTCGACTTCCCAATAGCATACTTCTCTCGAATACTTCTCCCCGCCGAGGTAAATTATGGTACGACGGAGAAGGAATGCCTCGCCGTCATAAAAGCTTTGGAGCATTTTCAGCCGTATTTATACGGGCGAAAATTTAAACTTGTCTCCGACCACGAGCCACTCAAATGGATTGGGTCTATGAGCGATCCGGGCAAAAGATTAGTACGGTGGAGACTGAGCCTCCAAAATTACGACTACGAGTTTATTTATAAACCCGGAAAGCTGAACATTAATGCAGACGCTCTTTCCCGTAACCCTATAAATCCACTATCATCGGAATCTAGCGCGTCGGAGGAAATCGATCGCCCACTTATGGTACTCCCTATAGATAACAGGAGACCACGGTTGCACTCCGCTCCGAATGAACCCAGCGCAGGGCAAGGAAATCCGAGACGCCCCGACCCTACTGCTCGGAGCCCTGTGGCCTTGCGTACGCGTCAACGAACAGCTGACACGAACGCGATACGAGCGAGGCCGAACTATGTAGAGTCTTCCGGGACGAGTTCGGGGGAGGAACGGCGGCCGATACAGCGGCTCAATCGCAGCATGCTCCCTGCCCCTCTCCTCCCTTCGAAACGAAGAATTCTTAAACGGCCTGCACAGCTGGCCGATAAGAAACTTTGCCCACCTCCCGTACCCGTAGATGCCAGACCTAATAAAGACGCGATTGTTTCTGTCGATTGCCCTCCTAGCGAAACGGAAGACAGCACAGCAGTGGAGGAGATCGTCCCCGATGTAAATCAATCCGTTCGCGAAGAGTTGCAACGCACCTTCGGAAAATTCGACGAGTCGTTGAAACAACTCGAAGAGAAGTTTTGCGAGAATCAGGAACAATCCACTGATCTTGTTGAGATATCCTTGCCTAGACACCTTTCGGATGGCGAGGAAGTCGATGATACAACCCGTGAAGTACTTAATGACTTGGACCCTATCATAGATAGAGACGATCATGTACTTCGCAACCGGCTAAAAAAATTATCCGAGCGGCGGCAACAGCTCACAGAAGAGGAACTCCTGCGAAGAGTTAGCTTTGTAGGGCCCCGTTATTTGCGCGGGAGCGAGCGAGACAGCGAGGCAGACGACGAGTGTGAAGAGCACGGAGCGTCGATTGCAGTCTCGACGCTTTCGGAAGGGGCGGGCAGCAAACTCCACTCGAGCGCCTTATCCCATTTCTCTCCTCGAGGCGTACAACCGTCATTGAGGCCTCGCGTCGAATTTCATCCGACTAGCCACGAGGCGACTGCGAGGCTGTCACCCGAGTGGGACAAGGAGAGGTATATGACGATGTCTCCAAAACAAAGTCGCTCGCTAGCGAAGGCCCTACCTCCGCGTGGTCAGCTGTTGCCTCGCAAAGAGTTAGCCGCTCCCTATTATGATGCCGCGTCGGATGAATCCGACGTATCAAATTCACAATCGAATCCCAATCCCAGAAAAACGAACTCGGGAATTGTTGGGGACCGTGAAAATCTCACATACCGGAGGGATAATTATGTACATTTTATCTCTGCTGACGGCGAGTTGACTACTCCGATAGGTAAATTATTATCGGATCTGGGATTGCTCGACTCCGAATCCATACGGGAGAAAAATTTGGCGGTTGGACAAACTGCGGTGACGCAGTATGGACAACACCGAATTTTTAGTGTCGTAATCAAAGCCCGGTATTATGATGACACAAGTCTCGATAAAGTCCGGGACGGTCTGAAGACTCTTGAACGCGAAATGAGTCGATTGAATGTGAAATCATTCCGCATATCCCGTCATGGCGATTTCACGGACGAACTTGCCCCAGACAAGCTCCTATCACTTATCTATTCTCTTTTCGAGAATAAGGGAATAAGTGTCGCGCTCTGCTACGGGAGGACCCAGGTCCCTCCCCCAGATTCGAGGGAGACAATAATCAAAGAAATGCACTCGAGCCTTATCGGTGGCCATAAGGGCGTCACCAAGACCTATAGGCGAATCCGAGAACGGTTTTACTGGCCGACCCTCAAAAATGACGTACAGAATTATATCCGTCGGTGCAAAAGCTGTCAGGAGCAGAAACTGGTTCGAGCAAAGACTCGCGAACCGATGCTCCTAACAGACACCCCGGCAGACACCTTTGATAAGGTATCCCTCGATACCGTTGGTCCGTTGCCTATGTCACCCCATGGGAATAGGCATATACTGACGATGCAGGATAACTTATCAAAGTACTGCCTTGCTGAACCGATTCCCGACTTAAAGGCCACCACCGTTGCAGAGGCAATAGTGCGTCGGCTGTACAACCAATTCGGAGCCCCACGGGCGATCCTAACCGATGGAGGAACCGCATTCACGAATGGATTACTGCGGGAAATCTCCAAAATTTACAAGGTTAACCATACGACTACATCTGGTTACCGTCCGCAAACTAACGGTGCGTTGGAACGAAGCCATATCGTTCTAACAGAATACATCAAGCACTACGCGGATAAATACGACGATTGGGACCGTCTATTACCCTTTGCCGAGTTTTCCTACAATACGAGCGTTCACGAGGCCACGAATTTCACGCCTCACGAGGTCGTGTATGGAAAAACCGCCCGACAGCCTAGCGAATTTCCGACCCAAGATCGTCTGGCCACGAGTAGTTCGTTTCTCGTTGAGCTAATAAAGCGGCAAAATGAAATTCGAGAGATGGCCGGGGAATCCCTAAATCGAGCTAAAGAACGCTCAAAGCTGTACTACGACCGTAAATGCCGGCCCTTCGAAGGAAAAATCGGGGACCCGGTATACGTTTTAAAGGAACCCCGGAAAGGCAAATTTGACACTCAATATCACGGTCCCTATAGAATAAGATCAATTACCGATAGGAGTAATGTCGTCCTCGAGACGCAAAAGGGCGAACGATTCACTAAGCATGTCGATAAAATTAAATTAGCCTACCTCTAGTTAGTCTCAACTGTGTATGTGTATCAACAGCAAAATGCGGTTATTCAACACGATTATCTGCGTCATTTCCCTCATGGGCCAAGGAACGACCAATGCAACACCCGGAGGTTCCTACGTCGTCAACAAACTGGAAGATAACGCGGGAATTTACTACGAACTACAGACGCCGGTACAATTACAACGCGCCGACTGGAGATTAACGCTATTCATCGACCTTGCCGAATTCATCGCGTCCTTCCCAAAGGACGGCGGAAACCTTTCGAAAATTCAGGCAGAATGCCTCAAATATAACTCGGAGGCGGGTTGTGAGGAGCTGCTGCGTAGACCCTACATAATATCAAGGCTACGGCGCGGCCACGAACTGACCAGTGATCTATGGGGAATCGGAAACCGCAAGGATTTCAAAACCACATCGCCCTTGACAACTATGAAGAGACGTTCGGTACCCTTTGGCTTCATGGGAAGCATCGGTAGATCCCTATTCGGGACTCTCACCGAGGATGACGCGGATTACCTCTCCTCCCAAATAGATCGGTTATTTAAGGACCAACAGGAGTTGACTCACCTCCAGGAACAACAAATGCACATTTTAAGCTCGAAATTACAAACGATACACGACGAGCACTTAGAGGAATCAAAGCGAGTGGAAGCCATGTATGAAATTGTATCGCGCATGCACGACGACCTTAGCACGATCGCAAATACATCCGCCGTGGCCTATTACAATTTCACGCTCGTTAACTATGGTAATAAGGTCGCAAACAAAATCGACAATTACATACGGGGCTGTGAGAAATACATTTCTGTGATTAGCTCCGCAATCAATGGAAAATTCAATCCCGCGGCCATATCACCGAAGCAATTGCAAATCGTAGCGGAAGAAGCACAGAATCACGCGGGGGGGCTAGAATTTCCCTACCCCCTGGAATACGTACGCCCAGAGTACCTCGAGGCCCTTGCTCGGACGGACGTAACGTCACGCGACGGACGATTAATGATTATCGTGCACATACCGCTCGTGGATCCAACGATATACGACCTATACCGGATAATTGCCTGGCCGGTCCCACAACAACTCGGGAACGGCACCGGGTCAGCGAGTATTGTGCCCGCCTCCCCTTACATCGCTCTGGGAAGGAATCGTGAATCCTTCTTCCTAGTCACCGAAGCATACAAAAATCAATGTAAGGAGGCCGATCGACGACTGATCTGCTCAAGAAACGTTCCAGTTCGGGACACAGATACGGACGTCTGTGAGCTACACATGCTTACGAGACCATCCCAAGAAGCCATGCGCCGGTGCAACATACGCCTGCATCCGGATCCCGAAGATTTCTGGGAATATGTGCCCACACACGGCGGCTGGCTTTTCTCCCTTGCCGAGTCCACGAAATTGCGAGTGACCTGTCTGACTGCACCGGTAATTGACATAACGCTTCAGGGCATGGGGATTCTACAGTTGGAGGCCAACTGTGTTGGAGCAACCCGTACTACCACCCTGTCAAGTCTCCGGGCATATACGGGCAAGGAAACATTCTTCTACGAGCCAGGAATAACGCTTAACATATCCATCGCGGCTCCCACCTTGGTTAACAGCAAAATCGCATCGGAGTTCGACGAATTATTCACTCGCGCGCACAACCGACCAGCGAGTGGAAACCCGAGTCCGATATTCCAGAACGGGGACTCGCTGCTCGCTGTGGAGAGAAAAATTCATGCCATAGGCGAACATAAGAGAGAAAGAGAGGAGCAACACTTCCTCACTCTGGCCAGCTTCGCCAGCCAAGCAGGAATAATATTCTTATTCTTAATCTACACCTCGAGGGCTCACATATCTCTCGCTCTCGCATGCGCGTGGAATCGGCTGTGCTCGCAAGGAAAAAGGAACTCTCGCCCGGCCGAAGAAAGAGCGCACAAACATTCGGCCCGAGAAAGTTCTCAAGAAGGCAACTTGACACCCAGCCCGCCGATAAGTGCTTCGAGTCCGGCGAGAGAGGACCCTCTTCCCCGCCCCGTCCCTCGCCAAGAACTACTCGTCGCCTAACGAACAACGACGGGAAAGGGAGGGGAGACAAGCAAGGGAGACCGAGATGAGGGAGAACTGTCCACGACGGGGAACGCTCACCAGTCTTCTGCAGACCGTAGCAGCAAGTCGAACTCTCGTACAAAAGAAAAACCCGTACTTAAGTCATGGAGCGTACCATGTCGCGATACCTTCGCCGCGAAGAATGCCCAGTGTGCGCGAATGATTTTCGGCGGTGCGCGGAGTTGCTAACGTGCATCGACAAATTTACCCAAGCGCGGGCTGCGAGTGGCCTACCCCCGTGGTGCGCCTTGTGCGACGCGCCGGTCGAGGAGCCGGGACAAGCGCACCGGGGGTGCTACAGGGAGTTTCGCGAGATGGCCTGCGCAAGGGAATTGAACCCGGAGGTGGAACGTCACCTCGGGCTCAGCTGGTGGACGGTCACACCTGGCCCGACTGCTGACAACCCCCCTCGTGCCACATCGCCGGCCATCGGGAAGCCTCAGGACGTGGACCCCCACCGGGACGAACGCCCAGCACGCTCGTCGCGAGGGAAGGAAACGGTAACGGACCCCGATCCCAGGGACAAGAGTTCCACCGCTACACCTGACCGGAACCCATGCCCGGTCTGCGGAAAACGCAAGGAGTGCCCGGGAGTAGGAGCTTGCATAGAGAAGCTAATAGACGAAAGCTTCCGCCGGAAAGGGAAGGTAGCTTGCCCCCTTTGCGGCCTTACAATTTTGGCGACGCAATTTGCAGTCCACGCGGGCGGCTGCCTGTCGCGCTGGGAGACGCACACCCCCGCACGGGCCCCCCGCGCGGCCGTCGCCCTGCCCACTTCAAGCGTTCGACCATTGGCAAGGGCGCCAGCAAATAAGTCGGCGAAGAATAAGTCGCGTCCTCGTGCTCCGCCAACAACAACTCGGACCGCGGCCGACCCAGGGAAGCAGAAAGCGTCCCAACCATTCGAGGGCGCCCCGAAACAAGGAAGCCGGAGCCCGGAGCGTCCCGACCGCCAGAACAACCCGAACGTCGCCGGAGGACTCTCTCGCCAGCAGAGATTGGCAATCTTCGGAGAGCTCGTCCAAACCACCGCCTCTCAACCGGGGATAGGAGAGCAGCACGAGCAACTCGGCCAGCTGGTGGCTGCCCTCGCCAACGTCGTGCTGCGCGAAGACCGCTAGGGTGTTAACCCTTGGGATAATCCAGCTCGACGAGGACGTCGAGTGCTTTAAGGGGGGGGCGAATGGTCACGTCCCGTAACTATCATTTTATTTTGTCGTGTTTTATTATTATTATTATCATAATTTTGCTTTCCGACGACTTCGTCGCTTCGTGTCTTTGTGTGGTGTCGGGTGAAAATCGCCGAAGTGAGGCCGGATGTGCCCGGTCGAATTCCGCTGATCGGAATTCACCTGATCCGCGGAGTTCGACCGTGGGACTCCGGGAGCTGGCAAGTTTCCGTGATCGTGGACAGAAAAAACCCCCACCGGGTTGATAGCCGCCGAGCCGATGTCGGTCCGGTGGCAACCAACATCGTCAGTTCCGATTTGTCCACGGTTAGCTCCTGGAGTCGGGGAAAAACTCCTAATAGAGCTGAGTTCGCGGCGGTGTACTAAGTCCCGGCATAACCACCAGGCGAACCCGCATAGAATCGTGAGTCTCTATTAGAAACCCCTAATAGCACCGGTCTCGCGGCGGTGTAATAAGCCCAGGTTGTCGACCCGGCGGACCCGCACAGAGACACCAGTGCTATCTATAAACTATCCATAACCCATCTATAAACTATCTACAACCTATCATACTCCTTATCGTGAAAAGAGAATCGGGGCATACGAAGAGCCCCCGATTACAAAATTAGAGGACTCTTAAGTGCGGCGCGCGGTGTGCGGAAGAGACACGCGGGGGAACTGTCCCCGCGGAAGAGTGGAAGAGTGAGAGAGAGAGAGAGAGAGAGAGAGAGAGAGAGAGAGAGAGAGAGTGAGTAGCGCGGCGGGCCTGTCCCCGCGCAACGGAGCGACTACGATATCGTAAGTAAAATAAACATGTCTAATCCAATTGCAGCGAGTTAGAATTTCTTCCCCTACTAATCCTTTCCTCCACAAGAGAGTTGCCGGGCCCGTATGGGACGTGCGGCTATCCCTAAAATAAACATTAAAAAATAAAAGAACCCTAGCATAAAATAAATCGTCCCTTCAGGACGTAACATTCCCTACCGCGATAAACTACGCGCAAATGCCAACATTATTGGAGTTGTCAGAAGTAGGCGCGTATAGTACGAAAACGTACATTGTACTTGTAATAAAAATACCGTTAATTGGCACTGAGGAATATAAAATAAGCAAAGCCTATCCTCTGCCTGCCAAAATAAAAAATCATAGTTATCAATTTGTAGAAATAAAGAATGACCTTGTCGCGGTCGAAGCCACAAGAGAATCTTGCTTACACATAACAAAAAATGATTTAGAAAATTGTAAGGCCGTAGAGTCACATTATTATTGCCGGCCAAAGCAAGCGGCGCGTCCCGCTCATACTTGCGCATCGTGCGAGGTGGCATTGTACATTGCACCTAAAGATAAAAATGCGAATTGCGACCAAAGAATTGCTCAGATAAATAACACTCTAATTATTGCGTTAGAACGCCATGGTAGGTGGCTATACGTCGCACCGGAGCCCGAAACGTTTCTCATCCATTGTGGAAAACAACCAACCGCGCACGCGACCCTTACGGGTGCAGGGACTCTGGCTTTGGACGGAAAATGTTCCGTCACCGCCCCTAGTTTTAGACTAGAAACCGTCGGCGAAATAACGTATACGCCGATTTCCTACCGCAATATAATTTATCATTTTTGTCTACAGATATGAACATACTCGATCATACATCGACAAAAATTGTATTACCGCACGAAATCATAAACGATCCAAAAGAATTAAACAGGATCAGCGAACGCGTAAAAAACATAAAGATTAAGTTAAACAAAGAGTCAAGCGATTCAAACACATATAAACATATAATAGGTAACTATTCGCTAAGCACAATCGCGCCGATAATACTCGGAATAGCCTATGTATGCTATTACCGCATAAAACGCGCAAGGAAACCAGTCCGCAACGAGGACCACAACAGCGCCGAGCCGGCGCAACCAAGCGAAGCACAGTCAGCAAAAAGAAAGCTGCCCGTGCCCAAATTGACACTAAAAATCAAGCGAAACACAGCAACAACGAGTTCCGTGTAAAATGATCATACGAAAAATGTATTGAAAAAAAAAAATGTATTATAGTTATCCGAGAATTATTTTAAGAAAAAATAATAACGATATATATGGGATAATCACACGGGAACATGGATAAAGATTTGTAAACCGAATGACCAACCATTAATGCAAAACAAATCCCAGGAGAGATTTGATCTTTTAAAGGGGAGGGATGTTGTGTCCGCAAACTTGTGCAATACAACAAGTATTTGCGCAACTGCGAGAGTTCCACTTTGTTGCCCTCCTTGCGAGAGTGACACTTTATTGCCCTCCTTGCGAGAGTTACACTTTCGCCAAAATGCAAACGTCAAAACGACACTTTGCGACACATCCTGACCAAGCATCTTATGATGCTTGATCTGGGGCAAATTACGACAATCAGAGTCGACAATTAAGAGAAGACACCAGGGAACAGACAGTCCTTGGTTGGCTTTTGAACGGTTCGGTCCTAAGGTACGACCGACACACTGTAAATTCAATTATAAGACCAGCCCAGTAATAAACTTATATTCCTATTCAACGAACTTGAGTTCCAACTCTTAATTTCGCAACGATCCCAAAATACCCATCCCGGGTTCTCGAGCTGGGGATACAACACGCTCATGGAAAGAACATTATTCTGAAAATAGGAAAACTGCTCATGATGTTTTACGATTAAAAAATGTTTGTTCTGTCAATGGTGAGTGTTCACAAATAAACAATTCACCCCATTACAATGAAAATTACCTGTAAATATAAAAACAAAAAAGGCCATGTTTTATACTTTTATCCACGTTACCCATGAGGTAAAGTGCAATGGTACGCTTTTTTTAAACGTGGTGTCCCCAGGAGGTACAATCCACGACGAAAAAAAAACCTTAAAGAAACCTCCAAGTCCAAGTTTTTCATCGATTGCCCAAAAATTATTAAAATAAACACTTTATTAACATTTTTCGCGAATATTACACTAAGATCACTCCTTATGTTCCTGTGAGAAAAAATTCATTTGCCCCGGAAAGTTGTAAACGTCCCAGCCATCGTCCTGGTCGTATGCTCGGACTTGGAGCTTTTCTTTTGGTTTCTTGCCTGCCTGACTGTACCAATTTTCCGCGTTCATTAGAGACAGATTGTCTTGCGTTATAGTAATTGTGGTCGCACTGTCCCCCCTACCCCTCAAAGCCAACTTTACGACGCAGATTGAATTGAACGTACTCGAACTGAGGCAGTTCCTTTTCTTTGTTTTTGTGTCTGGGATGAGAAAGAACGCTCTTTCAGCCTCAGCATTCGAATGAGGCAATGTTCTCACCATACCCAGCAACAAACGCAAAGTTTCGTACTGGAGAATATCGTCGGAATTGGTAACAGTGCAAATTGCCATCCACATCTCGTTGAAGGACAATTTACACCATTATTCCTTCTGATGACTGTTCTCTTCGTACAAGAAGTGCCATTCGTTGCGAATTTTTATTTCGTCGGAAACGCGAAGTTGACTAAGAACGAACAATACGCGCGCAACGGTCGACTCGCGATCCGCATCTAATAACGCGGGGCCCTTTTCGCATACCATTAAATTCTTCAAAAATTCATTGTCGAAAGGGAGTCTATCGCGAATTTGACGCAAAGCCGTGACGTAAAACCGAAGGCAGTTTTTGCAGAACGTGTCGACTTTGGCTTGTGGAGTCCCTCTGCTCTGTACATCCGCCAAATATTTTTTGCAATCATCCCCAATATCAATATCAATCACTGCGCGCTGTTTCGCGCAATTTTCGAATTTGATATGGCGAGCGTGAACGTCAAATATTGCCGGCTGTAACAGAGCGGGTTTAAGAAACTTCTGGAGGATTTCTACACGCATCGTCTTTGAAGAAGGTTGCAGACGATGCATTAAAGTTTCTTCGCTTTGAAAGCACGCGTTGATTTTGTTGAAAGATTCGAGTGCGAATCCCAAAAAAAGAAGATAAGCTTTAGTTACCGGATTTTTTGCAACCTCGAGAAGTTCTTCTGCTTGTTTGGCCTTCTCCAATGACTAATCAGCCAAAAATGCTATCAGCGTCGTCAAATTTTCGATAATTTTGACGACGGCGGATTGACGTGAGAGCCATCTCGTTTCTGCGTATCTCGTGATTTTAGCCGGACGATCCTGGAAGCTATCTTGGAAATCGCGAGAAACTGCAGTTCGTTTCGGACTGTTGTTCAAAAAGGTTACGATATCTCTGATAAAACGATCAATTTCCTTTGGAATAGCGGAGAATGCGGCGCTAGCAATCAACGGGAGAGAATGGCAAATACACGGCTGCGTTATGAGATCGGGATTATTTTCCGACAGAAATGTACGGAACTACGAATGTTTGCCGACCATTACGGATGCGTTATCGCACGCGACACCGAGAATGCTGCGCAAGGGAATTTATTTCCGGCAAAGCTCATTTTTGAACGCTTTGAACAGTTCAATGGCCGAACAGTTCGCCGCGTTCAAATGAAGCATCGTCAACAATTCTGTCCTCACCGTCAGCGTACTTGGCTCTACGTAACGGACCATTAACGACATCCATTTATCGTTTGTACAGTTTGATGATTCGTCCACGTGAATTGAAAATTTGTTTTCGGGTAGTACTCGCGTTATTCGGTCGGATTCTACGACGCTAACAATCCTGTCGACTAGCTTTGTTGCTTTTGTTTTATCGACTGCCATAGTCTGCAACACAGCAGGCTCTTGACCGATGAGTTTAAATAGACTGAGCATATCCGGTGCGACCGTCATCGCAATATTATGCTCAGCCAAAAAAGTCGCGAAACGAATTTCAGCATCTTGTACTCGTTCATTGAAGTCAAATTCAGCACCAGTGGCAGCTGAAAAACTCTCTTGAGTACAAGTTGCTTCCGGAACACACGCAGAAGGCGTAGTGTTCCCCGAATCGAGCGATCCTACACCTAATACACTCATGTTTTTCACATGCACTTCTGACTTGGAATGCCTCTCTATCTCACAGTGGCCACATGACAGCGTTGTTTCGCACGCAAGGTAATAAAATATTTCAGGTTCGATGCAACAGCCTGAACCCATTTTTCCACTCCGGATGCTGATCGTACCATTGATGTTGAAAATGTTTCTTGTTAGCCGCTTTCGGCTTTTTTACCGCGGGCTCATCCATGAGGAAAAAAATCGAGAGTTGAAAAAACACAACCCAAATGTCGAATAAATGAGAAAAAAATAATTTAAAAAACACCAATGTTACGAGGCACAGAGTGAAAAAATAGCGTTTCAGAAAAATCCCGGATCGCGGTTCACAAAAATCCCGAGTCGCGTATCACAAAAATCACGAATCGCGTTGCACCAAAAATCCCGGATCGTGATTCACATAAATCCCGAAACGCGTATCACGAAAATCACGAATCGCAAATTACGTACGTTTAAATTTTTTAATCATTCCGATCGGTACGAAGACAATACGAAATACGAGACTGTCGTAACAATCCAGTCGAATAACGACGAAACAGCATGCTTTCCCTTATGAGGCGTTGAAATTGATACATAAAAACAAAAACGAGCGAGCGACGTTTCTTGGGAAAAAAGTGGCAAGTTCAGATTTTTTGACATTTGGATACTTTGTATGATTTCACGGATAAACAATTCGCCCCATGCAAAAAAAAAACAGAAATGTACTGAGGGCGGGGAACGATCCCGCGCCCCTGCGAACCGAAGCCATGAACGCTACCAACGGGGCCATCTTATCGCTGGTGTTAAAAATGCACTATCTGGCACTAACGATTTGCGGCCAGATAGATGATTGACTTGTTTTTGGCGACAATGCTTTATCGCTTGATGAAAGTATGAGAATAAATATAATAATACGGATATAAATATATTTCCGCTTACTTTTATGAATTACAATTTATTTGACATAAGGATGTGAGTAAAGCGTAAACAATTTTTTATAAGATAACTAAGTTGTAATTTATATTATTATATTTAAATCACCGTATAAACTAAACAAAATAAGCGATCAGAGTGCGCGATACATTTTTCTGTATGCATTAATAACGCAGAGAATCAAGAGCTAAATAAGCATTAAAATCATATAAAAGCCTTGCGCGTGCCGTCGGGTGACGTCATGCGCGAGTCGTACTCAGATCGCTTTTTCCCTCGAAGCCATCGTTTCGGCTTGGCCGCACATGAACGTGCTCAGCGTCCATGTATTGGTGTACCTGCCGAAGGCGCGGTCGGGAAACTTCGACCGAGCTCGGCTCTTTCCGAAGATGTCCGAGCGTCGCTCGCTCACGGATACGCGCTACTATGATTGTGTGATGGGCGCGTAAGAGACTAGAGAGGGCGTATCTTTTGCGCGCGATCTGGCTGCACTGGTCACCAGCCCTTACGATCTCTAGTGTTAGGAATACAAATATTGTAAATTAACAAAATTTAATTTTTATAACTCGCATCTCCAAAGCTAGTGACAATAGACGCTCCAAAGCTAGTGACAATGGACGATCTAAGGAGCTTTTTTGAGCAAAACCAAATAAGGTTTTACGATAAAAAAAAACAGGCTTCCAAAAGAGATACATATTCATGGTATCGCGGGTTCCGCGTTTATTACGTTAATTTACTTATTCAACAAACCTTACACCTCTTGGTTACGTACAAGTCGAAAAGTGTCGTCATCCGTTGTTCGTTTCAGTAACAACTTTAAGCGTTCACCTTCCAGCTATAGCGCCGTTGCCAAGTGATTTAGTTGTTTCTTTATTGTACTGCCATCAACAGCCGATAGACACTTCTTGACATTGAACTTAAGTCTTTCAGCCTCCAGAATTACCTTCAGTATAACCGTTCTAATTTCATCGAATCCGACCCTTTTGTTATGGATGTACCATTGATTGTATTGAAAATGTGTTACTTTGCCATCGTCATCCGGTTACGGTAAGCGATTTATGAGATGTTCGTCGCTGTCGTCTGAATTGACCTCGTTTTGTTGACGGTGTTGATATTTTGTTACTGAGACGAGTTTCTTCAAGTTTTTCGCAATTTTTTGAAGCAGACTCGTTACTTTCGGCCTCAATGTCCTTTTTCTTTGTGGATGCTGCTTCTCGTCCAATGTGCCTTTCTTCTTATTACGTACCGGAATCAACAAAAATACATGAAATTACAGTGCAATTGCTTTCCCTCTCAGTTTCCCCCTCTCTCCATGCCCTGGCCATGTACTCGGCCTCTACTTACCGCTCCTCCGCGGCCTTTAGCCAAAGGGCCTCTCGACAGAAGTCGGCGAAGACGGAGAAGGCCTGAGTGCTGGCCACCAATTGGTGAGTCGCCGCTGGCCATATCCTCTGGCCGATGAAGTCCCGCAGAGTGACTCTGCGGTATGTTCTTGGAGTCCTCGAGAAGAAAGTGCCGGGCCATGTCCAGCCTCCTACAGTCAGTCCTCCTCCTCGGCGAGCCCGAGTGATGCGAGTCGTGCCCCGAAGTGGCTGTGGCCGGAGAGAACCTGCGTGCTGTATTGGTTTGGCTGGAACCAACCCGCTGCGAATCGTTCCCGGATGTTTCCGAAGAAGGCAAATGTCGTGTGGCCTTTGCTGGAAAACTGCCAGGCGGCCTGCCACATATTGTTTCCCTCGTCCTTGACCCTATCTACGGCGTTCCCCGCCCCTGCTGGAATTGCCACCCCATTGATGTCGGTCTCGTATCCTCAACTCATATTTAGCCCCAGCTTGCTCCAGTACAATGTTGACTGGAGCGGCTGCTGGAATCACGCATACCGTGTCGTGTGACACTGTTCTATACGCTCCAGTGACTACGATCAGCGCGAGTCGCTGGGCGCTCCTAAGTACCCTCAGGTCAGCCCCTTTGCAGAGGTCCCGTACCCGGATGTGGCGGACGGCACCGACGGGATAAAAACTCCCCTACATGATATGGTGCTAACTTTGTCGAATCTAAGGCCCCACCCAGCCCTAGCAATTTTTCCTCGACGTTCGAAGACGGATGCACGTTTCTTCCTAAGATAGGAGCAATGGGAGCTAACTCCCATATGTTTGTCGAAGTGGACACCGAGATACCTGACACTATCCTTGATGGCTATCCTATCCGCGGCATCCCCTATTTGAATGATTGGGTACTTATTGGCGAAGTGGGGCCTCTTAGCAACACGGCGCACGCCGTGGGGACGGTCTCCTCGTCTCCTTTCTATACTGGTGCCCTACGCTGCCATTCGCTCTTGAGAAGGATGGCTTCTGTCTTCCTCTCTGACAATTACAGTTTGGCGCTCTTGCACCAGACCACAATCCTATCAACTATCACTTGCGCCCTAGCCTCTATTTCCCTTTTCGAGTTCTCTTCCACCATAACCATCAGGTAGTTGACGTAGGCAACGGTTCGAGGCTATCTCCTTGAGGATTCTGCGGAGCCCGTAGAACATCAGGTTCCAGCAGGTTGGACCGAGGACCAAGCCCTGGGGGGCACCCGCTCGCGGCCTGCTTGGACACCTCTCTATTACCCCACGATATTCCCACTCCTATCGCTGAAGTAAATGCGGATCACCTCGAAGATGTTCCGTGGCAATTCCCTAGCTGTCAGACTCTCGTATACCAGGGGTCACCACACGGTGTCAAAGGCGCCCGAGATATCATAAAGCAGCGCGACGGTGTACGGGTCCTGGGACTCGGTCACTGCCCTGCGCAACTCCACGATTGCATCCTCTGTCGACGTGCCCGGAGGGAAGCTGAACTGTCGATTGGCGGTTTTGCCCGGGCCCATTGACGAGCACGCGATGCCTCCCTTAAGTGCTTTTTCGAAGAACTTACCTACCACGGAGAGGAGACACATGGGTCTGTACGATTTTGGGTCCTTTTTGTCCTTGTCCTCGCCCTTCCGAAGGGAGAGCCCCTCTTTCAGGCAGAGGGAAAGACGCCCAAACTTAAACATGCGTTGAACAGACGAACCAGTACATCGGGAATGATCGCGAAGGCTCTCTTCAGCACCAGGACCTCAATGAGGTCGGATCCCGGGGCCTTCCCGCTCTTGAAGGTTTTGAGGTGGGAGGCGAGCTCCGCTTGAGTAAGAATCGGGACGTCAGGGGTCTCGGATGCAGCAAAGGCACCCTCCCTGACTTGCCGCTGTTGGGGGGTATCTTCCTATTCCCGATCTTCAGGGATGTGAGCCTCGAGGAGGAAGCTGGCGGTTTCTTCCATGTCTATTGTGAAATCGGCGTTTCGCTAGAGGGTGCTGAGGACCCTCTCAACTCGAAGCTTTTCCGTCTGGAGCTTGTAAACGAAGCCCCAGACCTTCGCGTTGCCGTGCGACGAGACGAAGTTCCTCCCGCTTTCGAGCTTGACTCTCTTCACCTCCCGGCTATGTTCCGGCAAAGAAGTGCGGTACTGCAGCCGGAGTTCGAGGCGACGAACGTCATCCCGTTCCCTCTGAAAGGCCCTACGTTGCCGGTAAACCTCTCTCTTGAGGTTAGTGAGATTGGCAGTCCACCACGGGTTGGACTTTCTGGAAAGCTTTTTCCTAGGCATCGCCCCCTCACAAGCCTCTGTGAGGACACTGGTGAGAGCACCAGCCATCTCCTCAACTTCTACAGGGGACGTCAGTGGGAGCCCCTCCAGCCTTTGCGAGTAGATGTACTAGGCCGGTTCTAACGCAAGGGGAGGTGGTGTGTTAAGAGTAGGGAAGCCAAGGTGGCGCTACGGTTGTGGGGATGTCGCCGGGGCGCGTGTGACGTCACAGAGGGGCCTCTGCGGCGGGGGGGCATGTGGTCCGTGGAGCGCCTGGCGGGGGGGGGAGTCGATGAATGTTTTGTATGTATGTGCGTACGTGCGTGCGTGCGTGTAGGGAAGCCAAGGTGGCGCTACGGTCGTGGGGAGGTCGGCGTGTGTGCGTGTGTGCGTGCGTGTAGGGAAGCCAAGGTCGCGCTACGGTCGTGGGGAGGTCGGCGTGTGTGTGTGTGTGCGTGTGTGCGTGCGTGCGTGCGTGCGTGCGTGCGTGCGTGCGTGTAGGGAAGCCAAGGTGGCGCTACGGTCGTGGGGAGGTCGCCGGGGCACGTGTGACGTCACAGAGGAGCCTATGTGGAGTGGGAGGGGGGCGTAACAGAATGCATCGAATAGTCAATATTAGGATAATTAAACAATAGTTTATTCACAATAAAATTAAACAACGGATTTACATAGTATGTATTGTTAAATCGTATTTGTGTGTGTGTGTGTGTGTGTGTGTGTGTGTGTGTGTGTGTGTGTGTGTGTGTGTGTGTGTGTGTGTGTGGTTTAATACAGGCAGCAGCAATGTAGTCATTCTGAAACAAAAACAAAAACAGACACGTATTTTTCTTATTAATCAATTCAACACAATGATATTTAGAATGATGAATGAAATAATACTTACAATAGGCATGGTATATGTTCAAACACGTTGGACACATGTCGGGTGGATAGATTTGTTGAAGTGGTTCTCGACAACCGTTGCAGAACATTCCAATCATCGCCACGTAACGTTCGCGATAGTGACCACATGTTTTAATGGCTTCTTCAAACATGTCTCGCACATCGAAGTAGCATGAAGCACAGAACTTCGTTCGACCATTCGGCGTGAAGTACATATAATTTATGCAATATAGGGCCTCCGGATTGAGTCGATTGAGATCACGCACTCCCATTCCAATTTCACGCACTTCATGCTGTTGTCCATCAACATCACTTTCATATGCTGAGTCTACGGATTCATTATCCAGTTCGTCCAATTCGTCTACATCCATCTGATCGATGTTGTCATGTGCGACCACTAACACTTCATCATCGGCGATGTCGATAACTTCCACTTCATCGTCGTCACCATCGATGATATTGGCAATCGCAGCTTCACCGTCATCGGCGATATCAGCAACTTCGCCTTGATCATCTGCGATGTCGATAATATCTACTTCATCATCGGCGATATCCACTACTTCCACTTCATGATCATCACCGGAGATATTGATTATTTTACGACTTTCGTTGACCATTATTATACACTTTATATTACGACTATTTTCGTTAGCAGAACGACACCTCGGAGGTTGGAGACGGAAATGACGAAAATCACTGTCTCGATCCTTCTTAAGATTTCAATTTTGGATCCTCACAGGGTTGTAGTAGGGTGGGGATAGTCGGATGTGTGAATGGTTTTCCTTTTCAACATCAGTGGGAGCGTGTAGAAAAAAATTAAACCTTCCAAGATGTTGCATCTTGGTCAAAGAACGAGAAGTTTTTTTCTTAACTATCTCTATGGGGTAGGCATCTGTTGTCCAGAAAAGCGTGCACTCGCGGATGTGAAAGCTGACTCGGCTCTCCAAGCATTGGCTTTTACGATCTCTACAGAACAGCGTAAGGTCATGGAGACTGAACTGGCGAGTTTTCAGATTACCGTCTAGACGCAATTTGATGTCATTTTAAATATTCGGTCCAGATATCGGGTGGTGATGCATTTCACTCAAGAACACATAAAATCCCACACAAAAATGTCAAGATGTTCACATGCGCTCTGTCACGAGTCACGCCGACACTTGAGACATGTCTCAACAAGATTTTAGGGATCTATCGCTGAAAGGCCTTCGGCGCCAATGGACCACTTAGATGTCGTATTAGAAAATTCGGGTGTTTTTCCCGAGATAAAGAGTCGAAAAATATATATTTTTTTTTGTCTCGGCAGCACTTTAGACAGGTCTCGACAAGTCAGGATTTTTTGGAAAAACTATAAACTTTAGGGATCCATCGTTAAGGACCGTTGACACCGATGGACCACTTGAGCTGCAGGATCCATAAAATATTTTGACCCGATGCATCCTGACGTCCTGTTTTTTTTGTCTCATGTTTCTCGAGCAATCTAGGCGCCGATGGACCACTTGGATATCATATTAGAAAACTCGGGTGTTTTTTCCGAGATAAAGAATCGATAAATATATTTTTTTTGTCTCGTCAACACTTTAAACAGGTCTCGACAAGTCAGGATTTTCTTGGAAAAAAAACTATAAACTTTAGGGATCCCTCGTCAAGGGCCGCTGGCGCCGATGGACCACTTGAGCTGCAGGACCCATGAAATCTTTCAATGCGATGCATCCCGACTTCCTGTTCTTTGTCTCATATTCCTCGAGCAATCTACGCGTTATCGGATAACTCTGTTTTCCCGAGACAGAGGGTCGATTTTTTTCCCCCGAAGGTCTTTTTAATGATCCGCTCCGCTCAAATCTGGCTCCACATTGCATCAAGCAGTCAGTCTGTTAACATCGTGGAAGTTTTTTCATACTCATCAACATGGAACAAATCTTGCACGACCAAGCCGCGCTTCTAAGTTCATACGAAGATTTTGCTGTGTGGGAACAACGGTGCGTTGAGTTTATCGAAGAATTGGAAACGCAAAGCCGGATTAAGCGCCCGCGATTACTAATTGGACACCAACAGTCACTAATAGTCCAAATAGCCCGTCTGGAAGGATTGAGGAATTGTGTGCGGAGTCGTTTCGTACACACGGGCGCAGGACACGGTGATCATGAGTTAATCTGGCGTGAGATTGAAACATCCTTCAAGAGTCGCATATTGACCGGGTCCATCATCAATCGCAGCCACATCGAGCCGAGACACTTTCTAAATGATGCTCGCGACCTAGTGCTTCAACATGTGCAAAATATTATCAGCACCGACGACAAACTCAAAATTTTACGCACACAATTCACAACTCTCTCGACAGACTATTTCAGTTTGCTGACACGAAAAGGGGTCTTCCCTTATGAATATATTGATGACGTGACCAAGTTAGACGGCACTTCCCTACCACCACGTGACGCATTTTATAGTTCCCTGACAGATGCTACGGTATGTGAGAGCGAGTACGCACATGCTGAGAAAGTTTGGGAGCGGTTCTCCATTCGAACGCTGGATGACTATAGCGATTTGTATCTGAAGACAGATGTCTTGTTATTAGCTGATATTTTCGAAAACTTTCGGAATACGTGCATTGAGAGCTATGGCCTAGATCCCGCGTATTACTACACATTGCCGGGGTATACCTGGGATGCAATGTTAAAACACTCGAATGTCAAGTTTGAATTACTAACTGACATCGACATGGTTTTATTCGTTGAGCGGGGTATACGCGGTGGTCTCAGTCAATGCTCAAACCGATATGCACACGCTAATAACAAGTACATGGAGTCGTTTGATCCGTCGAAAGCATCATCATACTTGATGTATTTTGACGTCAACAATTTGTATGGATGGGCAATGTGTCAACCCTTGCCATATGCAGATTTTCGATGGGTCAACGACGTGTCGAAGTTTGATCCATTATCCATCGCGCTAGACTCACCTATAGGCTACATCCTTGAGGTCGACTTAGAATATCCCCAATCTCTACATGGTGCGCACAAAGACCTACCGTTTTGCCCAATACACGAAAAACCGCCGGGTAAGCGGGAAGAAAAGCTGCTAGCAACCGTCTGTGATAAAAAAAAACGCTACATCATACACTATAGAAATTTGCAACAATGTTTACGCCATGGGCTTCGCCTCACGAAAATCCATACGGTATTACAATTCACACAATCCCCATGGCTACGTTCATATATCGAGTTAAATACTCAGTTTCGAACGCTGGCCAAAAACGATTTCGAAAAGAATTTGTTCAAATTAATGAATAATGCGGTCTTTGGCAAAACGATGGAGAATGTGCGCAATCATGTAGATGTAAAGCTTTTGACAAAATGGGAGGGCAGATATGGCGAAGAGGCAATGATTGCGAAGCCAAACTTCCACAGCCGAAGTGTTTTTTCGGAAAACCTCGTTGCTGTAGAATTGCGCAATCTCGAGGTGAAGTTCAACAAGCCGATATATGTGGGTATGTGCATACTCGACATATCCAAAACGTGCTTGTATGGATTTCACCACGAGTATATGGTACCTCTGTATCGAGATAGATGTAAAGTCATGTATACCGATACGGATAGTCTCATATATGCCATTGAGAGCGAAGATGTATATGCCGACATGAAGCGCAACATTGAAAAATTTGATACGAGCGACTATTCAACGGACAATAGGTATGATATGCCGCTTGTTAACAAAAAGGTACCCGGTCTCATGAAAGACGAATGCAATGGTGCAATCATGACCGAGTTCATTGGACTTCGATCGAAAATGTATGCGACACGTGTCGAAGGTAAGAAGGACATGAAAAAAGTTAAAGGTGTCAAGAGCAGTGTTGTGGCTAGGACAATCACGTTTGACGATTATGTCCGATGCTTGAAGGAAGACATTGAAATGATGCGTAGTCAAACGTGCATTCGATCAAAGTTACACCAAGTCTACACCATTCGCGAGACGAAAATCGCTCTAAGTCCTCATGATGATAAGCGGTATATCATATCGGAGACTTCTGATACCCTACCATGGGGGCATTACAGAATACCATCGTGAAAAGATTTGTAATTTTTTTTCCACAACCTTGATGTAAAATTGTGTAAATTTTTGTGAATATTGATGTATAAAACTTGTGAAAATTATATATATATATTTTGTTCACTCGATGTTAAAATTATGTTTGTTGTATATATTGTGCAAAAATGGATTTATTATTTTCCGTAAATAAAGAAGCGGACTTTTTATAATCACATGTGTTTATTCACTCTATCCATCTCCTCACGTTCCATGAAAAAAGGGCGACGGCGAGAAGGGGGGAAGCAAGCCTGCTGTGGAGTCGGTCGGAGGCCTTGGAGGGATGCGGGGACGACCAGCAGGTCAAGAGTCATAAAACACACATATTTTTCCACTTTCTTTATTACCGACTACAAATCGGATTTACTTATCCAACTATTGTGGCTATTGTCGAAACATAACCACTTTACAAACATTCGATTACCGCGCTTCTTCAATACCGCTTCGATGAGATAGATATCGGGGTGCTTGACACTGAGAAGTTCTTGTTCGTAGAAACGACCGGCGATCGGTTCATCTTTATGGTCCTTCAAGTGGTACGTCACGGGATGAGTTTTTTTCACACGATAGATTGTAAATATTTCCGTTGTCCAGTTTGGGGTGTAACCCTTTTCGAAAACAGTCTTAAATTTGCTGACTCTCACTTTATCACCAACGGCGAATTTCGGCGATCTTTTCATTGGAGGCTTATTGAAAATCTGCTGCAATTGCTTCTCATTTTCCGCGTTGACATTTTTCGGCTTCATCTTAATGGTGCGGTGTACACAATCGTTGTACTCGACAATTAGATTATCAAGAATATCGATCCACTTATAATTACCACGAAGACTAAATTGCATCCACATCTTGTTCTTCAATGTACGATTGAAACGCTCGCAAATGGATGCCTTCAAGTTGCTATATGTTGAATACATGTGAATATTGTACTTTTTCATGACGGCCTTAAAGTCACAATTGTAGAATTCTTTTCCTCGATCAACGTGTAAGTTCTGCGGTATGCGTCTCTTAACGAGGATTCACTTCATTGCTGCTGCTGCATCTTTGCCATTCTTATTCAGCATTGGCATGGCCCAGGCGAATTTCGAGAAGGTATCGATGACGGTGAGGAGAAATTTGTGGTTAGAGTTTTGACGAGCGTATGATGTCATATCGACGAGGTCGGCTTGCCAGGTCTCGTCCAAGCCACGGATGTCCACATGTCGACGCGGATAGTTTCGTCGAGCAGGTTTATGTAGCTCCAGTACGAGAGCGCCCCTTTTTTCGTTCATTTTCCAGTCCACTCAGTCGTGCGTCCAATTCAGCAATGACGTTTGAATTACGAATCACCAAATCTTGTAGAGCTTTGACATCGGCCTCGAGTGTCTTCGCAATGTCTCTTATCGTAGCTTCAAGTCCATTAACCAACAACTGACTACTCTCATTCATTTCTTTGCGTATGTTCTTAATGATCGTTCGGGATTTCCTTTGTAACGCACTTAGAGTGATGGCGTCATCTTCTCCTTCCGGATTTGCAATATTACACAATCGTTTCTGCCCCAAGTCATAATGACCATCTGTGGTAATTCTAAAGCCAATCCCGGGTCGACCTGGAGGACCTTGCTTACTGTGGAGTACACTCCTACTTGAATGACGTCCAAACACATCGACACTCATGATGAGAATGCGTAAATTCTCCGATGTCGAGTTAATAAATGATTTCCGCTTCACGCAATTCCTCGATAATCGATATAATTTCATTCGCATGTGATGAATTTCCGGCTGCTTGTGATGCCAGAAGTAAGCGAAGACGATCCACTAGCTCGTTTGGATTATCCCAATAAATATAGTCCGATTGGGTGTTTTTTCTAGCTATCTTATACTTTGGCATACCCTGTCCCACATGATGATCGACTATATTTACGATATATGTGTTAAATTTGTGGCTGGTTTTACGTCGTATAGCGTCACTAGGCTTATAAAATTTTTTGTGCGCATTCGTTGAGATTACAATCTTTTCGTAGTTTTTCAAATCGTCCGGTGTGAGAGTTTCGACATTGGGCACTTTTTTAAACAACAGCTCCGTTAATCCAACAGTTTTCGCATAACTCGCATCTCCCACACGAATGTGTTGAGAGTCGAAAATTATCGGAGAATTGCCAATCATTAATTTGTTGCTAGCGAGATTTCGTACACCGTATAATACATCCAAGGTTGCCTTTCTATTTGTTTGTAATAGCAGGAGATATTCGCTGATCAGCTCATCGACATTTTGCGAGTCATCATCATCCTCATATATCAATTTGAAAGAATCTTGTGTTTCACTCTTCAAGGAATCATGTGCCTCATTTTGATGTTTCACACTATTTAACACACTCCTTCTTCAACATCATCACCCACTTTTTCATCCTTAATTTCCTCCTTCACCGCCACCACCTCACCGTTTTTATACGCCACCACTTTTTCCAATGGCCCCACTATAGGCTTAAAGACATCCTGCATTCTCTGCTGATCGTTATCTTTCCCAATTTTCATCATTCGATGCTTTCGTCTGATTACATCGCTCGCCTTGGCAATTTCACGCAATACATCCTTTTCACGCAACAATTGTTCGCTCTTCATGTTGTCACTACCACGGCATGCGCAATACTTTCTCTTCAACTACCAACGATGAGTTATTTATCAATGGTGAGAAAATAATCAAAACCTTGTCTATATCGACCTTCGTTAATATCGCTATCCTTATCAAACGTGATAAATGCATACTTGTCAGCATTCCAGCATTTCACGCACATATTTTTAAAGCACGTGTAAGTCATATCCGTATTAACATGGTCATTGTACACGTGTTTGAGATTCATATCATCCTGCTTGAAAAGCACCACGAAATTTGCATTATCTCTCACGAGATGTTTGGGGATACGAGTGTACGTCTGACAAAGATAAAAACTGTCAACAATGTCATGGCGTCCCATGGAAAAGAAGGCCCGAACATTATCCTGCTTTTCGCATGCTATGTCATCAAAGATGAATATAGAGTTGGATCGGGCATCACTTGGTGCTATCACTTGTTCATGCGCCTCGAATGGATGATATTCAACTCCACTCACAGGTTCGAGTAATTGTTCGAGCAACTTATACTTTGGCTGCTTGAGCGATTTGGAATACAAGTAAATATTCTCAAATCTCAAACCATTCGGATGGATGATGAGAGTGAGCAAAGCGTTGGTTTTCCCACAATTCGATGGACCACAAAACAGTGCACGTATGCTATCCGGCACTAAATTCCCATGGCGTTTCTTTTTCCCTCCGCGGTCTTCGACAAACTCGTCGAAATTTATCACGGGAAGTCCGCCTCCGATAGTTTGCTTCCTGGACGTCATCTCACACACGACTAACGGCCAGATCATATAAATAGGCTTCTTATAGGTACTATCCGTCAGTCGCGTATTGTCTTTAGACATGATTGTGCATGGGAAGAGTGGTAAAGGTTTGGTCAACCGCCTAATCAACAAACTCCCCATTGAACTACATTTGCCTAGCTATCAGTATTGTGGACCAGGCACAAAGTTGGCCAAGCGCCTTGCTCGTGGTGATCCGGGCATTAATCCATTGGATACGGCTTGCAAACAACACGATATTGCGTATTCGAAAAATCCAGATAATCTCGAGGCGAGACATTTGGCGGATAAAGTGTTGGCTGAACAGGCTAGGCAACCTGTTACCGCGAGAGACGCTAGTATCGGTGAAAAAGCCAGTGCTTGGGGTGTGGCAAATATTATGACGACAAAGAGAAAATTTGGCATGGGAATGAAGGCCCGCAAGGGTGGCGTTTGTTTGAAAAAGATAATTGGCGCTGCAAAGAAGACAATGATTGAAAGTAATGATCCGCATAAGATTATCAAATCAGCTCTAAAGGGTGCTCGTGCAGCGGTAAAGTTGCAAGGTGGTAAAGTGCGCACACCTCGCGTTTTACCTGTACTCCATAAAATTGGTGGTTTATTGCCCTTCCTCGTGCCCATTTTTGTGGGTCTTAGCGCTGCGGATGCTTTGTCGGGTGGTGCGGCTAGTATAGTTAAAGCTGTAAATGCTGCTCAAGCAGGTAAGCGTGAATTGGATGAAAGTAAGCGTCATAATCGAACAATTGAAGCGATTGCATTAGGTCGGGGTCTACATCTGAAACCGTATAAGCAGGGATTGGGCCTTCATATTAAGCCAAAAAACTAGAAGTAACGCTACCACACCGACCCCTCACCGACCGTGACCTACTCAAATATGCAAAAATCCTAAAGATTCCACATTTTCGTGGAGTTTACATGCGCGATACATTGCCAGCGAGTGGACCTCTCAAATGTGAAGCAGCAATTGTAAATTTGGATGAAAATGTCGGTCCTGGAACACACTGGGTCGCTTACAAAAAGACCGGATCGAAAGTCATATACTTTGATAGTTTCGGCAATCTACCACCACCATCCGAACTCATGAGATATTTCCGTGTCGGTAGCGTTAATTATAATTATACTAGATATCAGGAATATGATACGATTGAATGTGGACATTTGTGCCTCAAGTTTCTTTGTCGGCAGCTGCAGCACAAAGACAAATATACACTATATATAGGGGGGAAATGACGTGGAGAATTCAGTTGTCAATTTACCAGCATCATGGATGATAGTTTAACATTGACCATATCTGGCTCATCGTCCATACTTGAGGCGCAATACTTTCCCCCCATCGAACTCTTACCACACAAAAATTATACTCTCGGCCTCGTGGAATTGGTAACCTTCAACTCTATTCCCAATATCGACGTTGACCACGATAAACTTTACGTGGGAGATGAGGTGTTGACGATACCCACGGGCAGTTATGAAATAGAGGATATTGAGACGTTTGTACAAGCAGAGCTCTCGCGTAAAAACATCAGCATTAGCATTAAACCCAACAATAACACGCTACGCAGTGAGATCGAGTGTGATCGTGATGTCAATTTTGAGCCAAAAGATTCTATTGGTCATCTACTAGGCTTCGCCGCACGCAAATTGGAAGCCAATAAAAGACACGAATCCGATCGTCCAGTAGCCATTCTCAAAGTGAACGCCCTACGCGTTGAGTGCAACATTACCGCTGGTGCCTATATTAACGGACAAAAAGTACACACAATTCATGAATTTTTTCCATCTGTGTCACCGGGCTATAAGATCATTGAAGTTCCCTCCCACGTAATTTATCTGCCAATCACGAGCCGAACAATTGACACGATACAGCGTCGCATAGTGGATCAAGACGGTGATTTGGTAAATTTCCGCGGTGAAGTTATCACCATACGCCTGCATATAAAGTCGTGATGGGCATTGTTTTCAACAGATCTTCCAATAACAATAAACGGCCATGGATAAAAACAATCGGTTGTCGACCAGCGCCCAAAGCGCTAACACCTCAAAACGTGCTACTCTTGAAGAGTTTGGGTATCAAAGTGCGTGGCGAAAGCGTGTAAAAAATTATTTAGTCTGTGCTCTGTGCATCTGTTGTGTGAAATGGAAGAAGAAATTGTAAACATTCAGGCGCCCGTGGTCTTTGATGAATCCATCGTCCATTGTGAGATTTACGCTCATCAACCATATGCATCTTCAACCTTCAATAACAGCGATGAAGTCCGTATTGCCATCCAACATCAAGACCTCTCCATCCTGCCGAGCAAGAGTTCCCTAGACATATGTGGGAAATTATCAAAGCGTGATGGGGCGCAAACCACTGCTACAAGTCTCGTCAACAATGCCATTTGTCATTTGTTTGAGGAAGTGCGATATGAGTTGAATGCCATAGAAATCGATCGTAATAAGAATGTCGGCATTACGAGTGTAATTAAGGGATATTCATCTCTCTTACCGGCCAAAAGTTCTATGCTCGAGAACACTGGATGGCTCGATGTCGAAGAGACCAAGCAGATTGTCGATGTATCGGGAAACTTTGATGTCTGTATACCGCTCAGCATGCTCCTCGGATTTGCCGAAGATTATCGGAAAATTGTCGTTAATGCCAAGCACGAGTTGATTCTCACGAGATCAAAGACCGACGACAATGCCATTGTACAAACAGCGCCCGAAGACTACAAACTCGTATTGCATAAAATAGAATGGCTCGTGCCGTATGTGACAGTCTCGGATCAGCGAAAAATTCAACTGTTAAAGTTTCTCGCCAAAGACGCACCAATCTCCATGAGTTTCCGAACATGGGAACTGTATGAATATCCATTGCTGCCTGCCACCACCAAGCACGTGTGGTCTGTAAAAACTTCGAATCAGCTGGAGAAGCCACGATATGTCATACTCGCGCTGCAGACGGAACGGAAAAATAAGAAACAACACAATGCGAGCCACTTTGATCATTGTAACCTGAGCGACGTCAAGCTATACCTCAACTCGCAATGTTATCCATATGGAAATTTGAATTTGAACATTGATCAAAATCAATATGCTCTTCTCTACGAGATGTATGCAAACTTTCAACCGACCTATTACAACAAAGAGGCTGATCCATGGCTGTGCAGGGCTGAATTTTTAGAAAAAGCCCCCCTCGTTGTCATTGACTGCTCAAAACAAAACGATTCGCTTAAGTACGGTCCTGTTGATGTGCGCCTTGAATTTGAATTGAAAAACAATATTCCGCCACAAACTTCAGCGTACTGTATGATCCTCCATGATCGTATTGTCGAGTACAATCCAATCAGTGGTGGGGTTAAAAAATTGGTATAAAATCATGCCGATGATCCGCGCCCACTTCAGTCAACATGGAGCTTATCGTCGGCGTGCAAGGGTTCAAGAGACCCGTCAACGAATTTGTCTTGAAGGAGATGTCCATCGTCAAACTCCGCGAGAAGAATGCTGAACCGCTGACGCTCGCCTTCGACGCACCATTTGGATGGGACTCTTTACCGGCCAAATACAAAATGACGAACAAGTGGCTGGAACGCAATTTCCATGGAATACGATGGAATGACAGCGGCATACCATATGAGGCAGCTAGAAAGACAATTCGGGAACTCTTGCATGGAGCTCCTACCATCTATGCGAAGGGATTCGAGAAATGTGCATGGCTATCAAGATTCACGGATCCCGCAACAAACGTTATCGACTTGGAGGCTCTGGACTGTCCATCACTGCAGAAGTTGCCAAAAATCATAAACTCCAAATGTCCCCATCATCTCTTCAACACGAAATATAACTGCGCCCATGAGAATGTAAAATCGGTGAAAAGCTGGTTGACTGTACACAAAGCGTGAGCGAGGGATTTTTTTTTAATGAATAAAAAACATTTTGATGAAAATATATGTCATTGGTATTCTTTATTCTACGGCGAAAACACCCATCATTTACAATTCGACCAAACATATACATTTTTACATAGTCAGCACTTTGAAAAAAACATCAAATAGCCGCTCAACGATGGTGCTCAATTTTGTCCCCACGCTTGGGGACGATGCAGCTCGACGAGGTTGTAGTTCCCATCACTGAGTTGACCAGTTGCAGCATACTCTCGATGATGCGGACAGCCGTTCGACGATGGTGTTCCAACGAATTTTTTTTTCCCCGTCCACCATGTTCAGAGACGACGGAACTCGACACTATTGTATTTTTCACCAATATACTGCGTGCAGAGTTGACCATCGCGTGTCACTTGCAGCATACTCTCGAACATTTCCGGATCCTGATCGAAGGCCTTCACAAGTCGCACCGGTAAGAAGACAGAGAACTCATCCGCGATATCCACGATGTAGCGTTTCCGAAATTTGGTTTGTATGGCCCTCATGTCGGAGATTAGTCGTTCCGACTTCACGGGGAGTTCTGACAGCTTCTTCGTTGGGAGGAATTCCGCCATCCGGCCGACTTTGTTGATACTCGAGAGATCCATTTTCCCCGCACTTTCAAAGTTCATTTAGATGTTGATGGTGTAGTGGAGTAGTACAGTCTGAGCTTGGCCCACGAAATTATAAGCTCCCTCGTAAGCCTCCCACTCAAATATTCAACCCCCCCCCCCCACCCACCCAATCGTGGAAAACAGGTTTGAACACGTTCGAAGAACCATGGAGAGCGCAAGAGTGCAGCTGTGCTCAAGTGGCCCATCCGCGGTCCCTTTGATCCCTAAAGATTATAGTTTTTCCAAGAAACCTGTCAGAACCTGTCTCGAGTGTCGGCGAGCTTTGAGATGGGGTGGATGCAGGCATCTTGACATTATCTTTCGGAATTGAAACAACTGCATGTCATAAATAATGGGCTTTGAAAGGCCGCTCTTCACACACACACACACACACACACACACACACACACACACACACACACACACACACACACACACACACACACACACACACACACACACACACACACACACACACACGCACGCACGCACGCACGAACGCACGCACGCACGCACGCACACACACACACACACACACACACACACACACGCGCGCGCACGCACGCACGCACGCGCGTACCCACGCACGCACACACGCCGACCTCCCCATGACCGTAGCGCCACCTTGGCTTCCCTACACGCACGCACGCACGCACGTACACACGCCGACCTCCCCACGACCGTAGCGCCACCTTGGCTTCCCTACACGCGCGCACGCACGCACGCACACACGCCGACCTCCCCACGACCGTAGCGCCACCTTGGCTTCCCTACACGCGCGCACGCACGCACGCACACACGCCGACCTCCCCACGACCGTAGCGCCATCTTGGCTTCCCTACACGCACGCACGCACGCACGCACATACATACAAAACACTCATCGACGCCCCCCCCGCCAGGCGCTTCACGGACCACATGCCCCCCGCCGCAGAGGCCCCTCTGTGACGTCACACGCGCTCCGGCGACCTCCCCACGACCGTAGCGCCACCTTGGCTTCCCTACACGCACGCACGCACGCACGTACACACGCCGACCTCCCCACGACCGTAGCGCCACCTTGGCTTCCCTACACGCGCGCACGCACGCACGCACACACGCCGACCTCCCCACGACCGTAGCGCCACCTTGGCTTCCCTACACGCGCGCACGCACGCACGCACACACGCCGACCTCCCCACGACCGTAGCGCCATCTTGGCTTCCCTACACGCACGCACGCACGCACGCACATACATACAAAACACTCATCGACGCCCCCCCCCGCCAGGCGCTTCACGGACCACATGCCCCCCGCCGCAGAGGCCCCTCTGTGACGTCACACGCGCTCCGGCGACCTCCCCACGACCGTAGCGCCACCTTGGCTTCCCTACTCTTGACACACCACCTCCCCTTGCGTTAGAACCGGCCTAGTACATCTACTTTTGCGCCGACAAGTCGGCAAGGGTCTGGGCACCGTCATTTCCCTCGGCTTTTGGCACCCTTAATCCGATATCCAGAGCATTGTGATCGCTCGTTTTCCAGTCCTGCCGCATTCGCCGACGAAGCGGCTCATGGAAGGCGGACCCAATATTACGTCGATGTATGACGAACCTGCGACCGCCCAGAAAGTGGGCGGCTGGTTGACATCATTGTGAACGTTCTATCCACCCTGACGGATGAGTCGCTTCAGTTTGGCACCGCGCCTGTCCGTGTCCTGAGGTCCCCAAAGGGAGAACCGGGCATTGGGGTCTAAGTCGACAAGAACTCTCTGCCCCCTCGGAGAACGGAACACCATCTCGAGGTGTCTAAAGCTGCGACCTCATGCAGTCGCTCGTCGCTCGTTTGCAGCGATAAATCTAGTCACGTGATCCTATATTGAATTTCCCGCGACTCAAAAAAGTAGCGACAAGTCGCACAGTGGGGCAGAATCCCAAAAAGCTGGCCAAAAGTCAAATTTTTGAGTTGTATATATTCGTCTATATATGTTCAGATCTTGTTTACTGATAGTCCTAGGACGAAATTCCGGACCGGGCAGGTTTATACCTGCTCTAGGGTCGCCTCGACATCAGTCGACATTCAGCCGCCGTTCGGTACGCATTAAACAAGCGTACGCGTCGAAAAATTCTTGCCTGTGTCGAAGTGCTGTGAAACGGACGAAACTGTCTCAATTTTAATTCTGCAAAATGGAAAAACTTTCTGAAGGTATGCAGAAAATATAATTATGCACAGTTATTGCTTATTTTATGTTTGAAATATCTAAATTTTGCAACAAGTAAACATAAAAAATTATACATTTTTTTTCGAAAATCGATTTTCTAAAGTAGTTTTAAAAATGTCTTCGCGAGTCTCGACCTTGTTTCAACAAGAAACATAGTGTACAGTACTAAATATAATATACTAAAAAACTGGCTGCTCAGGAGTGCTCAACGAATAGTTAGACAAATTTTTGGGGAGAAATACGTGGCGCGACATTAACGGACGTGTGAATGTAATCCATTGATTATTACGTTACAGCGCGTTGGTATATTTTCTGTCTATTAACATAGATTAATATTTATTTATCAATTCCATTTGTAGTATGTTCATTTATTGATTAATATTCATAGATCAGTTAAATTTTAATACAGTAATTTATTATTCTAAATGTACGCTTTACGAAAATCTCAACATTTTATAAAATATTCCTGCAAGAACTCTCAGTAGCTAGAACTGTGTTTCCCCCATGTTTGTACCGCGTAACGGTTTTCGGCAGTAAAGGTGTATTAGTGTATACGTACATAGTGTATACGTAGTGTAGACGGCGATTCGGCAAGGACTGACGAGGGGCTCCTAGAGCAGCCATGTATGGAAGAAAGGAGCCCGCCTGCTGTTCAGGCTTTATTATACCTGTTGTATACTGACACAGAGGTGATTCTCGTAAAGACAGATTTCATGTAATTTCGGTTTTTTTTTCGTGCAGAATGTATGTAAATATATTTGTTAATCATTTATATCATAAATATTCGTTTTCTTTATAAATATAAAATCATTTTTAGTAGTAATAAATTATTTTTGTACATTTCGAGTCAGAACACCGTATATAGTTTTGTTAAGTATAAAATGATTTCAAAATAATGTCATTCAATTTTGTACATGTTTATATTGGTATTTTACAGAGTCTTCCCAATCTTCAAATATGGAATTATCAAGAAGAGATGTTTTTTTCATGGTGAAAGACAGTTTAAAAAACGAACAGAAATTCGTTATTGGAGTTTTGAAAGATGCAATTTTCAAGAAAACAGAACATGTGATACAAGTAGACGAGGATGAAAAGTCATTAGGACTGTTATTTGCAAATTTTCGATCCAGATGGAAAGCAGCAAATAGAGGCCAAGAAAAGTTTCTAAAAAATAATGAAGAATGGTTGAATGGCACCGTATGTTTTTCAACATTATCCGATACTGAATGCACAACATCAACATCTGAGAAGATTGTGAAGAATGATGAAAAAGGAACATCTGGACGACCTTCGAAATCCTTTGCTTCATCCAGCGATAGATCTAAGAGGCGAAAGACTGAAGAAATACGTTCTACTTTATCTACAGAAGAATTGACGTATGCTGCTCAAATGAGTTTAAGGACTTCTGGTCAAGTGGATGCTGCTCAAGTTCTTAAAGATGTCACATTAACCAGCCCAACAAGAGCCTCAAAATATATAGCTGCTGTTCGGTCAAAAAATGAGACACCTTTAACCCCAGACGAAGCACTTTCTTTGATGATCGAGAAAGGAGAATCAAAGCGCTCTTATCAGCTATCAAGAAATGCAGCTAGAGCACGTAAATGCAAATTATACCCATCATACCATGAAGTAGAAAAAGCAAAAAATCGTTGTTATCCATCAGTTGTGTACATGAATATTACTGAGTCGTGCGCACAAATTAAACTACAGGCTTTACTTGATCATACCACATACAGAATTATACAACTTGAGGCTGATGTCATCGATACTCTAAATTCTGAAATTCTGCAAAAATTAGTACTTCACTGTAAATGGGGATGTGATGGAAGCAGCGGTCAAAGTGTTTATAAGCAAAAATTTGATGAGGCTGGAAAATCTGATGAAAGCATTTTTTATACTTCTCTGGTACCTTTGCAATTAATCTACAACAATCACGAGACGGATGAAGGAACTATTGTGTGGAAAAATCCTAGACCTTCATCTCCTCGATTCTGCAGACCAATACGATTGCAGTTTGTACATGAAGATGTACAATCAACATTGAAAGAAGTTACCGACATTGAACAGCAGATTGCGGGTCTTGCACCATACACTACTGAACAAAATGAAAAATCAATTTCAGTAACCTATTGTATGTCGTTTACGATGATAGACGGCAAAGTCTGTAACGCTGTAACCGGTACCACTTCTGCACAACGCTGCTTCCTGTGCAAAGCCACCTCTAAAGATTTTAATAACATCGACAAAATTATAAAAATGGACATTACTACAGATAATTTAAGATTTGGCATATCTACATTACATGCGTGGATTCGTTTTTTCGAGTGCTGTTTGCATTTGTCGTATAAGCTCACAACTCAAAAGTGGCAAGCTCGTGAAGAGGAAGTGAAAAAGATTGTGAAAGTACGCAAGGAAGACATACATACTCAATGTAAGACAACACTGGGGCTTATCGTTGATCGACCAAAGCCAGGATATGGCAGCTCAAACGATGGAAATACCGCCCGCCGCTTTTTCGAAAATGCTAATATATCTGCTGAAATAACAGGAGTCGATGAAAATTTAATTCACCGATTTCATGTTATTTTGCAGGCAATTTCGAGCGGGTATGATATAGACGAAGAAAAATTCAAAGACTATTGTGTAAATACTGCCCGTTTATTCGTTGCTTTATATCCATGGTATTACATGCCAACATCTGTGCACAAAGTGTTGATGCACGGAGCAGAAATTGTAAAATATGCCCTTTTACCGATCGGACAACTTTCTGAAGAGGCCCAAGAGTCACGCAATAAGGACATAAAGAACTACAGGTTACATCATTCAAGAAAATGCTCTCGAGAATCGAATATGAGAGACATTTTCTATAGGCTCTTAGTATCATCAGATCCATTTCTCTCAAGCATCAGGAAATTGCCCCAGAGACCGGCGAAATCTTTACATAAAGAAGCTATAGAAATGTTAAAACAACCTGAAGTCACCAGACAAGAGATAAGGAACGATTCCGATTTGGATACAAGTGGGTCAACATCAGAATCCGAATCGAATGATTCCAACATTGAAGATGACATACAAGATTTTTGTTACTAGAAGTAAACAACAGATATTTGATTTATTGCAAATTTTGTACTCAAGAAATTGTTCAAAAATAAAAACATGGCTCAAGAGATTTTCTACTCATTTTAACCTAAAAATATTATGAAACATTTTCTATTAAAAAATATTTAAAAATTGAAAATTTTTGTGGAATCGTCTATATATCGCGTCTGCTATTTTGAAAATTAACATTCCTATAACAAATTCGTAATCAGCGATCCCAAAAACCCTTAAGAAATATGATTGGGTATTTTTTACTGAATTATTTGACTAATTGGTTGAATTATGTCCGCCATTTTGGGTCCGCCATTTTGAAAATCGTAATTCTGATAACAGATTCGTATTCAGCGACCCCGAAAACCCCCGAGAAGAGAATTGGAGATCATTTTGGACACTTTCCGAATTTTGGCCAGCTTTTTGGGATTCTGCCCCACTGTGAGTCGCCGCGTCGAATAGCAGCGTCAACATGGCTGCTTGCAGGAACGATCTCCAAAGCTGATTTCCTAACCTCCTTTAGTGGCAGTCGTGGTAGTGATGCAAGTGAAAGAAATCTGAGTGAATAAAAATATAATAGTGTTTTTTCGGAAATTGACGGGATGTTGTTTGTTTACAAGTATCAAAAGTGGGTTGATCAGTGTCAACAGATTGCTCACAGAGCACGGATTCAGAAAATTCGGCAAAAAAGAGTATTAGCTGCTCTTGTAGTGAACGAAATTTTGTTGCGCAAAAACAAAAAGGAATGTATTCAAAAACGTTTTTGGGTTCACACATTATATAAATTACGAATGGAACATGGCTTTTTTGAAGCAGTTTTTCCTACACTCTCCTCGTACGCCGATAAATTTGAAAATTATTTGCGGATGTCAACGAGTTAATTCGAAGAGCTGCTACCAGTATCTGGTCGGGGAAACAACAGCGAACATAATTGCAGAAACATGCAGAGCACTTTGGAGTTGTCTCAAAAAGGAAGTTCTACCATACCCTTTGGACACGTCTGATTGGCTGAGAATTGCTCATGAGTTCGAAGAGCAACGGCAATTTCAGCATTGTGTAGGCGCCATCAACGGGAAGCATATACAAATTCGGGTACACGAGTAATATATATTTGATAACAGTATAATTTGACAAGTCTAATGTTCATGTTTTTAATTTTCATCATTGTTGCAGTATCCTGACAATGCTGGCTCATCGTATTTGAACTATAAAAATCACCACAGCATCGTATTGCTTGCTATATGCGATGCTAACTACTCGTTCACGTTCGTTGACATTGGTGGTTACGGTCGACGTAGTGATGGTGGGATTTTTCGTGATTCAGAGATGGGCCAACAGTTCGAGAAGAGAGAAATGAGTGTACCCGATCCAGAAAAGCTAACAGTTGATGGAATGGCTTTACAATATGTGCTAATTGGTGACGAGACATTTCAATTAACAGATTATTTACTTCGCCCGTACCCGAGTAGAATCGGTTTAAGTCAAGAAAAAATATTTTTAATTATCGTTTAAGCCATGCTCGACGAACGATCGAAAATACTTTTGGCATAATGGTTAGTCAGTGGAGGATAATGAAGAAGCCTATGGAAGGCACAGTTGGAAATATTGTAGGTACGGTTCAAGCAATTATATGTCTCCATAATTGGCTTCGTAAACAAGATAAAGACAACAGTTACATTCCGGCGAACATTAATGATCCAGATGTATCTAATGGTATAAGCTCGGAAGTAAAAAATAACTCAGCTCTTAGAGATGGTAAATGTTGAGAAATAAATAATAGCTGTCGCTCTGCTATTACTGTTCGAGATGAATTTAGCGATTTTTTTAATGTCGAAGGAGCAGTGCCATGGCAATACAATCGTATTTAAAATCAGTATGCCAATCCATGCACATCCCAATCAATTGTGGCCCATGCATGTGCCTTGAGAATTAAACGATGCATTAAACATCTCATGCCGCTCTGGAAGACACGCTTCACAGTTAAGACTAGTGAAGGCAACGTGTCGACCGGAGTGGTGGGGTATAGGAGGGGGATTATCCAGGGAGATTCTCTCAGCCCCCTCCTGTTTTGCGTCTCACTATTACCCCTATCAATCGCCTTGCGGGCTGCACGCGGGTACGAAGCGGGGGCCCCCGGGGAGCGTGGGCAAGGGATAACCCATTTATTTTATATGGATGACCTCAAGCTATATGTTCCCGGGGCGGGGGCTTAAGCTCCTCTTGAACATCGTAGCGACGTACACGCGGGCGGCGGAAATGGACTTGGGATTGGACAAGTGCGCTGTTCCTCATCTCAGGAGAGGGAGAGCAGAGGGTGTCGCGGCTGATGTTCGGCTGGTGGACGGGAGCGTCTTCCAACACCTGGACGCCGGAGGGTCTTATCGGTACCTTGGCATCGATCAGCGCTCTGTATAAGACGCTGAGGTTGTCAAGGGGGCCCTCCGCAGCGAGTATAGGCGGTGTCTCAGATGGATCTGGAAATCAGATCTGTCTGGAAAAAATAAGATCACTGCCACCAATATGCTCGCTGTCCCGGTCCTGCTCTACTTCTTTGGCGTCGTCAAATGGCGTAGAAACGAGCTTAAACAGCTGGACTTCGGCAGACGCAAGATAATGAACATCCAGCGGAGTCTGCACCCTCGATCTTCCACCCCGCGCCTTTATATGCTGCGTCACAGCGGCGGGCGCGGGCTCTTGGGATTGGAGTGTCTTCATGACCGCATGGTCCTCGGAATAGTAAGTGATGTAATAACGAGCTCGGACCCGCTCCTGGAGATTGTGCACCAGCATGAGCTTCATGGCGCGGGGGCTTTCTTTATAAGGCGGCAGATTGTGCGGCAGAGACCCGCGGCTTGGAGTTCTGCCGGTGACGGCGTGGCACCTTGCCAACAAACTCCGTCGCTCAGTTGCCCAAGTCCCGACGTCGGTGGGCCATCAGGGCTGCCGAGCAGACTGTCCTGACTCGGCAGCATGTGGACAGACCCATGCACGGTGTGTTTTTTCGCCACATCGAGAAGCAAGGGCTGTCCACCCAGCTGACCTTTTCCTTCATGCGGTCATCTGGACTGATGTCCAAGACCGAAGGGTTTATCTGCGCCTGCCAAGACGGAGTCATCAACACCCTGGTCTATCGCAGTCGCGTTATGGGTCAGCCTCTGTCGACCACTTTGTGTCGTGCATGCAACCAATCGCCGGAGACACTAATGCATCTACTGTCGGCCTGCCCGGTATATGCAGTCTCCGGCTATATCCATCGCCATAACGCGGCCCTAAGGGTGTTGTACTACGATCTACGGCACTCTTATGGGATATACCGGGAACACGTGCCGCCTTATTTACCAAGAGATATTGAGTCCGTTGTCATGGGCGAGAGGTGCAAGATTTATTGGAACTTGTCGTTCTCGACCATCGGGCCGCTTCAAGCGACTAAGCCTGATGTTATCCTCTTCTACTTCAACGACAAGACGACATTCGTCATTGAGTTCTCGGCTCCGGCGGAAGTGAACGTGTCGCGAAAGGAAGAGGAGAAACGGCTCAAGTATCAGCCTCTCCTGGCCGAACTGCGTCGTTTGCACCGGGGATTCAGGGTGACTCTCGTTGTCCTCATCATCGGCGCGCTAGAGGGGATGAAAGAGTCTTTTGTCTCGGGCCTCGCTGGCATACCGGTTTGCAAACCCGTCTCCGGTTGCTAGCGGGTCGGGTGCAGAAGGCGGTCATGCTTGGGTCCCGCCGTTTACTCAGGCAACACGATTGTGGACTGCGGTAGCCGCTCACCCTCTGGCTCGAGGGAGCGGCTATCGCAGAGCGATATATTAGACTTTTTGCGCGACTTTGTGACTGGGCGGCAGCCGAGGTGATGTCGGAACCCTCAAGCGCCGCCTAGTGTTATTGTTTCGGTCTAGATTAAGACCGAGCCTAACCCCCGGGGGTAGGTGAATGTTTCCCAGTGCAAACGGAGGAAGTGCGTTGTCCAGAACAATAAAGTCTATTTTAAAAAATATTGTAATTGTTCCGCGACCGCTACTGTCACCAGCTTCAGCGCCGCCTTGCTTCCGTAGGAATCAGTATCATTCTGTACCCAGTCAATGGTCAGTGGAGACAGCTCGATGACAAGTGCCTGTAGCATTGCTTTATTTTCATTAGCTGACCCATTCTCCGTCAACCAATGGGAGAATTTCCCATTTAGGGATCTGCTCTTGGAACAACTTCTCCATTTCATCGCTCAATCTGGTATAGAAGCGCACCTTTTCAATCAAGGTGCTATTGACGATACTCGCTGCTTTGGTGACTGCGATGGTCGCCGGTGTTTTTTCATCGATGCAGCATTTCGCGCGACTTGTACGATTCAAGGGCTTGTCGTCGGAGAAGAATATACCGACTGTGAGAACACTATCTTCGGCCCGAAAGCAATTTATCCACACATCTTGAAAGTTAGAAGCCATCGTCGTGGTGGTTTTGTTGTTGAAAGGCTTTCCGTCGCGGATGAATCAGTCGCAGCAACCGTCCCCTTTCGAATACCAGCGTACAATCTAATAATAATAATTATTATTAATTAAAATTATAATATAATATGAATGATTAATGATTATAAATTATTAATAAATTATAACATAATTATTAATTGATAATATTAATTAATTAATAATATTAATTATTTATAATGTACTAACGTCTGTTAGGGCAGACATTTTCTCTCCCTTTTCCTGAGGGTACTTCGTCCTCGACCACAGCTTTGATACCATCGGCGAGTCGGCTTCGACGTATCACAGTGCCATCATCTTAGAAAATTATCATAAGAAAAAATTACATGATTACACATATTCCATCTCTGTCAAGCATAATTATAGGCACAATAATGTTCCTTACCTGTCATCGGATAGAAATAATGGTTGTCATCCATGAACATTCGACCATATATTTCGATACATGGGCGATTCCCCCAGTCCTCGAGAATCGTCTCACATATTCCACAAGTATACATAACCTTTAACAACTGTATAAAAAACAAAACATTAATATCTGTCATCTAAATGTAAACTGTTTACAGAAAAAGTGTGGTTAGAAAGTTGCATACACTTTAATCTCGATAAAACTGTGCAATGAAGAAACAAAATTATCGTTTAAACGTATATTTCCATACTTTACTAATTAATTAAATCTTTTAAAATATTTACCTCGCCTGAATCTATTGTTTACACTAATTAATCAAAGAAGTTGCAGCACCACACATATTACGACTGTATCGCTCACTCCCCTCTCCCCACTCTCCTTTCCCAGCGACAAAGCTCAACATTTTCAGCTTTGTCGCTACGTATCACGTGACCAAATTTGTCGCTGCAAACGAGCGACGAGCGACTGTATGAGGCCGCACTTTAAGGTGCTCCTACATTTCGTCGCTCCACTGGAAGTAGTGGGACACGACGTAGAAGGAGAAACCGGGTGCCTGCACCATCGCACAGACGCAGTGCGTGGTGATCAGTTGCAAGATGACGAACATCTGGAAGGAGGGGTTGCACATCGCCACCGCCGCCCAGGGGTGATCTGAGCGGCTGGCAGCGACCCTGATTCCAGTTCCCAGTCCATAGAAGGTATCGCCCGTGCGTTGGCGCCGAGCGTATGGATCCTGCAAAAGCAGTACGTCCAGGTGCTTCTCGGCAACGAGCGAACGCACCTCAGCCGAAATGATATCTCAACGCCTGGCGTTCTAACTCTAACTTTATCGAAAGCTCGGCCGCCCGGTGCGGCCACATTTAGCGCGGTTTGTCTAAGGGGGAGGGTCGGCTGGTCTACTTGCCTAACCTGATTTCCCTCGTATCTATCGAGAACTACGCTAACGGCGTGAAGGCCAAACTCCTCATACCGGGCGCGGTCGGCTACATATCCGGCACCCCAGGGGTAGCGCGGGTTGCCTGGGGCCGACTCACTAAAAGGGTTTAGCCGCACCTTTGCTTCCCGAGCCACCCTGCGGGTATTTGGACTCGCGACCAGGCCTCCCACTCGTTCATCCCCAGTCATACCCATATGCATACCGTTTCTGTTTTTTCCCATATTTGTTCTCACGAGTTAGGTGGAAGTATTGGGCGCACCCCGAGTAGAGCCACCAATGCCCGGGTAGGGGGTGAAGATGACAGGGTTCCCCCAAGTCCCCCGAAGGGATCGTTATCCACTGCAGCCAAACAAATTGAAGCAAGAACATCCTCCATGCAGCCAGCAGACCATGAGCACGATGTCTCCCACTACTGGTTTCGGAGGTTTTTGGCCCCGCACCGTGGGGCAACGACGAACCGCTGTAAATTCACAAAACAAAATAAAATAAAGTGAAAATAATGTTTCTTGATTAGTCCATTGAGAGCGCTCGGTTCCGTGAGAAAGAGTGAAACGTGAGTGGTCTCACTTCGTTTACATAATCGATCCCCAGGACGACTCAATATTTTCGGTGTGCGTACCAATCACTGGGTCCACAAATTCCACTGAGTGATTCACCGTGGCGTGCGTGTAACCATGTGAGGTTAGATTAAGGTACCCTTTCCAACAATCCGTGTGAATAGTCACAGGCTTCACGTGCTTCTTGATAAACTGCATTAGGGTATTTTGATCTCCTCGATTAGCGGGACAAACTCCCAACCGATAATTTTCGCTGTGGCCACGGTGGATCATCCCGAGGATCCAGCGACCGTTAACAAAACGCCCCCGCTCAAATGTTTGCCGGCCAATTTTGCACTCGTCTATTTCAACGATCTCCCCAACACCCCCTAGTTGGCCTCCGTCGTTGAAGCACTCATCTAGGCAGCTGTTTCCTGGGAGATTTGCCGATTTTCGAGAATCGAACTTTCCCTGATTGTTTGTTCGAACGTCATATGCGTTGCAAAGCAGTACGTGATTAGTATGCACGCTTCTACAGAAAAATGACATCTTTTGAACCAGGTGTCCTTGGCAACTGTATGAACGTGGTCATACGTTTTTTTTTAATACATGGAAACTCGCCAACCACGTGATGTTCTTCATGTAACGTCACCATTTTTTTGTGTGGGAAAAACCTTGTTGATTGAATGAGCCCTACATCTCTCAGCCACTGGAGTGCCTTCCCATGGTCACTGAGAATCGAGGATAATTTGCCCAAATTGTACATTTCATCCATTGTGGAAAATTAGCAAAGGACTGTACATAGATTCTATTTCGATTGTGGACCCGTCACGCTCAAATTTTTCGATGCTTCGTTGCCAAATATGGCGAGAGCATTCTTGATGAACATATTCTTGATGAACATCGAATCCGTACGCGCGTTGGATACGGCGTTGTCGTAGGTTACATTTGATAGCCGGATGTTTTCGCCACAGTGTATCTGTAAATGTTTATACCATTCTCAATTTTGTACAATAGCATGCAATACAATTCTTATAAATGGTTATCATCGGACACCCGGATGTTATTAATGCAAGGCTACAAACACGCTTTTTTGCGCTCGCGTGATCCCTATGGTGCTGCGTCTCTGTACGCCACCGATTATTGTGCGTACTAAGCCTCGCGTTAAGACGAAAGAGCATACGCCTAGGTTCCATATGATTGCCAGAGAGATAGACGCAAAACAAGATTTGTAATTTCCCTGAAACGGTAAAGATCCTTTAAAAACTGAAAGTTTAGCCACTTTTTGCCACAATGTCGCGTTGGCTAAGATTTTTTTCAGCCCGATCGGTAATATCGTTTTGAAGAAATCACCTTTCGCATTTCCGAGATGGTCGCCGTTTCAGATCCATGGTCCCACAGCGAGGCTAAAAACCTATGGGTGCGAGGAAGATAGAGCTGAAACTTCTGACAGATGTTTCTCGAAAACGACTTTGTGGAACAAAAAAGAACAGTGGGGGTCAATCCCAATCAGACCCCCATCTCAAATGGGGGTCTGCGTCAATTAATTACGCAGGCATCACCGCTATTTCTTTTTCTTCATTCTAATAAATCGTCCTAGAGAAAAAACCTATAGTGAGGTCATCCGCCTAATTGATTTCAATTTCTGATTCAAACAATACAAATTTTACTTGAGGTTGCAGTAAAGGAAATACTAGAACAAAATTGTGCAAAATTGGTGACTGTACTTAAACGATCTGTTAGGTAAAAGTGCTACAAAAAAACAAACAATTATATTTTGAATTCAATATTTGGTACTCCTGTTACGTCCAGAAAGGACGATTTTATTTTACCTTTGGGTTCTTTAATAATTCCTGTTTAAATCAAAGGGATAGCCGCACGTCCCACACGGGCCCGGCAAACTCTCCTGTGGAAATGGGAGTGGGGGAACAAAGTCTGACAATGGGTATTTAGGGGTAAATATTTATAAATGCTATTTTATTATATTGTGGTTATCCTACTTACATCTTTGCGGGTAGTCACGCCTTTACGCGGGGACAGTTTCCCCCGCGTCGCTCTCTCTCACTCTCCGCCTTTACGCGGGGACAGTATCCCCCGCGTCGCTCTCTCTCACTCTCTCACTCTTCACGCTCTTCCGCGGGGACAATTCTCCCCGCCTTTCACTCCCGCAAACCGCGCTGTTCTTATGTCGGGGCTGACGCAGTCCCCGCACCTTACCGCACTGGCTCGATAGGTTATTGGTATTTTAGAGAATAAAATTTGTATGATTAAAATGGTTTCCTAAAGTAACGATCAATGTCTCTGTGCGGGTCCGCCGGGTCGCTACCCAGGTCTTACTACAACGCCGCGAGTACTGCCGTTACTTAACTACGTTACTAGTAAAGACTGACGTCTCTGTGCGGGTCCGCCGGGTCTAAGGCCTGGATTTATTACACTGCCTAAGCTGGCCAGAGCGAGAAAGTGTTGTTTCACTCTCTCTCTTTTATGCTCGCCTATGGCATTTTTTTTCCACCACGGCGAGCAGCGATTCCCCGTCCTGAAATCTCAGATTCGGGTTTCCATTCGCTGATTCCTCTAGATGTTCGTCGTGTAGAGTTTGCAATTTGAACTTCCTGTTCCTGTTTCTGTTGATCCTTAAATAGACGATCTATTTGGGAGGAGAGATAATCCGCGTCATCCTCGGTGAGGGTTCCGATTACTGATGCTCCCCACCAATCCGAGGGGCACTGAACGTCTCTTCATTGTCGTTAAGGGCAATCATGTTTTGAGATCTTTGCGGTTTCCGACCCCCCATAGATCACTAGTTAGCTCGTGACCGCGCCGTAACCTCGATATTATTTAAGGTCTACGGAGCAGCTCCTCGCAACCCGCCTCCGAGTTATATTTGAGGCATTCTGCTTGAATTTTCGGTCAGTTTCCGCCGTCCTTCGGGAAGGCCGCGATGAATTCGGCAAGGTCGATGAATAAGGTCAGTCTTCAATCAGTGCGTTGTAGTTGCACCGGCGTTTGTAGCTCGTAGTATATTCCAGCGTTATCTTCGAGTTTGTTGACGACGTAGTGGTTCCTGGGTGTTGAATTGGACATTCCACAGCCGGCGAAGACAAGGACGCAGATGGTCGTAATTATCATTTTGAACTTAATACACATACAATTGAAAACTAACTAGAGGTAGGCTCATTTGATTTTATCAACATGTTTAGCGAACCGTTCACCACTTTCAGTCTCGAGGACGACATTATTCCTATCGGTAATCGATCTTATTTTATAGGGACCGTGATATTGAGTGTCGAATTTTCCCTTCCGTGGTTCCTTCAAAACATATACCTGATCCCCGATTTTTCCCTCAAAGGGCCGGCATTTACAGTCGTAGTATAGTTCAGAGCGTTCTTTAGCTCGATTCGGGGATTCCCCGGCCATCTCTCGAATTTCATTTTGCCGCTTTATGAGCTCAACGAGGAACGAACTACTCGTAGCCAGACGGTCTTGGGTCGGGAATTCACTAGGCTGTCGGGCGGTTTTTCCATACACAACCTCGTGAAGCGTGAAATTCGTTGCCTCGTGAACGCTCGTATTGTAGGAAAACTCGGCAAAAGGTAGTAAACGGTCCCCATCGTCGTATTTATCTGCGTAGTGCTTGATATATTCCGTTAGAACGATATGACTTCGTTCCAACGCACCGTTAGTTTGGGGACGGTACCCAGATGTTGTTCAATGATTTACCTTGTAGATTTTTGAGATTTCCCGCAATAACCCGTTCGTGAATAAGGTTCCACGGTCAGTTAGAATTGCCCGTGGAGCTCCGAACTGGCTGTATAGCCAACGTACTATTGCCTCTGCAACGGTGCTCGCCCTTAGATTGGGGATGGGCTCAGCAAGACAGTATTTTGATAGATTATCTTGCATCCTTAGTATATGCTTATTCCCGTGAGGAGTAATAGGCAACGGACCAACGGTATCAAGAGATACTTTATCAAAAGTGTCTGCTGGTGTATCGGTCAAGAGCATGGGTTCACGAGTCTTTGCGCGAACGAGTTTCTGCTCTTGGCAACCTTTATAACAACGGATGGAATTCTGGACGTCGTTTTTGAGGGTAGGCCAATAAAAACGCTCTCGAATTCGTCTATAGGTCTTAGTAACGCCTTTATGGCCGCTAATAAGGCTCGAGTGCATCGCTTTAATTATGGCCTCCCTTAACTCCGGAGAAGGGAACTGAGTCCTGCCATAACAAACCACCACATCTATCCCCTTATTCTCGAATAAGGAGTGGATCGTGTGTAAAACTTTGTCAGGGCCAAGTTCGTCGGTAAAATCGCCATGACGGGATATCCGAAACGATCTTAGCTTCAATCGATCCATCTCTTGTTCAAGGGCCCTCAACCCACCCTGGATTTCTTGGAGGCTCGTGTCATCATAATACCGGCTCTTTATTACGACACTAAAAATTCGGTGTTTCTCGTACCGCGTCATGGCGATCTGTCCGACAGCCAAATTTGTATCTCGTATAGATGACGAATCGATCAGTTCCAGGTCAGATAATAATTTCCCTACCGGGGTAACCAATTCGCCGTCGGCTGACAAGGGGACAGTACGGCAGTCGGATTTTTGTAATTTTTCGTACTCATGGTACGTGAAGTTCAGAGCTCGAATATCAATATCCCAAAGCAGTTCGACGCCATATTCAGAAATTTTCGAGAAAATTGACTTTGCAGTTTTCGAGCGCACTCTTATCCCACAAAGATGCAACGATATTCGAACCGGGCTCGTGGCGTACCCGGTAGCGCTCGAGTCTAGTAATCGCGGGGTCGCTGGTTCGAGTCTCACTTCGAAATTTTTTTTTTTTTAATTCGCATACCTCCGTCATTTAAATATCCCGATAAATTTTTGTTGTATATAATCACATATTATTATATATAATTAATATAATATATCTATATATGTTTATATATGTGTGATGGTCGAGCGGATGATTGAGGATTTCGCGGGAGACGATTGACTCAGACACGGACTATTCTGATTTGGATCTTTTATTCCTAATTCGACTTGGCAAGGGAGTGCACGTTGTTGTTCGAGGTTTTAGGATGGACTGCTGGCTCTCGGTCCAGCGGGAGGAAACGTGGCTGAGTGGAGGGGCCTTAGGAAGGTGGAGGGGATGCCACGCGCGAGAAGCGCGTGGGCTCGGGAACAATGGGACTCAGTTGAGAGAGGAGAGAGAGGATTGCTGATGAGGATTTCTAGGAAGGAAGATTTGGTTTCTGCTGAGGGTTTCTAGGAAGGAGGATTAGGTTTAGGTGAGAGCTGTGGGAAACGGTTGATATGAGGGCGTGATACTGGGTTTGGGAATAGGAATCGTGTGGGACCGTGACACTCCCCCTCTTACAAGAACGATGCTCCGCATCGTGGGTTACAAAGCTTTTTTTATTGATTCTATATAATAAAATAAAAGTGTGTGTGTGGTGTGTGTGTGTGTATGTGTGCACTTATGTAGTGTAAAGTGGGTGTCCCAAAAAAATGTGCGTTTGTTCGGGGTGTGGTTCAATTGCGCTGTAAGCGCAATTCGGGCCGCAGTTTAGTCGGACGGAACAGTTCGAATGTGCTTAGTCGAGGTGAGATATGCTCCGTGTAATAATTTTGTTCCGAGTAGTAGTTTTTGTTCCATGTAGTAATTTTGTGTCCAGTGTAGTAGTTTTTGTTCCATGTAGTAATTTTGTTCCTGCTAAAGTAATGTTTTTATTTGGTATGTTGGAGTTATGACCGTGGATCTGAAACCGACTATAAGATTAGTTTAGATGAGTTAGTAGGGGCTGTTTCGGTTATGAAAGGACGGGTGTGTGTGTGTGGTTGGTAATTTTATGTATATATGTAAATAGAGAAAAAGAGCCCAAATTTTTGCTCCTTTGTTGACGATAGTCTTTGCCTTTGTTCCCTTTATAGTTTGCCGTGATTTACTTTTTGGCGTAAGGTTCCTTTTTTTCTAGATTCGTTATTTGCCGAAATGTATATATATATATTTTATCACTCTCTTCTTTTGGTTGCACCTGAAACAGTCTGAATTCTGATTAGCTTGGGTGTTAGTGGGTGTAGGTTTGTTATCCAGGATCCAGTAAGGTTGTTCTCCAGTTGACCAATGTGATGGATGAACGATACCTATTCAATCTTGATTAAAAACGATAATTTAGCTTTATCGCATACATGGGTTAATAGTGTAGTGTCTGTCTTGATGGTTTGAAAATAAGCATAGGCTGAGCACATAATAAGGAATGGAAGTTATAATATATTTTGTGAAGCTGTCGTGCATACAATGTTGTGTATGTACTTGTTTAATGTTAGTACGATTTATATGCAGAAATGTAGAGGGAAAGTAAATGTAGAAGGGAAAAGAGAATGAATTATCAAGGGAATAGGAAAATAGTAAGGAGGAATGATTCTATATATGATACTTATGTGTAGCGTTAGATTAAAGTACATATGTCGTTGTTTCTTAGAGCATTTTTGTAACGTCATAATTTTATAAAAAGGTGTGCGTGACAACATATTCGGGTTCAATTTAGTCTTCGTAAACCAATTTCGTTTTGTTTATGTCTACCTAGATTTTGAAAATTATTCTGATCGGTTACTTCTGGAATTTCGAATGGACTCGTATAGCTACTATCACGATCGATTTTTTAGTTCTTTAAATTAAATCATTTTTAACAATACGAGTTGTCGAGTTTGACATTTTGGTACTTTCGTCCGCCTAGCATAATATCGTTTTTCGGTTTATTTTACTCAAAATTGTTTTCAGAGTGCCAATTGTCGAACGTCGCACAGTGGGGCAGAATCCCAAAAAGCTGGCCAAAATTCGGAAAGTGTCCAAAATGATCTCCAATTCTCTTCTTGGGGGTTTTCGGGGTCGCTGAATACGAATCTGTTATCAGAATTACGATTTTCAAAATGGCGGACATAATTCAACCAATTAGTCAAATAATTCAGTAAAAAATACCCAATCATATTTCTTAAGGGTTTTTGGGATCGCTAATTACAAATTTGTTATAGGAATGTTAATTTTCAAAATAGCAGACGCGATATATAGACGATTCCACAAAAATTTTCAATTTTTAAATATTTTTTAATAGAAAATGTTTCATAATATTTTTAGGTTAAAATGAGTAGAAAATCTCTTGAGCCATGTTTTTATTTTTGAACAATTTCTTGAGTACAAAATTTGCAATAAATCAAATATCTGTTGTTTACTTCTAGTAACAAAAATCTTGTATGTCATCTTCAATGTTGGAATCATTCGATTCGGATTCTGATGTTGACCCACTTGTATCCAAATCGGAATCGTTCCTTATCTCTTGTCTGGTGACTTCAGGTTGTTTTAACATTTCTATAGCTTCTTTATGTAAAGATTTCGCCGGTCTCTGGGGCAATTTCCTGATGCTTGAGAGAAATGGATCTGATGATACTAAGAGCCTATAGAAAATGTCTCTCATATTCGATTCTCGAGAGCATTTTCTTGAATGATGTAACCTGTAGTTCTTTATGTCCTTATTGCGTGACTCTTGGGCCTCTTCAGAAAGTTGTCCGATCGGTAAAAGGGCATATTTTACAATTTCTGCTCCGTGCATCAACACTTTGTGCACAGATGTTGGCATGTAATACCATGGATATAAAGCAACGAATAAACGGGCAGTATTTACACAATAGTCTTTGAATTTTTCTTCGTCTATATCATACCCGCTCGAAATTGCCTGCAAAATAACATGAAATCGGTGAATTAAATTTTCATCGACTCCTGTTATTTCAGCAGATATATTAGCATTTTCGAAAAAGCGGCGGGCGGTATTTCCATCGTTTGAGCTGCCATATCCTGGCTTTGGTCGATCAACGATAAGCCCCAGTGTTGTCTTACATTGAGTATGTATGTCTTCCTTGCGTACTTTCACAATCTTTTTCACTTCCTCTTCACGAGCTTGCCACTTTTGAGTTGTGAGCTTATACGACAAATGCAAACAGCACTCGAAAAAACGAATCCACGCATGTAATGTAGATATGCCAAATCTTAAATTATCTGTAGTAATGTCCATTTTTATAATTTTGTCGATGTTATTAAAATCTTTAGAGGTGGCTTTGCACAGGAAGCAGCGTTGTGCAGAAGTGGTACCGGTTACAGCGTTACAGACTTTGCCGTCTATCATCGTAAACGACATACAATAGGTTACTGAAATTGATTTTTCATTTTGTTCAGTAGTGTATGGTGCAAGACCCGCAATCTGCTGTTCAATGTCGGTAACTTCTTTCAATGTTGATTGTACATCTTCATGTACAAACTGCAATCGTATTGGTCTGCAGAATCGAGGAGATGAAGGTCTAGGATTTTTCCACACAATAGTTCCTTCATCCGTCTCGTGATTGTTGTAGATTAACTGCAAAGGTACCAGAGAAGTATAAAAAATGCTTTCATCAGATTTTCCAGCCTCATCAAATTTTTGCTTATAAACACTTTGACCGCTGCTTCCATCACACCCCCATTTACAGTGAAGTACTAATTTTTGCAGAATTTCAGAATTTAGAGTATCGATGACATCAGCCTGAAGTTGTATAATTCTGTATGTGGTATGATCAAGTAAAGCCTGTAGTTTAATTTGTGCGCACGACTCAGTAATATTCATGTACACAACTGATGGATAACAACGATTTTTTGCTTTTTCTACTTCATGGTATGATGGGTATAATTTGCATTTACGTGCTCTAGCTGCATTTCTTGATAGCTGATAAGAGCGCTTTGATTCTCCTTTCTCGATCATCAAAGAAAGTGCTTCGTCTGGGGTTAAAGGTGTCTCATTTTTTGACCGAACAGCAGCTATATATTTTGGGGCTCTTGTTGGGCTGGTTAATGTGACATCTTTAAGAACTTGAGCAGCATCCACTTGACCAGAAGTCCTTAAACTCATTTGAGCAGCATACGTCAATTCTTCTGTAGATAAAGTAGAACGTATTTCTTCAGTCTTTCGCCTCTTAGATCTATCGCTGGATGAAGCAAAGGATTTCGAAGGTCGTCCAGATGTTCCTTTTTCATCATTCTTCACAATCTTCTCAGATGTTGATGTTGTGCATTCAGTATCGGATAATGTTGAAAAACATACGGTGCCATTCAACCATTCTTCATTATTTTTTAGAAACTTTTCTTGGCCTCTATTTGCTGCTTTCCATCTGGATCGAAAATTTGCAAATAACAGTCCTAATGACTTTTCATCCTCGTCTACTTGTATCACATGTTCTGTTTTCTTGAAAATTGCATCTTTCAAAACTCCAATAACGAATTTCTGTTCGTTTTTTAAACTGTCTTTCACCATGAAAAAAAACATCTCTTCTTGATAATTCCATATTTGAAGATTGGGAAGACTCTGTAAAATACCAATATAAACATGTACAAAATTGAATGACATTATTTTGAAATCATTTTATACTTAACAAAACTATATACGGTGTTCTGACTCGAAATGTACAAAAATAATTTATTACTACTAAAAATGATTTTATATTTATAAAGAAAACGAATATTTATGATATAAATGATTAACAAATATATTTACATACATTTTGCACGAAAAAAAAACCGAAATTACATGAAATCTGTCTTTACGAGAATCACCTCTATGTCAGTATACAACAGGTATAATAAAGCCTGAACAGCAGGCGGGCTCCTTTCTTTCATACATGGCTGTTCTAGGAGCCCCTCGTCAGTCCTTGCCGAATCGCCGTCTACACTACGTATACACTATGTACGTATACACTAATACACCTTTACTGCCGAAAACCGTTACGCCGTACAAATATGGGGGAAACACAGTTCTAGCTACTGAGAGTTCTTGCAGGAATATTTTATAAAATGTTGAGATTTTCGTAAAGCGTACATTTAGAATAATAAATTACTGTATTAAAATTTAAATGATCTATGAATATTAATCAATAAATGAACATATTACAAATGGAATTGATAAATAAATATTAATCTATGTTAATAGACAGAAAATATACCAACGCGCTGTAACGTAATAATCAATGGATTACATTCACACGTCCGTTAATGTTGCGCCACGTATTTCTCCCTAAAAATTAGTCTAACTATTCGTTGAGCACTCCTGAGCAGCCAGTTTTTTAGTATATTATATTTAGTACTGTACACTATCAGTTTCTTGTTGAAACAAGGTCGAGACTCGCGAAGACATTTTTAAAACTACTTTAGAAAATCGATTTTCGAAAAAAAATGTATAATTTTTTATGTTTACTTGTTGCAAAATTTAGATATTTCAAACATAAAATAAGCAATAACTGCATAATTATATTTTCTGCATACCTTCAGAAAGTTTTTCCATTTTGCAGAATTAAAATTGAGACAGTTTCGTCCGTTTCACAGCACTTCGAAACAGGCAAGAATTTTTCGACGCGTACGCTTGTTTAATGCGTACCGAACGGCGGCTGAATGTCGACTGATGTCGAGGCGACCCTAGAGCAGGTATAAACCTGCCCGGTCCGGAATTTCGTCCTAGGACTATCAGTAAATAAGATCTGAACATATATAGACGAATATATACAACTCAAAAATTTGACTTTTGGCCAGCTTTTTGGGATTCTGCCCCACTCTGCGTCGTTACAATTTCGGTTCTATATTTTAATATAGTCGTCGAATGTTAATAGTTTTTTTTTTTAAGTGGTATAAATATTCATGGCAAAGAAGCTTTGTGCTGTGACTATTATTTATTGATAGCGACTTCTTTTTATGTGTTGAATTTTAAAGTATTTCTAATTCTTCTAATGCGGTTTTACGAGGTCTACCGCACCTGTGTTTAGCAGTTGCTGTTGATTGCTGATGTCCAGCGTTGTTTTTTCTCGTGACCTGCCAGGTTCACGTTTGGCAATTGTTGATGTTCGTGATTGGTTGACTACATTTATTTTCATTTTCGGGGCCTTTCAAAGCCTCTTTAGCGGTGAGCATTGACTGTTGGTCAATCGGGTGCTTTCGTGGTCTGCCATGCCACGTTTAAAAAGTCAATGTTGGCCGTTTGTTGGCCTAATCTTTTCGTGGGCTACCACGATTGTGTTTAGTAGCGCTTGATGTTTATTTTTCATTTTTTTTTTCGCGAGCATCATGGGATGGTGATGGTAGGTTAGGCTCGGTATGCGAGTTCGGTTGTTGTGCCCTATCTGATTTTTCATCTTCCGTGTTGGTGAAGCTGAGAGTCAGATTCTCTTCCATCTCATTGTAGTTTCCTTTTCATTGTCAATGGTTATCGCCTGTTCGTCGTATGTTGTATCGTTGCTGGTAGACTTCGGCCCGCCGAAGTGTCTACCCGCGTTGATGGGGATCCTAGGTGGCAGCGCGGAGCTTGCTTCTTTTTCCTTATTCCTACTTTGCCGCGTCCGGCTACTTTTTTGGCTTTTTCCTTCTTCGTTTGCGCCTATTTTATTTCTTTCTTCTTTATTTATTTCTTCTTTGTTTGCGCTTATTTCGTTTCTTTCTTCTTTATTTATTTCTTCTTTGTTTGCGCTTATTTCCTCGTTGAATATCATCGTCGTTTTCCCTTTTTCGTCGGCACGGCTGTTTCGTGCCCTACTACTTCGTCCTCGGACGTGTCGCGATCACGTTTGCGAGGCATTTTCCTATACATTAGTTTATCATTAGAATTGTTCCTTTTCGTAAGCTGTGGTCGTCCTTGTTCGAATCCAATGAGTTCCATCTCCTCTGTTGACGTTTCTGAGTCGTAGTTGTTGTCGTCGATTGTCTTATCGATTTTTGAGCGTGCACTCCCTCCAATTTCTTCTTTGTTTTCGGCGTTGCTTATTTCTATGTTTGTAACCCTAAGTTCTTGAAGTTCTTCTTCTGGCAAAATTATCACTTTGTCCGGTGCTGGGTTTCCGGAAGATTCGTCCGATGTTGACAAGTTTCGTTTATCACCCTGTTGAGAGATTCTCGATTTCTTGATGTCATGCAGCGTTTCATCGGATGATGTAGACTCCCTTGGCCTGATCGGGAGGACGTTGATTGGGTTTCTTGACAGAGCGTCTGCGACTGAGTTGAGTTTTCCAGGCTTGTGTTGAATTTCGTAATCGTAGTCATTGAGAGCCGCTTGCCATCTTAGTAGTTGTTGCGGTGGATTCGGTTTCTTCACTAAATATGTGAGTGCTCGGTTATCTGTCACTAACATGAAGTGGTGCCCATAGAGATAGGGCCTGAAGTGTTCGATCGCTTTTACTATTGCCAAAAGTTCTTTACGCATCGTGTCGTACGCTAATTCCGCTTTTGTGAGAGTGCGCGAGTAGAAGGCAACGGGGTGATCAAAATTTTCGTGCTGTTGGCTGAGAACTGCGCCGATTGCGTAGTCCGAAGCATCCGTTGTCAACTTGAACTCTTTCTGGTAATCCGGATAGCGTAGGATTGGTTGGCTCGTCAATTTTTCCTTCAAATAGTCGAACGCCTGTTGATACTCATCGGTCCACTCAAATTTTTGGGAGGCTTTTAACTGTCTTGTTAGTGGTAGAGCGATTTTTGCGAAATCTTTTATGAATCGTCTATAGTAATTAACCAAGGCATGAAACTGTATGATGGTCTTATTTTCCGGTGTCGGAAACTCCTGAATCGATTTTATTAGCTCTGGTCTTGGTTGTGAGCCGTTTTCACTGATGACATGGCCTAAATATTCGACTTTCTTTTGTAAAAACAGGCATTTGTCGGTTTGCAGTGTGAGACCGGCGTATGTCAATCTTTTCGCCAGCCTGCTAAATTTGTGTTCGTGTTCCTTTAGGTCGATGGCGTAGATGACAATGTCGTCTAAATACACGAACAGGTCAGTGCCTTGTACTCCCGACAACACGACATCCATTAATCTTTGGAAGGTTGCTGGTGCGTTTTTCAAACCAAACGGCATTCGATTAAACTCGTAATGACCGTTCGGAGTCGAAAAGGCTGTTTTTGCTTTGTCGCGTGGGTGCATCTCGATTTGATGGAAACCGGACGCTAAGTCCAGTACCGAGAAGTAACGGGACCTACCCAGCTGGTCTAGGATGTCGGTGATGTTTGGCAATGGGTACGAATCGGGTGTTGTTTTCTCGTTCAGTTTTCTGAAATCGATTACCATGCGCCAGCGTTTCTTTCCTTCACGGTCTGCTTTTTTTGGGACAATCCAAACAGGCGAGTTGAATGGTGATAGTGACGGTTGTATTATGCATTTCTGCAATAATTCGTCAACCTGTTTGTGGATTTCCTGTTTATGCACTTGTGGAAAGCGATATTGTTTTGTATTTATCGGTTTCTCATCGGTTGTGAAAATTTCATGTTTCACAAGCGTTGTGCATCCTAGCTGTTCACCGGGCAGACTGAAAAGGTGTGAGTACTGTGAGGCCAGTTTAAGCACGTGTGCCGTCTCACTTTCCTCGAGATTCTCGAGGTGTAGGAGAGGTTTTAATCGCTCGAATCTGTCCTCTTTTGTCGACACCAACCCGATTACCGCATGTAGATCGGTAACAATGCCGTTTGGATCATTTTGGGTTGTGTCGAATGTTCGCAGTTCCTCAATTGGTTGTAATTCCAATATTGGAACTTGCAGGTGTATTGTGTACTCATTAGTGTTAATCGCTGTTAAATACGCTGTTCCATCACGATTTGTGACAATTGCGTTACCAATGTACAATCCTTCGCCAGCATGTATTTGCGGGATGTAGGCTTCTGAAAGGTCCGTATTCTTTATCCTGACGTGGATTACGGATTTTGATCTAGCCGGAATCGAAATTCTTTCGCGTGTTTCGAAAGGTATTTGATGGCCACCGAAAGATATGCACGACTGGGTGTATAGGATGTCGGCCGGTGTTTCTTTGAAAAACTCGTCGCCCAAAACGGCGTCTTGGGTGACTGGAATATCGTTCTTCACTATATGGAATTCGACGGAAAGATCCTTAATCCTTATGATGCACATGCCGGAAGTGAAAATTGTGTCGCTCGTGATTCCTGATAGTTCGTAAATGATGTATGCGTCAATTTCGACGTGTGCTCCTATTGCTTCTGATTTAATTAGGTTGATTTGGGCTCCTGTATCTATGAGAAATTTCGTGTCTTTTCCTTTAAGGTCATTCGAATTTATGATGACTGTTGGTGGCTTCCGTCTTTTCGTGATTCCTAGCGATATTGTGGCTTTCTTTATTGTTACCGTTTTCTTTTCTAGTGACTTGACGACGAGCGCTCTTGCGATTTGCTTCGCGTCACGCTGTCCCGCGAAGTTGCATTTAAGTTTTTTTTGTACCATTTCTGTTACTATTTTTGCGAGTTCCTGAAGGTTTTCGTTACTCATTCTCCGCGATCTTCGTTCGTTGTTATCGGGTTTTCGATCGCGCGAATTATCGCGAGATCTAGGTTGCGAGTGACTGCGTTGTCTATCGTCTGAACTGTCGTGTGAGCTACTGGGATGCGTATCGTATCGACTGTTTTGTCTGTAGTAATTCGGGGATTGATCTCTCCGCTGGTAATTGTTTTGTCAGCTTTGTTGCCTATTGTGGTAATAGTTTTGGTAACCATTCCGTGAATTTGGCTGTCCTCTTGAGTAATTGTTCTGATAACTGCCGCGTGTGTTTTGTTGTCTGTACTGGTAGCTGTTTTTATAATCGTTTTGGAAATTTCGTCCGTTTTGATACCTATCGTATGAGTTGTTTCTGTAGTTACCGCGTCTGTTTGGTGACGTGTTCCCAAATCTATGACTACTGAATCTCCTATTTTGTTCTCCCCTTAAGTATCTTAATGCGTCACAGTTGATGGTGGAGTGGTTAGGCGATTTGTGATATTCGCAAAACGCGGGGGTGAATTTTGGGTTTCCGCGAACTGAACTTTAGCTGTTTCTGTTTGTTTTTCGCTTGAATTTCCGTGACTTGTTCGGTTCTGGTTGATCGTTTGGGGTGTTTTTAATTCTTATTCTATGTTAACGCTTTCTTGTATCGCTTCATCGAAATGTTGAACTGTTTGTCGCATTAAAATAGCACTGACTTTATCGAAAAGATCGCGGGTAGATTCTCTAGTTACCGATTTATTTACTTCTTAATTCCGATTTTCTAGGTATTGTTAATCCTAATTACGCATATAACATTCATCGACCCTATTCATAATTCGTTTCATAATTGTGCGAGTGCGAGTTACGTACTCTGCTATCGGTTCATTATACCTTTGCGCTATTTCCTTAAGTTCTAATTCGACATCTAATAATTCTATTGGAGTACTGAAATTGTGTCACAAATCCGTAAGAAGTTCTTCGAGGGTTGTATAATTTTTGTTTCCGCCAAATCGCGTGCGGTTCCTGTTACTTTATACTGTATCATGACAAGAAGTCGAGCATGTTCATTCGGTGGAATTATTTTTATTGTCTTTTTGAATGCGCTTATGAAGTTTTCGACGGGAATATTCTTGCCGTCAAACGCAGGGATTGGTTGGTATATATCTCGGAATGTTAAATCTCCGTACGCCATATCGTTAACGACTTTGTTTTCGCTTTCGGGTTTTAAATTAATAAATGAGAGGCCTAAATTTTTGGCGCCGGGGTGCCCTAGCAGATTAAATTTTGTTTTGTCCTATCCATATATGTTTTAAAGAAGGGGAATGAGAATATTTGTATTGTAGTCCGCAAAGTTGTTATTATTCGAATACGAAAAGTTTGATACGTTTGCAAAAATTTTATTTTTAGATCCTAGAAGCTTGGAAACTTTTCAATTTTTCAGTTTCCGTTCGAATATTTATAATACGTAAAAATTTCGTTTTTTATTTTAAATATTAAAGGTTCGTAAAATGTTATTTTTCGAATATTGGAAGTTTGGAAAGTTTTCGATTTTCCTTCTGTTTATGAATGTTTATGGTGTGTAAAAAAAATGTCAATTTCGAAAAATCTAAAGCTTTAAAATTTTTTCGAATATTGCGAGTTTCAAAGGTTTTCAGTTTCTGTTTTTCCTCCGTTTTTCCTCAAATATTTATTATGTGTGGACAGTTTTGTTTTCTTCGAAGAATTTCTTTTCTCGTTTTTATTTTAGAGTTCGTAACATTTCATTTTTCGGGTTGTACGGTTTGAGACATTTTCAATTTTCTTTTTTTTTTTCAAACATTTATAATGTATAAAAATGTTGTTTCCTTCGAGGTATTTAAAATTTATAAAATTTTGTTTTTCAATTGTTAAAAGTTTGAAAGGTTTTCAATGTCCCTTTTTACCAAATATTTATAATGTGTGAAGATTTTATTTTTCTTGAAATATTTAAAGTTTGAAAAAAATTGCATTTTTCCGGGTATCACAAGTTTGAAAAGTTCTCAATTTTCGTTTTCTTTTTTTTCCTTTTACAAATGTTTATAATGTGTAAATAAATTTTGTTTTTCGGATTTTATAGATTTGAGCTGTTTTCAGTTTTCGTGCTTCTCTTTTTTCACATTTTTATAATATGTCAACATTTTGTTCTCAAAATATTTCGAGTTTGCAAAACTTTATTTTTCGAATGTTGAGCGTTTGAAGTTTTCAATTTTCTTGTTTTTTTTATTCTTAAATTTTATAATATATGAAAAGTTTTCTTTCTTCAAAACGTTTAATGTTTATAAAATTTCATTTTTCAAATTTTACAAATTGTTTCCTATGCAAATTAAAAGGCGAAGAGGACGCAGAGACGACAAGGTTTGGCTACGCGTGTGTTTGTGCGCTTATTGTGTGCATGAGTGAGTGTGAGAGCGGTAGGAAGCGAAAAAGAAATAATAAATAGCGTATTGCGTTTTCAATACGCACATATTGAGTTTTATCGATGTGACAATCTAGCGATATACGTTCATGTATCACATGAGTTCTGGCGATGTCGGATGCTTACAGACATTTTAATGTGTGGGGAAAAACGTATTTCATTGCCACACTTAGAGGAGGGCTTGAGACTAATAGAGAAAAAAAAAGTGAGTTTCAAAATTACTTACAGTGCCGTGATGAGAAGGAATAATTTCATAAAAACGTCTTGAGTCCAGTTATTCCCTTCCTTCCTTCTATATTGTCCGTGTGATTGAGTAAGTTCGTTTTTACTTTCCGTAAGTAAGTTAGTGAGTGCCTTTTGTTTTTCGTCTCGTCCGTGTGTCTCGTTTGAATGTTGAGCGTGTAGATTGCGTGCGGAGCGTCTAAGATGTTTTTTTTATAAAACTTTGAGCGGGTTAATCAGGCCCACTGAGTTTTTGTTTTTCACTTTTTTCTTTCGTGAACTTTTGAGACGCGAGAGGGGCGTCTCGCGAATCCCACTTCTGACACCAATTTGTGATGGTCGAGCGGATGATTGAGGATTTCGCGGGAGACGATTGACTCAGACACTGACTATTCTGATTTGGAACTTTTATTCCTAATTCGACTTGGCAAGGGAGTGCACGTTGTTGTTCGAGGTTTTAGGATGGACTGCTGGCTCTCGGTCCAGCGGGAGGAAGCGTGGCTGAGTGGAGGGGCCTTAGGAAGGTGGAGGGGATGCCACGCGCGAGAAGCGCGTGGGCTCGGGAACAATGGGACTCTGATGAGAGAGGAGAGAGAGGATTGCTGATGAGGATTTCTAGGAAGGAAGATTTGGTTTCTGCTGAGGGTTTCTAGGAAGGAGGATTAGGTTTAGGTGAGAGCTGTGGGAAACGGTTGATATGAGGGCGTGAGACTGGGTTTGGGAATAGGAATCGTGTGGGACCGTGACATATGGACAAAATCCATATATAGTTATTTATGTCCAAAATTCATTATATTTATACATAATTATATATTTTCTCATATATGATCATATATTATTTATATATAACAATAGGTGATTATTTATAAAAAAATAAATAAATAATCCCGGGATAAAAATCATAAAATCTATGCTCATTCACATATATGTAATTATAATTGTCAATGATAAATGCAAGTCTTATTTTTGATTATCTCTTGCTTGAAATTGCGAATAGGCGACGTAAAAATATCCAGTAATAATATTTACATAAACTCCCTTGTAGATTAATAGGAATATAAATAGAAGAATAAATGTTGAAATATGTGAATATAACGCTTGCTTTGGCAACCGTCGATATTGTGAATAACAGTTCTGCGTACATCGTTTGCCTTTGTCCTGATCAACTACCTTTGTTTTCCGATCGATGTATTGAAAAAAAATTGCGAATGTAACAATGCAGCGTTTGTACGGTGTGCGAGATGCCGTGAAAATTACTGTTTTCCTTGTTTTTACGATGGTTATCACTCTGGCTCGTGTAACATTATACCCGATGTATAAAACAAACGAATACAGACCGAATAATAAAGTATTCAATTTCTTACCCGACGTTTTTCATTTTCATCCTAAAAATGTTGTTGGTTATAAATATTGATACTTGAAAATGTCTGTTTATAATCAAGAGATAATTTAAAAAATGACTTGCGTTTTTTCATTTAAAAAAATGAAAAAAAAAAAAAAAAAAAAAAAAAAATTCGAAGTGAGACTCGAACCAGCGACCCCGCGATTACTAGACTCGAGCGCTGCCGGGTACGCCACGAGCCCGGTTCGAATATCGTTGCATCTTTGTGGGATAAGAGTACGCTCGAAAACTTCAAAGTCAATTTTCTCGAAAATTTCTGAATATGGCGTCGAACTGCTTTGGGATATTAATATTCGAGCTCTGAACTTCGCGTACCATGAGTACGAAAAATTACAAAAATCCGACTGCCGTACTGTCCCCTTGTGAGACAAAGTGTACGTAATTATCCCTCCTGTATGTAAGGTTCTCACAATCCCCAAATATTGTCGACTTGGGTTTGTTGGAGTTGGGAACTCCATTAATTGATTATTAACGTGCAGTAGCCTACCTTTTCCTGATCGCCGTCTTTACGTATAAACCCTGGCAGCGGAGGTTTATTAACATCCTGCAGACTCATATTTTCGTCATTATTGCCGGTTGGTGAACAAGCACCTGCGATTTTCGTAATGATTACAACATTTATGATATAATGACACCACCAAGGCTTGTGACTCTGAGGATGCTTTTTGCAAAAATATTATCTCTTTTTATCAGTTTTTTTATAACGTTCATATGGACGTTATCAAAAAACTTTGCCTACAATAGTTGTTAGTTTTGGCCTGACAATTTTTTTGGTGATAAATTCATGATCCCATCTTTTTAAACATGTCGGCCATCTTCACTTCGCCATGTTGAATTTTGGACCGAACGATTTTTTTTAGAATGGCCCTCTTTGGACCCCTAACGTTTTTCTATACTCAATACTCGATCTAAGCAGTACTTTTCAAGATAAAGCAGGTGTAAGATTAAAATGCTCGATGCGTGGACGATGTTATACTAGCAAGACAACGAATGGGAATGGACAATGAATCGAGTAGACTCGTGGTGATATGTAAATAGGTGATAAAGGCTACTGCAAAAGAACTCATATCGCCATCATATGGCGCTAATGAGATGTTTCACTGAAAATAATGCATATCGCCGTCGTATTGTGCTCATCGAATGTATCATTAAGAAACATCCATATCGCCGCCCTAGGATGTATCACTCGGAAACACGCATATCGCCGTCATATTGCGCCCATCAAATGTATCACTGAGAAACTTGCATATCGCCGTCATATTGCGCTCATCGAATGTATCACTGAGAAACATGTATATCGCCATTATAGGATGTATCACTGAAAAACACGCATATCACCGTCAAATTGCGCCCAACGAATGTATCACTGAGAACTATTACCAGTTTTAACCCCGTGAATACACCAACAAAAATCATTGGATGACTTCCATATGACGTCAAACTGCATACATTAATTGTAGAACTCAAATTTTCGGGCTTATCAGTTCATCTTGAAGTCAACGGATGATGCATTTTGAAACGACAAATTTAAGTCACAATATACCCCAAATTTATGATACTGAATGAGCTCATGAAATGTCTTCATAAACATAAACGAAATTGTGTTCATATTAAGTATAATTCATGAGAACAATTAATGCTACCGTAATGAAAACATGCCAAAATATCTACATATGGTTTCAATATAACATAAAATTTGCGGATATTAATTGTGTCTAAACGTACGATGAATTTGTAAACAGCATATTGCGATTGAAATGTTTTGTAAATTCATGATACTAAATGAGTTCATAACTTTGCATCACGGCATGTGAATATGCTGTAAAATTTGCTTCATCAATTGTATGCACGGTGTGATAATCATGACTGTCTATCTGGGTGGGACACCCCGTATATATAATTACTGTTTATACTAATGTATGTATATTGTATATATTGTCACATGGCAGTTTTGGGGGGTTCCAGAGGCACGCGGAGGCGGCCCTCTCGCTCGACACCCACCTCGAACCGGACCCATAGGGATATTAGGGCGAGCGAATCCGGTAACCATTCCTTATTTTGCTATGTTTATTTATTTTTACGCGAGACTCGGCGCTGCATAGCGACCCTCCGTTCCCACGACGGTGACATTCTCGACCTCGCCCGGGCCCCTCACAGTTCTGGGGTTCCCTCGACATTCGTCGACAACATCAGCCTCATCTGGGATGCCTCCAGGTTCCCCGCGACAGTTGGACGACAAGACACTTCGAATCTGGGGAGCAACCGACTGGGCCGAGGCTGGCCTCATTTTCGAGCCCGTCGAAGAGTTCGGCGGCACGACCACGCTCTTAGACTCTCCTGGAGCCCGGACGGGCAATATTTGTTCTCCGCACACGCAATGAACGACAGCCTACAAACCGCACAAATAATTGAGGGGGGCGGTTGGACGCGGGATAAGGATTTTGTTGGTCACATAAAAGCTGTCACGTGCGTTCGTTTCTCGTGTCCGTCCCACGTTGGGGAATTTGTGTGCCGCGGGGAATAGAAATTTAAGTGGAGTGAGTGCGGGGGCGATTGAGAGAGAGGACTCGTAAGCGTGCGTGAGTGCCGGGGAAGTCCCTCATGTCAACCGTTTAATGTCTTCGGTGTAAGTGTGTGTAGGCCCCGGCAGTTTGCGTGGGTGGGTGTGCGTGATTGTTATCACTTTGTTTATTGGTTTCCTTGCAATATAAGGACGATTAGGTCTTTGCGTGTCGATTTATTTATTTATTTGCTTATTTATTTATTTATTGGAGTATTTGTTCGTAAATGCACGTCTTTTGTCGAGCGACTAGAGAGGAAAAATTGTAAAAAGGGAAGCGGAAAATATATGGGACAGCCCTCCCGAAATAGACTTCTAGTAGTGTTCGTATCCTAGAGTCTGTCCCTCTACCTCACCCCAAGAATGCAGCTGACCGGTAAAGACGAATCCTTCCCGATTTCTCTGGGAGCCGCTAGGGCGGCTGGCGGCCTTAAAAAAAAATCGTCGAGAGAAACGAGGTATTCCTTTTGTGATAGGAGGGATTTTCCGTCACAATAGATACACGCACACACACACGCACGCGCGCGCGCGCGCGCGCACACACACACACACACACACACACACAATGATAAAAATACATAGCCGACAAACAGTTTGAAGCCGGTTTAAAATGGTTTTATTCAAGGGCGTACCCCAGGATCTAAGCTCGGCAGGGGTGGGGGGGGAGGAGCAGCTCATATTAGTTTCACAGCAGAGGGCGGGGCACCAGATAATAGACTTAATTTATTCTTCTGGGGGGGGGGGGGGCATCCTCCCTGCCCTTCGTTAGGTACGCCTTTGGTTTTATTTAAAACTCGAAAGTTAATCACTTAATCGTCATTTCAGTACTATTGTGCATTACTTTCTTCCTAATTTTGAAATGTCAATACGTCTTGTGTCCTATCGTTTACAACCAATTCGAATCTAGCGGTCCAATCGGGTTCCCGACACCCTTGTTGATCCAAAATCTTCTGCTGATTTCGAATTTTCCAGGTAGAACTGGATCGGACAAAAACTCTTGATCCAGGGCACGTTTATATAAAAAAAAATCCATCTCCTGGGCAAAATAAAGCCTGGACATGAATGGAACTTGAAAATTCGTGACTACGGTGTTCGGTTTACGGTCTTCGTGACTACGGTTTTACATGAAAGACGAGCCTGCCTGATCCATTCTAGCGAGAAATAAAAAAAAAGGTTCCGTTTCACGTCTTGCGTCCTATCGATCACGACCAACTCGAATCTAGCGGTTCAACCGAGGTCCCACAAAGCGTTTCAGTCGATGGCGTTTATTTTTGTTCGTATTTATTGATAACTTGAATAACCCGTTTGGTTTTTAGATTTCAGATGAACTGTTCAAGCTGGAGGCTGTCCACCGCCAAACGTCTCGGAAAAAAATTCATCATCTGCCGACGGCCATGTTTTCGTTGTTTTTCTGTATTTGCTAGTGATTTTTCTTAAACTCTCAATTTAGGTACCTTTGTGTCTAAAAAAATGCGTTTCTTTTTCACCAACTGTTTCCCAGAAGAAAATTGTAACTTGGCAATTTTATCGGGCCTTTAGGTAGATGTAGCCCCTTAACATTATAAAGAAAGCAAAAATAAAAATAAAAGTGGTACAAACAAACAAGGAATGCAATCTACTGAGAAAAAAGATTAATTATAAAGAAAAAAAAACGAAAAAAGCTTGGCCGCACAATTTAGTTCATGCCCCATCTACTCTATATCCTATCTACTCCAATGACCGAAGACGAAATTATAAAACAACGGAAGTTCGAACATTGGAGAAATGCAGTCTTCTGAAATAATAATTGTCATTCTCACCATAGGATCAGTAGTATAAAAAACTAAACCATTTTGCATTGATATCGTTTTTCAAAATATTCTTGATTCCAAAAGATCTGCACCATTGCACCGCTGTTCGGACCAGCGTTTGATTTGCCCGGCCCTAGGTAGCAGCGCTTCAGGTGGCAGAAGCGAGAACTACCACTCTGCCTCACTATCTGAGTTACGCCCCATCCTACAAGTTTCCAGCCTATATGCAAGACCGTGGTCACACCTGGCTGGCTCAATACACACTCGCCGTCGCGTGTCGTATAGTATTCGCGCATGTGTTTGTTTTTTTTTCGTTGCGATAGCAGTGCGTTACGGAGGCGATCATCCAGAACTGACAAGAGGAAAATTGGAGCTGTCGATGAATCGAAGATTTGACATCCCCGTTGCCTAAAAAAGCCTACTAGTCAATAAATGTCAATGACATGTCTTCCAGAGGCATGACATCAACTTCCAAGGTGAATATTGCGCAGCAGCTGCATTTATCGTTAAAACGAGAAACACGTAGATTCGGAGTATGATACATCGTTAAAGATTAGCGCCCGCTTATCAGCGCTCTGTTGTGCTTACTTTTTTTTTTAGGGCGAGCCAGATTTAGCCGACGATGGCCTCAAGCGACAGGGTTCCTTTAGAAAACTTTTACCTGCCAGTTCGAATGGCGATTCGCAGCTTAGCATGTCGATCAAAATGATCGACAGGCCAAACGTCCCTCAGAACACCAAAGAATATATCGTTTTTCTACAAGAGTACAATATCCTATCCGAATAGTAAGTTCCGGACACGTACATCTTCGAAGAATTCAATATCACCAAATAAGTTGAACGTACCCGTCGACTGCTTCGAATTTCAGCAATATACTCAGAACTCGAGACCTGAAGGGTATTTACGTTATTCCGTCGGCTCAGAATTCTTCCCGTGAGTCTTAAGAATGTAAACAGTTGAGTGTCCAATGTTCCTATTACTTACCGTGTACCGTCTTTATCCGCAGTGTGGTTCGGCGTTCAATTCATTCGCCAAGGGATTTATCAAGGCGGAGTCTTCAGATTCACCGTAACACTGCCACAAAACTTTCCGGACGGAGGGTGTCCGGTAAAATTTGCACCGTCGCGCATGGGCAGGCGTAGAAAAAAGTTTTCCAAAAATGTCGCGCTTTGAAAACTTTCCCGAGTGACGTCGAGTGACGCGAATGGATAAAACGTTCGTTTGTTCGTTTCAGAAAGTTGTGTTCCAAAGTAACGTATTCCATCCACTGATCCATCCAGAAACGGGCGAATTGGCGAGCAGTTGGGGCTTTCCGGAATGGAAAAAGACTAACAGAGTTTGGCAACTTATACAGTACATCACGAAAGTGCTGACAAAGATTGATCCAAAGATGCCAGGAATCAACCAAGAGGCGTTGATGCTGTAAGAACGATCTCGCATTTCGTGCAAGGTTTACATTAATTGGGCGTGACCCAACGATTACTATTTTTTGTTTTGTTTTTAAGGCGGGATGTGTAGACGAGAAAAAATTAAGCCATTTTGAGGGATTTTTTAAGCTACGATGTAATTCTACATTTATCAAACTGTAGGTATACTTTAATAGTATAATTAAGTATACAAAACATTTTTTGAATTCTCTTATCGTCAAAATGGCGGAGCAGTGGCAGAATGTTACAGCAACGTTGCCGCGGGAGTCGCGAATCGGCGTGCAGTCTAGCTTTCTTTTTGACAATAATTTGAATGAAGAAAAAACATATTTAAGAGAATGGCACGCGTTTACGAAAAAAAAAATCAAAATTTCTGTAAAACTTGGATTAAATAGTTTTTTTTTAATTTTCAAATACATTTATTGTCAAGTAGAACGTAGCAAAATTTTCGATATTTCTACCAAGTTTCAACTTAATCGGCGTAATAGTTTTCGACTAATTCTACACGTCGATTTTAAAAATGCAGTTTTGAGAACAACGCGTTTAAAGTTTACATAGAATTTGAATTAAATTAAGTAATCTGTTACAAAGTAATGACATTATCAATATCAGGAGGAATCGTAATTGTTAGTTGTTCATTTAATTACGTTTTGCTCATCTCTGCTTACTCCTTTGCGCTCCCGCTTCTACGTGCGGCGTGCCCGCCGAATCCGACCGGTGGGGCGCAGCGTTGAGACGGGCTGTAACGTAAGAAGTTTTTCCAATTTTGCTTTAAAACTTTGGAAAAATATTCTACATATATAGCTCTATGGTAAAAAAAATCGATTTTTTAATCGTTGTAAATATATATCCCGCCTTAATATTCGTTTGTATCTACAGCAGTCTTTTATGGTCCCTTTTACTTTGACTCCACACCAATCACGGCAGCTTTTCTATTTGCTTAGACCCCCCAATTTTCTTTAAGCACTCATTCCTAAAGTATCGTATCTGCACGACGGCACGGGAAAGCTGTGCCGGTGAAGGCGGCTATATTTTACCAAGTTTGAGGTAGATTGTCATCCGAAACTCAGTGAAGTTGCTCTATAGTGGATGCACAAACCCGTGCGCGCCATCACCCATCGAAGTATTAACTCTGATCAACGTTGCTTGACCTGGGAGACCCCTTTGGCGTAGCCAGGCATTTTTCTGGGGGGGGGGGGCTGACAAATCGTTTACAATCATTTTTTTAAAACAAAATGTACCAAATAGTCGATAATTACATAACAGACAAAAAATATGAAGCTTTAATAACACGTTCATATTAACATGAATATCAAACTCTTGCAATACATTAAAAAATAGTCAACAAACTTTTCATCATCCTTTAAGGGGTTAGGCCACAGTAACGGGTATAAAATCATGTGCGAATTTAACAATTTTTTTTCGTATGAAAAAGTGATTCACTCATAAAATTACACATCTATTTAGTATGAATATCAAGCTTTTCTTTTGTTATCTTTTTTTTAGGCGCTCCGCGGCGTGACATTTAGCATCCAATTTTTTTTACCTAGAGCGAAAAACAAAAATTCTCGTCAATCTACATTAGAATACCTAGAGAAGTACGTACGGAATTCAAAAAATTGTTTTATTCTAAAGTTGTAGGTATTCGAATGAATTTTCAGTGAAAAATTTCGTATAAAACTCGAAAAAAGCTGTTTCGAGAAAAACGCGATTAAAGTTTTAGGTACTCTATGGCCGTGCCAGAGCTGGGCTTATGTTATACGCTCAAAATCGGTGAAAAAAAATGTCTTGCTATAAATTAAATAGTAACTTATTCTTATGATGATAAAGCGCTGTTTTAGCGAGAAAAAAATCGATTTTTTGAAAATTCTACCGCCTTACCCCTTAATTCAGTTACCAGTCTTTAAACTTTACTTGCAGTAGGTACTCTATTAAATACGTCTCAGTTTTCTATTTTTTTCTTCCTTCAAATCGGCCCGACACTTTTTTGCTTGGAATTTTTTTCGGTAACAATGTCATTCTCTATGTTCAGTATCGACATATGAGCGAATCGTTGCTGAAGCATTATAACGATATAGCCTATAGTTATATATAGCCTCGATGTAACGATTTTCTAGGGAAGTTTCTTATATCGAAATCATATTCTTTAAAAAATATATTTGTCCTATCAATATAGGGATCTTTTTTAAAGAAGGAAAGATTTAAATTATAGCCATTTTTACAAGAAATTAGAGTACAATGTATATTATTATGTTGTATCAATGTTTCGGGTGTCTATCGGAAGCGAATGGACAAATCTTCGTTATATCGAGGTTCGCTATATCGAGGTTCGACTGTACAAGTTAGGGGGGTACTCCTTTTTAATATGCTTTCTCAAATTTCCAGCATTTATTTCATCATTTGTAAATGAAAGTATGTTTTTCATGATTATCGTTTTGGCTTATAAGGCTAACGTATCAATTATTAAATTAAAAAAAAATAATGATTCGTGAAACCTTCTCCTTTCTTCATATTCAATTTTTTTAATGCGTCAACTGCATGAGCTAACGATAGATTCTCGAACCCGCGTTTCAGATTTACAATGATATCAGCTATTATTTGATAGTAAATGTTGACTCTTCGAGTATTCAGCTGGTTGTGCATCGCTTGACAAATCTAATATATTACTTTTGCCAACAGCTGACTCAATGTAAAATTTGAATATCTTTTCAATTTACGTAATAAAATAGCTACTTTTTATACCAGTTACGAAACTACGACGAAGAAAATAGGTCAAGTTTTATTAAATTATTTCTTTGCGCTTGTTTGGGTGAAACAAATCAAATGACTCGATTATGTGAATTCAGTTATGTCAATTATGAGATTTCATGAGGGGCCGTGCTCACTCTTGCCCCGCCCGGCTACTCCATTGATCGACCCCATTGGTTACCCAACATTTAACAATGAAACCCGGATGCAGAGTAACTCTTCAGACAGAACCCGAGAATTTTATTATCTCTTTCGATGAAAAAATGTATGAATCCTCTACGTATTTTAGCTACCTTTACAGGCTCGCCCGCGAAATTGTATTGCGAAGTAAACATCATTTCGTAACTTTCAAGATACGAAAACAATATGGAGGGTTTCCGGGAACGAGCTAAGAAGTGCGTGAAGGAAAGTCTGAGTCAGGTTTACAATGCGCCTCTCACGGAAGACCCGCACTACATAACATTCAGCCCGTACAACAACGAGATTCACGAGCCCGTGCGGCAAAAAATTTACGAGCCCAAGGTAAAGTACGCAAAAGTATGTTTATTGTCATTTTAAGGAGGTTGGAGCGTTAAACACAATCGAAAATTAAAAAAAAATACAAATATATGTTGTTGTCTAGATTATACTGTCTCTGCGATTTTTAGAATTTTTTTCACCACTAAACGCCAGAGATAAAAAATAGTTTAATGTATGTAATTTTACGTGCGTTTAGATGGGCAAGACGTTCACGATACCGCCGATGTAATTTTTTTTGCCAATTTAGCTCCTAGACCATTTTTAGCATCAGCTTAACGCAAACTAAACCTTGGTAAACGTTTAGAGAAAAAACCTCCATCTTGCCCATCGTAAACCATATACAGGGTGTATCTTAACTACTAGTTTTCCGTTTGTGAGCATATAGGGTGTCTTTTTTCAACCAAAACGCTTTTTGTTAACCCTAGGACCCTACACTATCCGTACGAAACAAATAACCTACACTGGGGTTACGCACACCCCAGCACTTCAAATCAATGCTGCTAACGAACTGTTTGTCGTAGAGAGATTTCTTTTTTTCGAAATCGAACGCTCGAGAACTGATGAATGGAATAGGCTTTGCAAGAAAAACCTAATACAAATTTATCACCGTGAAAAATGTGATTGAACAAAGCAAGAAAAATTATGTTAGCATTTCTCACTAACAATGTGGGGTTTGTGGTACCCATGTGTAGGGTCTTAGCATTAAATGTCGTGCGACAAAAATTCGCCGATATATTCACGAGAAAAGTCCAACGGTGAGTAAACAATGGCACAGTAGTTTCGGCGTCTGAGAGAGAGTGGGTGCGTGCTCGAATCAGGTTAGTGCAAGTGGATTCAAATCCATTGATTTTGGTCGAATTGAAATTTAAATTAAAAGTTTAAACTATCAATTTCGAATGTTGAAATTTGAATATTTAACCTTATCCGGTCGCCCAAATGAGGTATTAAATAATAAATAAAACATGTTAGACAATATTGTCCATTGTTTACTCGAAAGATCTAAAAATCTTTTGCGTAAATAATGGATGACATGGTTGAACATTTTTTATTTATTATTTAAGACTATATTTGAACGACCGGATAAGGTTAAAAACTCAAATTTCAAAATGCAAAATTCAAAGTTCAAATCCACTTGCCCGAATGTGGATTCCAACCCGTGCCCGCGCTCGCTTGGACGCCGGAACTACTGTGCCATTGTTTATTCACCGTTGGACTTTACTCGTGAATATCTCGGCCAATTTTTGTCGGATAACATTTAAAAAAAAAGGCATTTTGCTTGGAAAGGCACACCCTATATGCTCACGAATGGAAAACTAGTAGTTAAGATACACCTATATTCAATATTGAACCATCAAGGTTGGCTGAAAGATTACGAATCTTAGCTGGCGAAGAGCATTGCTACCAACTTCAATGTCGGCGAAGTTGCTGTATTTCGTCAACACTTAATATTCATTAATGGTAATATTGGGAGTACAAATAAGTCTCCGCCGTTTGACAAAAGATGGCCCCACCAGGAGGTTATAATTTTGATATAATTTTTTTCGTGCGAAAATGTCGAGTTTCAAACCAAATAAACGTCATTTGCGGCAACTTTTGATTTACTTCTTTAATTTGAAGAAATCTGCAGCTGAGGGGCATCGATTGCTTGCAGAAGCATATGGTGAGGCTTCAAAAGTTTAAGAACGGTGAGTTTGACGTCAAAGACAAAGATCATAGCGGAAGGCCGAAAGTGTACGAAGCACTATTGGAGGGAGATTCGTGCCAAACCACGGTCTTATATACAGGCCAAGCTTTTCTCTCTTATCGCGCCCACCGTGTGTCGTGATCGGGGGGACAGGATCAGACTAACCTGAACCGATCATAAATCGTTTCATCGTATAGGCGTATAGGCGTATATGCGTATAACAGTTGTAAATCGTTCACACGTATGAAAAAAGTTGGATACGTCTAGATAACTGTTATTGACAGTTTAATTTCGTGACAATGACGAAATTCTGTGCGGTATCTCAATGTAAAACGAGGTACAAACACAGATCAAAATGCTCGATATTTAAAATGCCAAATGACACCGAACTTTAAAAAAGTGGCAAGCAGCGATTCTCGGAGTGGAGTTAAAACTAACGCAGTATGTTAGTAAAAAACATTTTGAAGAAAAATTGGTTCTCAAAGAGTGGATAAAACGCGATGGTGTGCAAGTCTTCAAGATTGCTGTCTCTTTCAGCAAATCATTTTCACTTCTTCAAGATTGCTGTCTTTCGCACACGATATTGCTGTCTCTTTTGCACAAGATTGCTGTCTTTCGCACACGATATTGCTGTCTCTTTCGTACCCCTTTCCTATAAGCACCCAGCGGCCAAAAATTAAAGCAAAATCTAGACGCTAAGCGAACCTGCCCCCATTACCGTCATTTCAAGACCTGTATATAAGACCGTGTGCCAAACGCAAGAGTTCCCGAAAATAACGCTTATTCAGCTCAAAACTCAACATTTTCGCACGAAAAAAATATGCGATTCTGATACAAAATCGCTAATATTTCAAGGTTATGGTCTTGTCAGATGTCCAAACTACGATATGACGTTTTACATCTTACAATTTCAACCATAACCCTTGGTGGGGCCATGTTTTGTCAAACGGCGGAGACTGCTTGTACTCCCAATAATAAATAATCTTGTGACATAAATATAAATAGGCATTGTTACAAATGACTCGAAATTCCATTCTGAGATGTATAGAATATTTGCTGACGCAGTTTTTTTCATAATAATCATCGATAATGTTATACTTTTTCAATTTCGTAGTAGCACAAAAGTTTTTCTTGTTCACGTTATAAAAATATAAAAATGCATAACTTTGCCCTTGCATTATATATTTCATCAAAATTAGCGTCTATCGAATATATCTGTAACTCGTATGCATCTTTTTGAGGTGCATTGAAAATATTTATAAACCGTCATTTGACAACTGGATCGCTCCAACCTCCTTAATGCTCTTCGTTTGGACAGTCGATTAACAATAGTACGGTTCGTCGTAGAATTTGGAGCAGAACAAGACAACCGGATTTTCCTGGGTCCAGCCGGGATCTCTTCAGCCTTTCTCTAAACCGGAAGCCAGATAACGTTCGATCACTCGGGCTCTACGAATAAAAACGTGCAATTGGCTATAGACCGCGATGATGCTATGAAACTCTCCTACACGAGTGTCTACATCGCTCCGAAGCTACACCGAACGACCATAAAAAAAATATTTTTATAAAAATGACATGATACGAAAGAGAAAAAAAAATCGAAACGAAAAATCATAGTTGAACGGAAAAAGGGGGTAGAAATTTTGCGACCGAACTGAATTGAGTCAACGGTATCGCACGTACGTGTATACTCTGCAATCATTGTTGCAATAAACCGCATTTTGGGCTTTTTTTATGAGCTATCCATTCCGGCATAGTGTTCCGTTATTCTCTCCACGAGTTGAGCCTTGAGTCCCGTTGTTTGTTCGCCAATAGATCGTGCGTACGCTTTCAAGGTTTCCATCTTCAGTTCCTTCAGCTGGGAAGAAACAAACGTTCTTTATCTCCGAATTAACAATTAACGGAAAGTTTTATATGCCGTTATTATGCCCTCGCGATACTGACCTTCCCGCTTTTTATCAAGCTTCGCAACAGATCGTTGTCGACCTTCACCACTTTTTCAGCATTCTTGGCGGCCCGAGGCTCCGGACATTCGCGTTTAACTGCTGTGGCTGCCGGTAACTGGAACATCGCTTCGAACTTTTCGACAAGATCTCCCAACCGTGCCGCCATCCGTTCCGTGTCCGGATCTGAAAAATGCATCCTCGATTGTTACGGATCTCAGACTGTTCATCAATTTGTACACTTTTCTCGCTTACAAGTAGGATCAGTCGGTTCCACGAACTCTATGTCCAATGCGAGAGCTTCGATGTACGCCAACTGTCGGGTCAACTTCGGATTTACGAATGCGAAAGGATCCCATTCAAACCGTATCTTTTTGACGATTTTACTCATCAGATCAACTCCCGCTGCGTCGGTTGGCAATGAATCTTCGTCAACACCGTCGTAGACGTACTCTTGCGTTTGCGGTCCCAGATCATTTACCTGTTCTGAAAATAAAACAAAAACGTCGTTTTCGCAAGTCTTGTAGGACGCTGAATAGGGTCTCGCTGTTTTCCAACAGATGTCGTTACCAGAACTGCGTGCGTGGAGTTTAAGATGTAATTTTGACAATTGTTCCTTCTTTGAACCGATCATTTCCCTGAAGGAAGGGAAGGATATTCAAGAAATGGAAGATTACGCTAATAAATTCGATGCCATGTTCAAAGACATTTCGAAAGAAGCGATTACCTCCTTCACAAACGGATCGAAAATGCAAGATAGAAGCTTTGTTGGTTTCTCGATTATTAGGACTGAAAACGACGATGTTCGAATGTTCAGATCTGCAAAGTATACTTCAATATTCACCGCCGAAACTATGGCAATAATGGGAGTCTTAGAGATTATTAAGAGTATAGATACGATTTTTTTTTCTTCGTATGCCAAGAGTATTTTGGAATTTCTCACAAATCCTCCCAGCGCACAAAAAGGTTCTTATTTAATGCTAATGATAACAGCAACTCTGAGGGATTTATAAAAACAGGGGGAAAAGGTCCAATTATTTTGGGTACCTGCTTATCGGGAAATCCATTTCAATCAGCTAGCGGATACTGCAGCTAAAGAAGAAGAAAGGTTTTATCTCGGGAAGAGATACTCAACTAGGATCAAAGTGGGAACAGTGACAACAGCCCATGAAAAAATTCACAAAAGGCCCAGCACTCGGCCAGTACAGCGCCAACTATACTCGATGACTGGCCAATGATCATTACCAGTACTGGACGACGGTTGGAGAAAATCCGAAATATCACATGGGTCCTACAGTTGGCAAACAGCATCAGCCTAGCGTTGGTGCTGACGCTGGACCAACGCTGGTAGCTTTCTAGCTGCCAGTAATGGCTGCAAACGTAGACTGAAAATTTGTTAATATAGATGGGCAAAGTTCGGATGTAGTGCGGCGTACCAAAGGTTGAGTGCAATTTTAGGCCAATATTGGCCGAAGGTTGGTTGTCGGTAATGCGCCAATGTTCAATTTAACCATGGGTACTCATCGGTCAACAAAACCGGCCGAACGTTGGCCTTATGGTTGGGTACCATCGATTGGGCCCCGATTGCCATCCCGAGCGTTGGTTTTATTGTAAGCGTCGGCAATTTTTTCACGGGAGTGGGTACACTGAACCCTTTCTGTTTCTCAGAAGTAGATACGTCTATATGTGCGTCTCTTTAACATTAGAACCGCCCTCGGATGCCAGGTTTAGGTTTGAATCTGTCGGCGAGTCGCTCCCGCGCAACTCGATTGCAGGAGGTGATTTTATATTATGTTTGGTGTAAAAAGTTGAAAAACCAGCTGAGTTTGTATGTTTTTTGCTTCTTTACCTATCGCAGTTATGTTTGAAGTCATTGTTATCCCGCAATATACAGCTATATTCCGGGATTGGGGCATTGTGTTTGTTAACTTTACAAAAGTCGAAAATTGTCAGTTCCTGCTTCAGAAAAAAAGAGAGGGTCGGTACCCAGTGGCTCAATTTTTCGAGATACACAGTGGACCGTGATTCACAGTGTACCCCAAGTGGTTATTTGTATCTTTAGCCATTTATGAATTCTATAAAACCTTCAATTTAATTGACCATTGCACGATGCCTGGGAAAAGAACAGCAGTGCGTAGAAGAAAAATAGGGCCGACGCCAGAAGAAATTTCTACAATATCTGTCAAAATGACAAAACTATCTAGATTAGAAGACATCATATTTATTCAAGTGTTGTTGATTTTGATGTTTATTGTGCTGCTTATTATTCAGTCATTTTGAAGCTTTATGCGATTGATTATATTTTGTTACTTAATGATGATTAATATTTAAATGAGAAAAATACTTAATACAACTATATTGGAGAAGCTAATAAGAATATCACAAAGATAATTAGGTAAGTTATAATGTGAATATTTTCGCGTTGTGATTTAGATAGGTACTGGTACTACCTCCTTAGGTAGATACTCATTGTTGATTAATATTCAATAACTGTTTGTGATTTAACTTATAATATGTTGTTCTTTTAAATTAATGTTTCAATAGTTCACTGTACAATACTCCCCGTTGTATAGAGAAAAGTACTCCAATACCTACAAGTGTACAATGGATCAGGGTAATATTCTTCAAATTTTGTCTGGTCCACTGTGAAATTAGGCATGTTTCACTGTGTACACCCCCAAGTACACAGTGGATCAATTCCCTTTTTTTAAATGATTATTTTCTCAATATCTATTAGGTTAGGCCGTTCAGTGTCTTTTAACCAAATGAAGCCGTTGAACATACCTCACGTTTAGTCAAGGTTTCATTGAGATTGTGTGAACGGTTGGGCAGCTATAGATCTCTGATAAAAACTGAGCCACTGATCCCACTCTGACCCTACTAATTCCGAACAAAGATTTCAATGCATTTTGGAAGACATTCAAAAAGAACGAGTTTTACTAATGGTGCTTGATATCCGCAGAAACTGAAGGGAAAATTTACTTTGAAAAGTACTATAACCAAAACAATCGGCCATGGTTTTTTCACTATAAACTTTCGAGAAGAGCTGCAACTTCGATCAATAGATTAAGAAACAGTCATTCGTCCTTAAGACAGCCTATACAGATTTAATATTATCACATCTGCCATGTGCGACTGGGGAGAGAATGAAGAAGCGAATTATATCTTTTGGCAATGTGAAAACTACGAAAGAAATACAGCAACTCTAATGCAAAAACTTCAAAAAGCTAAAAAATTCCCGCCGTTTTGCCTCGAGTCCTTACTTCACTCCATGGACAGGTCCACAGTATTACCAATCGCCTAATTTATCTGAAGTGTTAATCTTTATATTTAAGTGATGTACATGTAATGTATAAGATGTGTTCACTGCTAATCCTAAGATCTATGTACAGGCTGTATGGGATTATTAATCCCAAAGCACTATACGAATTAAAAAAAAATAGTTTAAGGTGGTAACGCTATAAAGAAGTAGTATTAGCAAGTTTGAAATTCAGTGTATATCATTTCGCCAAAGTGTAAACAACTTTTTTTTCATACTGTCAACCATGTCAAATTTCGTGTAAAAATAAGAGGATTCACGGGAAATTTTACTGGACTATTTATTTAACACGTTACGTGGGTTTGAAAATTTCTAAAAATCCCTTTATTTATTTATTTTATTATCTAATAGTACAATATGTCTAGAATATTCTCCCAAAGTTGTAAGTCAATGGGAGTAAAAGTCTAGGAGAGAGAGCCTTTGGGAATTCCCTCCGTTGGGAGAGACCGGCCGGGAGCGACGCAGGTATATCGCATTTTTCTCAAAACACTATTTTTGGAGTCGGTGGACACGATTTCTCGAAAACTAATGCACCGATATTATTGAAATTTTGCACACTTCAAAATAGCATTGACTAGTGATTGAACGAAGGTTTTTTTTTCGATTACAACTAATTTTACAAGGCTATACGTAGTGCAAATTGTACCAAAAATTGAAGTATTTTGCATACTACTCTGCCAAAAACTCAAATTCCAATTTTTTTAAAATCCTTCGGTCAATCACGAGCTAGACTTATCTACTAACAGAAAAAAAATTGGTTTTTTAATTTCAGGTGAAGCTATCATGAGTTATCCTGACTACCACGAGGACACTTTTTTTAGGGATCTCCGGTCACCCGACGCCACCGGCCGAATGTCGCAATTTTTCAAATGGAATTTTTTAAAAATATTGTTGAAATGTTGCTCTTTTATGCGCTTAACATTTTGAATAAAATAATTTATATATTATATTTCTTTTTTAATAGAGAAAACATGCTTTTTTTGGCTTCGAAATCCATGTAACCCCTTAAGGAGGTACACCAGCTTCAGCAAAATGGTGATAGATCAATAAAATTTGGTGAATATATTCTTTAGTATTATTCATGTAGATACAAATTTTATCAGATTTTTTGGTTGTGCCGTTTTCTTACAAATAATTCACAAGCGTTTATTCTTATACCCGGAATATATACCTATATCTATAAAAACGCTATGCTTATACACGTGAACTTCAATGTTCAATTATTTGATAACGGCACAATGAAAAAATCTGAAAAACATTGTATTGACATATATAATACTAAAGAATATACTCACCAAATTTTATTGATCTATCACCATTTTGAAATTTGACCATGGTTTAGCATGGCAACATTGTATGAAGCTGGTGTACCTCCTTAAAAAACTGCAGTTGAAGCACACGGAATTCTTGTTGAGACTTACAGCGACTCTGTCGGAAACAACACGCAGGGATGGGTTTAGACGCTTCAAAAATAGTGATTTTGATGTGTTCAATTGGAGGTATGACTTCATGAAAACTCATGTCAGATGCTTATCGAACTTGTAGAATGATTAGGAGTTGATCACACAACACTTTCGATACGTTTGAAAACATTAGGAATGTTTAAAAAAAATAAAGCATTAATTTTCACGAAAAAAACAGCGAGAACTTATTCAACATCCCAATAGTTTAGAGTGGCGCAAGAGAACGAGCAAAACTCGCTCTCTCATTTTTCGAAACTTCGGTATTCGATTGCGAAAAATATTTGTAAAAGTAAAGCTTTTTTATTTACCTCTGAATGCTGTCTTGTACAGGTAGAATCCACCGTATTTGGAGCATGGTATCATTCTCGCGAGGTAAGTCGCAGCTCGATGACTCACAGCACAAATCGCCATCACCTTCTTGGTGAGGCAAACTTTGAGCAACGCAGCGAACAAAGCTTTCTCTTCTGTAAAGTTAATAGATAATTTGGAATATATCATTATTACGTAACAACGCAGCTGTACGTGACATAAAAACAATGCTGCCTACCGTCGGAAACCGTAGCCTCGAGGCCTACGAATTTCGGTGGCGCTATGTGATAAGCCAAGCTCCAAGCAATCGGCTTGAAACCGATCAAATCAATTCCCATCTTGGACGTTATCCGTATGCTTCTTATTTCGTCGAGTCGGAATTCGATCGTTCTGTCTCCGCATTTTACTGCTTTGCTTACGTTATCGGGAATGTGCGTGTTGAAAATTTCCTCAGCTTCCTGCATATCAAAACCACAAATTTATCGCAGCGATCACCGATGAAAGCATTTGTTATCGACCCCGAAGAAATAAAAGTTCTTTAAAGTGACTCGTTTCACTGCCGATCTTTGCGTTTTTATTTTCTCGAGAATATGAGAATTTTTAATCGGTCGTGTGAAAAACTTTTGACAAAACATTACAAGCAAAACGAAATGCGAATTTAAGAAGCCAGTCCACTTTGAAAATTTAAAAAAATCGAAAGCAAGCAAGTCTTGAAGAAATCGACGATGATGAGCAATCAGAAGGGATTTTGGACGGTGCAGAAATTGCTAATTGAGTTTAGGTAAGAGTTTTTCATAGTATAAATTTCAAACGCGTTTTTCTCGAAACAACGTTTTCAAAATCTAGCTCCATCGTATCTCTAAAACTAATAAACCGATTCTCTTGAAATTTGAACTACATATTATAAACATGATTCGCAACAAGATGACCCTCGATGGTTACAAAATTTTGATTTTTACTCTTTTTTGCGAAAAACTACGAAAAACGCGTTTTTAAAACTTTTTTTTGTTTTTCATCTGCCATTTTTTTATTTTTTTGATAAAACTTTATATCCGCGAGTCATTCTGTAGCTGGTGTCATACTGAATCTAATGGACTTTGATTTTTTTTGTTTCAGACAAGCCATTGCTGAGTTGTGATGGAGCTACCTAGCCCACCTATTTTTGAGGCGTTACGTTAAACTATAGTTTTTGTACTTAAAACTGAATAAAAATGAATTAAAGTTTAAAAAAAATGTATTTCAAGACTTTACTTATCAAGCCCAACAACTTTTATATTCATATCTTTAAAAAATCCTCAAAAAAAAATCGCGAAAATAGCCTCTTTTCGTGGCTCCAAAGTGGACTGGCCCCTTAAGGAATCATCATAGTGTAAAATTTTCAAAACATCGTTTTTTTTTTGCATTTTTCGATAGTATAGACGGTTATAAACATGCTGTTCAATTTTTAGGGCGAAATTAGAATTATTCCTGTTGTTACAGCCTTTATCAGAAAAAGGGATTAGAGCAGCTGCGTGAGACCTGACGCGGACGCGTTTTTCTCGAAATGTGGTTTTTCAAAACGGTGTACACTCTCAAAGGAAGAGTTTTCAAGCTATCCGTCTAAAATTTTGACACAACATTCTCCACGCCATTCTTTACCTTGCTATGGAAGCTTTTTTTAATGTTCCTTTTTTTAAACGAAAAAATTGGCTAAATTCGATCCTTTTTTCCAAACCGCCACCATTTTGTCAATTTTGATTTACAAAAAAACTCCATAACAAGATAGCGGCTTTCATACTGATAAATAATCTTTTTACAAATTTTGTTTCAGATAATATTTACGGTCACAACTGTGTACACCGTAAGAGCCTCTTTTTTTCGAAGACATTTTCAACCGTAAAAAAATGTATAAAAATAAACGTTTAAAAATGAATTTTCTGTTCTTCGCGAGTGCTTTGATTTGACATAAAAAATCAGATTGATTAGAGTGTTTTAACGATCGAAAAAAGAAAACGCGAAAATAAACTATTTTTTTCGACCAGTTACACTGCGATGATCCCTCAAGGGGTTAGACCACTAGAGGCTGAAAATCAGGCTTTTTGGGGATTATATTTCCAGAAAAACTACAAAATAAATCGAGATTACAAAAAAGGGTGTCTATTATACATATCAGTGACTGCATACAATAAGTTTTTTTTAAGCGTTTAATTTCAAAATGGCGGCTGTGCATCGTTTACCTCAAAACTGCATTTTTTAAGTTGGCCGGAAACATAACTCAGACAATTTTCAACCGATTCACTTGAAATGTTGAATATATCTTGAAAAATACATTGTCTGTGAAAGTACGTAGGATTTTTTTTTATATTGCATAGTTCATGTGTTATTAACAATTATCTGACGAAATTTTTCACTTTCCAAAAATTTGCCTAAAAAATCGTCAGATAATTGTCAATAACAAATTAACTATGCAATATTTTTAAAAAACCTACGTACTTCCATAGACAATGTATTTTTCAAGATATATTCAAAATTTCAAGTGAATCAGTTGAAAATAGTCTAAGTTATGTTTCCGGCCAACTTAAAAAATGCAGTTTCGAGATAAACGCTGCACAGCCGCTGTTTTCAAATTAATCGCTTCAAAAAAATGATTGTATACAGTCACTGATACGTATGATAAAGACCCTTTTTTGTAATCTCGATTTATTTCGTAGTTTTTATGAAAAAAAAAAATCTCCAAAAAGCCTATTTTATCGGTCTCTGGCCGATAAGATCGGAAAGTGAGGCCTTAGGCCTCAAGATTCGTTGAGGCCTAAGGCCTCAACGAATCGACGCTTTTTGGGAACATTTCTTTCTTCACCTCGTCCGACGACTCGTCGTCGCGTTGTGAGGTGGGTCCCCAGTGTCTGTGCACATCTAGAATTTCGTTCGTATCTTTGTGCATTCGAGCTGTATTCAGATATTTCGTTTTGCTGCAAACAAAACGTACGAACTCTTTGAAATTGAAACTTTCCAAGTACGTATAAATTCGCATCACGGATGGTAAAACCGGGCGAACCTGGAGAACGAGGAGACGATGAGAGGAATTTCAACATCCTCGCAAACTCTCCATGTTAAATGACCACTCGTTTTGGCAGGAAATTTCAATAAAATCTCGAGATCGTCGAGTTTCCCAGGCTTGGAGTCTTCCGGTTCGACGTTGTTGGCCAGCACGTCCACGTCCTTGTAAAAAAGTTCGTGCTTCCAGTTCTTCCCGAGGCCGACTACTTGCAACTTGACGTTCACATCCCGATAGGTCTTTGCCCTCAGTCGAATTTTGTGACGCTCAGCGGCGTCGTTGGGCAGTGGATCGTCCCTTCGAGTAAGCAACACCACTTGACGAAGAGGCATGGCGATTTTGATGCAATCGAAGGAGCGACAAGCTTGCCAAAGTACGTCGTCCAAGCAACGGTCGAGCTTTGCGTCCTCGGACGGATCGCAATAATCCTCTAGGTGCGTGTTACGGTCCTCTGTGAAATTTGCTCTACTAGTCAGAAAATATATCGATCGTACAAGTGTAACGCTGAGTCCTAGCATACTCACTGATCTCCATGATCTCGCGAAGCATATCCGCGTTCACCTCAGCGAACTTGTGAACCGTAAGGATGTTCTTAGTCTCCGGACTTTTGTCCCAATCTTTCGTCGCGTTGTACAATATCAGACCCATCCAATCGCGTTTGTTCCACGCTAACTTTTGGCTGAGGATGCTCGCGTACACCTGTCCAGACGAACAATAATTTGCTAATTGGCGCAATGTAAACAAAAGCAACTAGTTGCGCGTCAACGTACCCCCAAAGTTTAATTTCAGAAAGCGTTTGTTCGTACTTACGTGTAAACATTGTTTGAAATAGGACGTGTCCGTTTCGGGATCGCGTTCGAACATCTCGGGCGCGACATCGACGACGAATATGTGTCCATGTCGAAAAGCAAAGTTTTCTATGTTGTCTTGAATTTCGGACGAATTTTGTGATTCCTCCATTGCTTGTACAATTGGCGGGCTCTTTTCGTGTTCGAACAATTGAATTGCCGGCTATATAGTTAGGAGGTCGGCGAGACTGCACGAAACTGCGTTACGTTGGTACGAGCAGCTAAAAAGTATCGTAGGATATTGATAGGAAGGCAAAACAAACGTACATTCAAAATGACAAGCAAATGGGCGATCACTGAAGATACGAGAGTGAATGCGTCACGTGCGTGCGAGATGTTTATTTTATACATACGAATCTAAATAGAGTATCGGCAATTGCAGAGCAAGTTTACGAACCGTTTTAAAATCAATATAGAATAAGATATTTTTTCAAACTCTAAACATACGCGTCGTCTATGTTTTTATACTATTCGGAATTGCTATTGTTTGAAAATGTGACGCCAATTTAATTGTAGCCGAATATTCCGTGTTCTAGGTTCTGGAATATCGGCAGTCGAGAGGCCATTGCGTATGATTCTCCACTTTACCGATCAGTCTATCCCCATTGCTGACCACAAGATGTCGCCGGAGTCGCGAAAGACGCTTTGTTAAACAAATGGGGACGGAGTTCAGGGGCTATACCAGTGTGACACTTTAAAAAAATCGATTTTTCTTCCCTTTTTCGACAGTTTATACTTTCAAGAATATGAGATGAGATTTCTGGACTTTAAAGATTTTTATATTTTCAAGAATATGAAATAAGATTTTTCAAATTTGCTTGACGATTGACTTGAAATATGAACTGAGTACTCTTGAATATATTTACTCTACAATGCCGTAGGATATTTTTGATTCGGTGAAAATTGACGATTTGGCATTGAAAAAAACGACCATTTTATAGGCAAGAAAACAGATTTTTTTTTCATAACTACGCCTTTTGTTAGATTTTCAAAAAATTCTACGTCATTGTACAGGAAATACCTTCCAGTTTAACGGCAGCGCTTAAGTCGCTTGAATCTCACTATTTTTATATGAAAAAATTATGTAATATAGGTCAAATATAGCCAAATATATTCTTAATATTCCGAAACATTTAATTGAGTACTTTTCTTCCAAAAAATTCCCGAGAATCACCCAAATTTTCAGCGTTCACACTGGTATAGCCCCTTAAAGACTTTCGAGACTGAAATCGAAATGCTTGTAGACGATTGAAATTCATATCACCGAGAGATTCAGTTAGGATGTATGAACTGAAAAAACAATTACGTTTACAGCATAGTTTCGGCGATTTTTAAATGTGCCAGTTAACCTTCATCCATTTGGGGTGTAGGGACTAAATAACACCGAGATTTAGATGAAAAACTAAGTACATCGTGATTGTACTGTTATGAATATCGTGTCAAATAATTGACTGGTTTCTCTACTTCGATCATTAAGGAATCATGATAGTGCAAAATTTTTTTGAAAAATCGATTTTTTTGCATTATCCGATAGTATAGACGGTTATAAACATGGACCTGGCATCGCCGATTGATCGTAAGTAGACCCCTTATATGAAAATTTCGCACTCCAAACTTTAAACGCGTTTTACTCGAAATGTTGTTTTTCAAAACGGCGTACACTCTCAAAGGAAGAGTTTTCAAGCTATCCGTCTCAAATTTTGACACAACATTCTACATGCCATTCTTTATCTTGCTATGGAAGCTTGTTTTTTCAATTCTTCATATTTTTTAAACTAAAAACTTGAAAAAAAGGCTAAATTCGATATTTTTTTTCAAAGCTCCGCCGTTTTGGCAATTTTTATTTTAAAATAACCTTCATAACGAGATAGCGGCTTTCATACTGATTAATAATCTTTTTACGAATTTTGTTTCAGATAATATTTACGGCCACAACCGTGTACACCCTGAGGACTTTTGTTTCGAAGACATTTTCAACCGTTATGGGTCTTCTCACTTTAGACGCTCAAATAGGCAATTTTCATGATTTTTTCATAGGTTTATATTATAGATATTGATATAAAAGTTGTTGACTTAATAAATACATATGAAAAAAAATATTTAAGTCACTAATTATAGACGAAAATGGTAGTTAAAAAAATGTCCTAAAAAAGTTGTAGGTCTGCGCTGTTGATGAAATCTTGGAGATGGATCATCCGAGGCAATAAAATCAAACAGTTTAAGATTCAGTATGTTAATGGCTATAGCGCATATCATACGATTTTTGATATATGCAAAAATAACAAAATGGCGGACATTTTTCGAAAAAAAAACGTGTTTTTTCACCGCTTTTGGCAAAAAAATAGTAAATATCTAAACTTTAAAAAATCCTTGATATGCGCTATAGCTATAGTTGTAAAAAAATACGTGGTTAAAATTTCATAAGGATCAGTTCAGTAGTTTCGAAGATTTTATCAACAAGCCGTCGAAAAACGTTGTTTCGAGAAAAACGCGTTTAAAGTTTGTTTGGGTTACATAAATACATACATTTTTAAAAAACGTATTTCAAAAGTGTATTTAGTAAGAGTAACAACTTTTATATCAATATCTATAATGTAAACCTATCAAAAAATAGCCTTTTTTAGCGTCTAAATTGAGAAGACCGCTTAAAAAATGTAAAAAATAAAATAAAAATAAAAAACGTTTAAAACTGTATTTTCCGTTCTTCATGAGTGCTTTGATTTGACATAAGAAAATCAGACTGATTAGCATATTTAACCATTTCAAAAAATACCGGTTATCTTTCGGCGGGGGTTCAAAACGTACGTAGGTCTATAGCATTTAAACTTTATAATAAAATGTGGTTATTCGCTCGCTCGACATTTTTAACGTTTTTTCGACTTTGGCGAATAAAAAATTCATTATAAAACGTTGAACGTTGGGATTTTTCACCGTGTAAATAACCTGGAGCCGCCGTCGCTTTAGGATAGATTGGCACTGTCGTGCCAATGGCAGACACGGCCGCCATTGCCAATTCTAGCGGTTCTTTTTTCTTGAATAAAATTGCAACACATTTATGTTTAATTGCAAAAATGATAACTATTAATATCATTTCTCAGCAAAGAAATATTTTGCAACAATATTATGATTCGGAAATTACCTAATAATAACTTATTTTTACATGAAATTTTATTCGCAAGAAGTTGGCAGCCTGCCGAAAACTCATTGTACTTTCATCCCCACTCCTGCAGGCGAGGAACGGTATCAAAACTCCTTAAGGTATTCCTTTCGCGGAGGGTGTATATTTTGTGGGGGAATAAAGAGGGGCCTTCTGAATCATTGGTTGAATTGCAGTAGTGCTTAATAAAAAATACGTAAAAATCAATTATCGTATCCAAAGATAAACTGAAATAAAAAATATCGCACAAATTTAATAGATTTACAACTAAATATTGTTACATTTTCTCTGAAAAGTCGCGGCTACGGAAATTCTTCTACTAGTCACATTTTAAGTTTTATCATTAATGTTTTCTTTAAACGTTCGGTGATCTGTTTTCATTGTCGTTTTAGATTATTAGATAGAAAAGCGGCCAGCCTGTCATCTCCACAAAGCCCCGTGTAAATGAGAAGCTTTTAAGAGTCGTAATTTTGCGTTAAAGATTCGGTATCGGGGATTGTAACTTTACCAGTATACTGGGATATACTGTTACTTGATTTTAAAGGAAATCATTCCATTGTTAGGGGGTTGCGTGGGTTTCGAAGCCAAAAAAGAATATTATTCCTCTAAAATAAATATAATATATAAATTACTTTATTTAAAATGTTAAGCACATAAAAAAGCAACATTTCGACAGTATTTAAAAAAAATTCGATCCAAAAATTTGGGAAATTCAGCCGGTGGGACCTGGTTTCCGGAGACCCCCTAAAAAAAGTGTCCTCGTGGTGGTCAGGATAACTCATGATAGCTTTATTTGAAATTAAAAAAACAATTTTTTTCTGTTAGTAAATAAGTATGGCTCGTGATTGAACGAAGGATTTGAATTTTAGGCAGAGTTGTATGCAAAATAGTTCAATTTTTGGTACAATTTACACTACGTATAGCCTTGTAAAATTAGTTGTAATCGAAAAAAAACCTTCGTTCAATTACTAGTCAATGCTATTTTGAAGAAGTGTGCAAAATTTCAATAAGATCGGTGCATTAGTTTTTGAGAAATCGTGTCCACCGACTTCAAAAATAGTGTTTTGAGAAAAATGCGATATACCTACGTCGCTCCCAACGTGGGGAATTCCGGTCTTTCCCAACGTGGGGAATTCCCCACCATCTCCTAGACTTTTACTCCGATTGACTTAACGCCTTAGACCACAGTACCGGGTATAAAATCATGTGCGAATTAAATTTTTTTTTTTCGTATGAAAAAGTGATTTACTCATCAAATTAATTACAAATCTATTTAGTATGAAATTCAAGCTGTTCGAAAATATATACATTTCTTTTCGATGTACAAAATGGCCAACAAATAATATTTTCTTTTGTTATCTTTTTTTAGGGGCTCCACGGCGTGACATTTAGCATCCACAACTTTTGACCTAGAACAAAAAACAAAAATTCTCGTCAATCTACATCAGAATACCTAGAGAAGTACGTACGGAATTTAAAAAATATTGTTTTATTCAAAAGTTGTAGGCATTTGAACTTAAGAAATGAATTTTCAGTGAAAAATTTCGTTATAACTGCTCATAAAATGAAAAGTTTTCGATTAATCAGAAATTCCGTACGTACCTCTCTGCGAAATGCGATTAGGAACATAACTTTTAAATTTGAAGTAAACCGAGTAAAAATTGTTGAAGTTATTTGTCACGCCAATTGGAAAAAAGCTGTTTCGAGAAGTTTCGAGTAGTCGGCCATTTTGGACCTCGAAAAAAAATATATATTTTCCAACAGCTTGATATTCATACTAAATATATGTGTAATTCATTTTATGAGTGAATCACTTTTTCGTACGAAAAAAAATCGTTACATTCGCACATGATTTTATACCCGTTACTGTGGCCTAAGGCCTTAAAACTTTGGGAGAACATTCTAAACATATTGTACCATTAGATAATAAAATATAAAAAATTATTTTTTTGAAAATTTCAAACCCACGTACGCCCTCAAATATTCAGGTTCGCGAAAGGAATACCTTGAGATTATAAAAATCTTCGACGTCCGCCAAGCAAACCACCGATATGGAGGATCTTGATCGAAAATACAACAAAAAAAAACGAATGAAATTATTGCTAAGATAAAAAAATATAGTATTCCAGAAATTAATCATGAAGTGTGAGAAAACCGTGTCTGATCGAGTCATCGATCGGAATGATCGAAAGTGTCAGAATACGACTGAAATCAAATTAAACCAAACAAGAACTCGAATAAAGGGGTAGGTCATGGCAATTTGAACATCAATCCAGACCTTGTTTCCTTTCTAACAGTTAATTACGAGATTGCAACGTGTAAACGTTAGTTGCAACTAATAAACGATAATTGCGATCCACCTGGATTGGTCACGGAGATTGGATCATGCCGCGATCTATCGGGACGATAGATTATTAAAGGCAATTATAAAATAAAGATGTGTGCGTGTGCGGTTATATATATATATATATATATATATATATATATGAGGTATTCCACGTGAATCCGGTGGACTTTTTCCCTGACCCCTGCCAATTCGATTTTTTTAAATCTGATTCCATTGGCTCTAAAAGACACCCTAATTTTTTTACATTTTTCGAAACAACCCTTAGTCAAAAAAAATTCTCCGAAAACATTCCCCGATTTAAAAATCTGAAAAAATTCCCAAAAATGCGTGATTATATGTAAACATTTTCAAGCTGTCACCCGCCATGGAAATATGATTTTTTCTGTGCATTCTGAGCGATTAACGTTAACAAAAATCCAAAAAATTCAAGAACCGCTTACTTCGGGCGGATACTTAAATATTTTGATACCCACAATGATTTTTTTACCATTTTTAAATAACCATTTGGTTATTCTAAAATGGTAAAAAAAAATCATTAATTTTTCGGATTTTTTAAACGTTAATCGCTCAGAAAACGCAGAAAAAATCATACTTCCACTGCGGGTGATAGCTTGAAATTGTTTACATACAATCACGCATTTTTGGGCATTTTTTTAGATTTTTAAATCAGGGTGTTTTTTCGGAGAATTTTTTTTTTTGAATAAGGTTTGTTTCGAAAAATGTAAAAAAATTCAGGATGTCTTTTAGAGTCAATGGAATCAGATAAAAAAAATAAATCGAATTGGCGGGGGTCACGGAAAAAGTCCACCGGATTCACGTGGAATACCTCATATATATATGAACATTTAATGTAGAAAGGAGCATCGTGCTCGTTCCCGGAAAGAAAGGTGCTCTCCCGAGGGCTTGCAGCAAAAAACGCTGGCTCACACTAGAATTATTGTTAAGATCGATATCGTAATCGAATACGTGGTTGAGCGAGCCCGAGGTGGACACTTTTCGAAGCTATACAAAAGTGCACATTCACAAATATAACCGCAAAAAAAGCGATAATCGCAATCATCACATATTTCGATATCTCGATCGTATTTTCAATTTCATTCGGCCCACTTCATTATGATCATTTATTTCCGTGTATATGTGTGTGTGTGTGTTTGTATAATATACATTTGCATATTATAAGACGTTAGAAAATCTGGAGTAGAGAGATTCGCACGATTCGATGCGAAAACATGATTAATGTTGATTCGACGTGACGTGTGTAATTTCGGGAGATTTGAGAGACGATAAAACAACTTTCGCGTGCGCGTGTGCGTAGGTTTAGGAAGTCGCTCTTACTCGCCTCGTAATAATTTGACGTTCTGCATCGATAATTCAACGCTTCAAAAACGATAGAATACATTTCGCGACACGCACATCCATCAATATATTTTTGAGGTTCTTTTTTTTATACGTTTATATGTAGATGAAAAGAGTAGTGGCGCAAGGTGATGCCGAGTGAAAAAGGAAACAGCGTCACTAAAGGTTGGACACCCGCGGTGCCCGCGAAGCGACCGGACAATATTATATCGTCCGATTACGCACGGGCGAGCAAAGTCTTCACACCCTCGTACGAAAGGTTAATTTCCGAGGTTCTTCTTTGCAACATTGCAAGCGATTGATTCTCATTCTTAGTTTTTGAGATGAAGAAAAAAATGGCCGAACTCGAACATTTTCTACGCTTTCGGAAGTCGGATAGTTTTTTTAGGTTATGAGATTCGTCGATCGAATACGGATGGAGGCTCATATTTCGTAGTGATAAAATAAGTTTCGCAGAACGCGCAATCGTGAACGTGAATTTTCGTTTTCTTTGCAAAGGGAGTGCAGACCGTGCATGAATCAGCTGATAGCGAACGAGTACCAGCGGATCTGGTGGGAGGAGAGAGACGCGTGGGCCAAGAACCGATCGGACAAAAGCGGCATGAAAAAATCTCACCAAAAACACGAAGGACCTTCCCGCAAAGTTCGACATTGTATTCTCCAAGCGGTGGCGCCCCTTGATACGTACACAGTCGAGGCGCTCGTAACAGAGATAAATATTCTCGAAAGTTTTGTCCCAACGGAATCGGAAAAATTACGAGCCCTTTGATTTTACGATTATTAAACTCCACAATTATTACGATGATACAATATATCATTCCGCAATTGTATTCGCCCCGTTTTTTTCGTTCTCCAGGTCGTTACAACAAAATCGGCAGAGACTCGCGCGACTAAAGGAAAATCCAAGAAAAACGGCTGGAAGGAGCCTGACAAAAGTTCCGAGCGTCAGAAAAAATCGTAGCTTTTTAATTTAATTACATGCTTGTCCGATAGAAGAAAGACCCGAAAATTGTAGACGGAATTCATTTCTTTATGATATCGTAAGTGTGAAGGTAATGGAGGAATGCTTACGAGAATAAAGAGCCTTGACGATAATATGGAGCGAGATCGAAATTTAGCAGGGCTATGCGAAAACATGTACAATTACTCGCTTTGCGTGCGTGTTTGTGTACAGTAGAAACCCGATTATCCGGACTAACTGAGACTAGGGGTAGTACGGATAATCGAAAATGCGGATAATAAAGTTTATGGTGAAATAAAAGTAGTGTTAGACCACAGTAACGGGTATAAAATCATGTGCGAATTTAACCATTTTTTTCGTATGAAAAAGTGATTCACTCATAAAATTAATTACACATTTATTCAGTATGAGTATCAAGCTGTTAGAAAATTTTTTTTTCGATGTACAAAATGGCCACTACTAATATTTTCTTTCTTTATCTTTTTTTAGGCGCTCCGCGGCGTGACATTTAGTATCCACAATTTTTTACCTAGAACAAAAAAACAAAACTTCTCGTCAATCTACATTACAATTTTTTGAATTTTATTCAAAAGTTGTAGGTATTTGAATGAATTTTCAGTGAAAAATTTCGTATAAAACTGCTCATAAAACAAAAAGTTTTCGATTAATCAGAAATTCCGTACGTACTTCTCTGCGAAATGCAATGAGGAACATTACTCTTAAATTTGAAGTAAATCGAGTGAAAATTGTTGAAGTTATTTGTCACGCCAATTGGAAAAAAGCTGTTTCGAGAAAAACGGGTTTAAAGTTTAAGTACTCTATGGCCGTGCCAGAGGTGGGCTTACGTTAGACGCTCAAAGTCGGTGAAAAAAAAATTCTTGCTTTAAATCGAATAGTAACTTATTCTTATGATGATAAAGCATCATTTTGGTGAAAAAAATCGATTTTTTTTAAATTCGACTGTGCCCTTACCCCTTAACAGAGAATGGCAGTTTTATTGAGACATATTTGTATTTGCTATAATAAACATACTGTTATGTAATTACAAAAAAAACATACTAATGTTATGTGATTACAAATAACATACTAATGTTATGTAAAAATCGTCGCCCGCCTCGTGATTGCGAGTGCACGTACCTCCGGGCTAAGTGCTTAGTATAGGGCTATGAACGAGAGATAACCGGATCATGGAGACCAGATAGAGATAGAGGAGACTAGGGATGTTCGATACGTTCTTCGCCGATTTAAATATCGCGCTCTGTGTTGCGATGGTTTTCGCGCGGCAAGATTGGCGCACGAAAGGTTGGCGAAAGATATCTATCCTACCAATTGACCTCGATTGCTTCAGAGCGATTTTTTTTTAACTGCGGGTCTTATTCAAAATGATTTGCGCAACCGATTGTCAGCAAATAACCTTAGTGAGCTCTGCTTTCTTAACAAAAACCTCCCTAAGGTCAAGTTTCATTATTGACTATCTACGTCACACCTAAAAGCTACTTACGTTAAAACCCTGTAGAAACCTGTCTTTGAGAGTTCAGTTCAATTTCAAGTTTAATTGGTACAATTTCAAGTTTAGATTACTTCAAGCACTAAACTTTAAATTAATTATAAATAAAAGAGTATAATTATATTTCTGTTTGATTTTGACACTCCTTTCGCTCCTGGAAGGTAGGTAAATAATTTTTCACATTTTCATCTTCTTACTTAAGTACCTTTTAATGTTTAGGTCATTGGTTAGTGTACAAATAGAACAATTTTTATTATATCAAGTTTTCTTGTAAATTGTATCGGTATCGGTATCGGTATCGGTATCGCTGATACGTTAATAGAATTATCGATATCGTATCGGCTAAAACAAGTATCGTTACATCCCTAGAGAAGACCGAAGTTCAATCCGCGATTTTCGCGTCCTAGAGGTGGCGCAGCGATATTTCAATATGGCTGCTCAATGTATAGCGTCAAACGTAAACAATTTAGGTGTGATTTTTTTAATTCTCCGAAATTTTGACTTTAAATCGTTGTTAAAATTTTTGTTTGTGGTTGCAACAGCACGAAATAACTTTTGTTGTATTCTGCAATGTATGTTTTTTATAAATAAATCATTATTTGACACAATTGATTTCAAGAAAATGACACATGAGCTTCCAAAGTCTTAAAAATGCATCAATGTATGAAAAATATCAACTTCTAAATTCATTATAAACAAAACTAAAAGCTATTTTGAACTTGGCATTGTTTTAAAAAGTTATGTAACTTATACCCGTTCCAACGGTATGCTACATGTCATAGAAATCATTTATTATGTGGTCAAAACAAAGAGAATAATTTTTCATTTTAATGAATTTAGAAATTGACATTTTTCATATATTTGCACATTTTTTAAATTTTTGAGACTCATGAGTCGTTTTCTTGAAACCAATTGTATCAAATGATGATTTATTTATAACAAACATACATTGCAGAATATAACAAAAGTTACTTCGTGCTACTACAGCCACAATCATAAAAGTTGTGACGATTTAACGGCGAAATTTCGGGTAATTAAACAAATAAACGAAAAAAAAGACAGAGGATAGTTTATAACTTTTTCTATCGTATAACCAAATGACTTTTTCATATTTTTATCGCTTTTTAATAAGAAATGATTTTTTAATGCTGTTGAAAAGCCAACTTTTATTCTACCGAGCTTGTCATTTTCGTAATTTCAAAATTTCAGAAAAGTATCCGATCATACGATAGCTTTATTATTACACTGAAAGTAAATTCTTATTTTTCTTTCCAGATAATCCTAATAGCCAGAACTTACACCGATAGGCCACGCAGCAACGGCGGCACTTTGATTCAATAATAATAACTTAATTGTATATCAATATTTTTCAATTAAAAAAACCCAAGCTTGCCAAGACTAGGTATTAATTCCCTGTAAAATCCCGACCTCGTCATCCCATCACTTCATCGGTAAAAAAATATCGGCAATCAACCGGTTTTTTATGCCCCAAGCCTATGCCTACCCCTTAATGAAAGAATCGTGAAACTTACGAGACAATTTCAGCGGTTACGACCATCTTATACCTACAACATATCACACGTAACTCGCGGAGCGACAATGATCTTCATTAGCATAATGAAATCGAAACTGCCACATAAATATTCAATTTTCGTGCGTATGCGTATTAAAATGTGTACCGGTCCAGATACGAGTCGGCAAACCTGTAATCTTGACGGACTATCGCATTTCGCTTTTGTCACAGAGTCCAGAAAGTCGAACGAGATATAAATAAATTAATAAATAAATAAAAACGAGAATGCAAATGAGAGAAGTAGATTCGTAGGACTGGCACCTGGGGCGCCACGTACCAATAACGCCATCCAGGCTCTTTCATTTTGGCAACATTTTACACTAGCGAAAAAAAAGCGCTCGCGGATGCTTCGTCATGGTGAACGAGTTTTTGCGAACCGATCCGCTCTCCGTAAGGAAAGTGCATGTCAATTTTGGGAAATTTGCGGTGTTTATTTCTTCTGTGATTCAACGATGTGCTATGCTTTTTTTACATGGCGGTCACGTTTCTCTAGGAGACAAAAAAACGGTACTTGCGCGCGCAAGTAAATCAGGAAACCAATATCGTCCGATATATTCGTGCGGCAAATGCGAGATTTTCGAAGTCTACCGTGTGCGCGAGGAATACGTGCTAATGGGAATCCCCAGTAATGGGTATGGTAATAACTGTATACGTAGCGTGACGGTAGAAGTGTAAAAAAGGCTTTCGTTCTTTAAACATCACTCGAGGACCCGTAAGTATAGCAATGTGACGATAATCCAAACGAGACGAATTTATTTTTCAGAAGAGACGAAGAAGGGAGCGCGGGTCAGAGGAGAGAAGGAGAGAGAAAAGACGCCCGAAACGAGAATGATCGTGCATGCTTGTCGTGTTTCGGATGCGTTCACGTCCTACGTGTGTGGTTATCGGCGTAAAAAGGTGTAAAAACTCGAGAATAAAGATCTTCGCACGAGGTTAGAGTAACGCGCGGTTGTGTTGCCGTTAAACAGTTCACTCACCTTGTAATATTCTCGATAATGTGGATATGGCGACCGTAACACTCTTTTTTGGAACGAACGAGCGTCTTTCCAATAGGGAAGGTGCAAGTAAATTGCCGCGCCTCTAGTGGTGAAAATTAAAAGCTCTTGTAGGTGGTGTAAAGTAATTGAAGTATTGAAAGTGCGTAAGGTAAATGTCCCAATTATTGAACAACTAAGGATCTGGGGAATGAATTCGGTGAGAAAAAATATATAAAATCAAGAAAAAACCATCGCTATCATGTTCAAATGATACTTTGATATTTTTACTTTCGAAAAATCACCCTTTAAATTATTTTTAAATGATTTCAAATGAAAAAAAAGAATAACAATATGAGGCATGCAAAGGGGGTAGCCGGTTAAGGGGGGTCTGACGGCCCCCACCGAGTTTGATCGAATCGACCCAAAAACCTGAAAGAGGGCTGAAAAACAAAATTTTAGAGATATTTTTTAACCCCCTAAACCCTTATGAAAACACCATAATCGCAAAAAATGCGTTTTTTTGATGTTTAATTTTTTTTTGAGCTTTCAAATGCATTTTAAAGCGGTTTTAACACAACCAAAATTTTGTTTCAGATGTGTAGACATGCCCTGAATTTTTCCAGATTTTTTCGTAAAGTTAAATCATGTGCAACATAATTTTAATGGCAAAAAAACCGTAAAAAATCGTCATTTTTTGTATTTAATGCTATGGTTTTTATTGACGTATTAATGGTAAAAAATCGTGCACCATAGCATAGAAAGCTACTATCTTCCTCTACAAAATGACGCTAATTGGGCTCAATTCGGTCGTCTCTAGCGTCCGAAAATCAAACTTGAATAAATTCCGTTTTTATAATTTGAGCATTTTCAGTTACGAAAATGACACAAAATCATATTTTTCAATTATTTTTTTTAATAAAAGTACATTTTGGGGTTTCTGAGGTCGCCGATTACAAATTTGATGTCAAAAATTAGTTTTGTCACATGACAGCTGTCAAAACGAAGAAAAAATATTTTAATTTTTGAAATTTTTTAAAAAAGCTATGGGAACGATATTAATAAGGATTTTTTAGGTCGCTGATTATAAATTCATTCTTATACACGAATTTTTAATCGTAACAGCTGTCAATAGTTATATTAACAAACAAAAAATTACGTATTATTCAGAAAAAAAATTTGGAATTCCCCGACTAAACTGTCACCTGGCGGAGAAAATCCCAACTTGTACCTTATTAAGCCACGTACCCGAGTGCCTAAGGCCACCGTACCCACGTGGGCCTTAGGCTCGTATGCCCCTCCGCACGGTACTGCGCATGCCCACTACGCACTGACGCATCGAGAACCCCGCTCCACGCGGTCTCTCTTTCTCTCTGTGTTCAGCCGCCGTCCAGTACACACGTCATGCGACGCGCTCTGCTCCGTTAAACAAATCTATTTGTTTTGTTAACAGCGTTTTTTTAATTTATCGTTTAACCTGCCTATCTCAACACGAAGTGATTGAAGCAGTATTCTAAGGTGAGTTTGAATATCAATTTAAATATCAATCAACATAAAAATTGATTTATAATCATAACCTCAATCTACAATCGTTTGCCTCATAGTCGACTTGAAATCGTACAGAAGGTGGCCGTCAACTTCAAGTTGTTGTTTAGTTCACTCACATGAAAAGAATTAAAAAAAAGCAAAAAAAAAACAAAACTAAGACGAAACGATATTTCAATAAAAAAATGATTTGGAATACAATAATTTATTTCTGTTTTGTTTACCGATGTTTTCAACATTTTTTTTGTTTTGATTTACAATTTTTAATGTACTTTCGATTTTCGTTACTTTTGTTCTATTTGTTTTTTTAATTATGGTTTTTTTTTATTCCGGGTTTCAGTTACTTTTTTCATTTTTTTCAAAAAAAAAAAAATAATTTGTTAATCATAATAAAAAAAATAACAATGTTCTTTTTTTTTCTTTAGGAAAAACTGTGCGATGCCACCGAAAAAACGAAAATGTACGGCTGGTGAAAGGTGCATAAGATGCAACAGATTGTTGCGTTATGATACCGGAAAACAGAAGTCCATTTCTTCAGATGATGACGTACACTTATATACTAAACTACTAGGTAAACGAGTAGAGAAAGGTGACGTTTTATGTCATCTGTGTCGTTCCGCAATCGCTAAATCCCGAACGGTTTCACCATCGACGAGCAGTGATTCTGATCCTGAAGAAAATCTTCAGTTGGATTTTAATCCCGAAGAAAATCCTCTGCCAAACGTCAATCCCGAGGAAAATCCTCTGCCAGATGTTGATCGCGAACAAAATTCTGTCGATCCTGTAGAGAGACATTCATCAACACTCTCCAATTTGACAGTATCAGATGACACAGAACAATCTTCGGAACAGTCTTCGCAACAATTGTCACGGTCGGAGTCTGGATCTTCCACAGGGCAGTCATCACAATCTTCTAAGGACCCTCCTTACGTTCTTCGTCCAAGAGAACCGGACTATGAAATGATCGAGATGCCTTTCAACAGAGTTACCGCGACTCACAAATGTTGTTGCGTATGTCTTACTCCAATTACGACATCTCCGGTTGTTCCGTTTAAAGCGAGGTTACAGGTATTTATAAGTTCGAGAATTTTCATTCCAAAAGGCAATCGCTGTTGTCCTGTACATCTTATCAGTGAACGTATGTACGTTGACGAAATTTCAAACTTGAAAATATTTTCGAATACTTGTACTATCAGTTCTCAAGAGTTGGCATTATTTTTGGATGCACTGTCCAAAAAATGCGACAACAGTATTTTAGACAGAGTAGATGATTACAATTTATCGGCAGAGCGCATAAAATCGCTAACTGGATACACAGTTGCAGAAATCAAGACTCTAAAAAACATGTTGGTCACTTTGCGAAATTCTTAAAATCGCAGTATTAATCAAGCTCTTTTAATATTCCTTTTTAAATTAAGAACTGGAAATTCCAACACAATCACTGCGTCAATTTTCGATATCAAATCTGAACAACTAGTATCTGCTTATTGCAAATCGGTTTTGGATTCATTCGCGAAAGACGTCTTTCCACTTCGTTTCGGAGCTCGGGCATGTTCTCGCGAAGATTTAATTGCTAATCACACGTCGCCTTACGTAAAAAAATTACACGGATTTGAAGATCGCCTGCTCTTGATTGCTGATGGTTCATACCTTCGACACCAAAAAAGTAGTAATAATTGTTACCAAAAAAAATCTTTCTCTGGTCAGAAAAAGTGTCCACTCTGTAAACCCTTCACAGTTTGTGCCACAGATGGATATGTAATAGATGTTTACGGACCGTACGAAGCAATTGTGAATGATGCGAAAATCTTACAACATGTACTAAGTGATCCGAACGGCTTGAGATCAATCCTCAAAAAAGGGGATGTTTTTATACTTGACAGGGGGTTCAGAGACGTCAAAGATTGGTTAGAATCTCAAGGGTTCGTTGTGTTGATGCCAGCGTTGAAAGGCAAAAGAAAGCAACTTCCAACAAATGAAGCAAACGAAAGTCGATTTGTTACGAAATTGAGGTGGGTGGTAGAGGCTGTCCACGGTATAATCGGTAGTAAATTCAAACTCTTGCATAATCAGTTTAACAACAACATGTTGGATTCAGCGATGCTTTATTGCAAAGTAGCGAATTTTTTGGTTAATGAGTTTGGAAAAAGACTGAATTGCGATACCGATTTACAAGATCAAATTGCCGAGCAAATGTTGAAAAGAAAAGACGTTGACAATTCTTTAGCGAAAGTTGTGGAAGAACAAAACTGGAATAGGAAGAAAAGGATCTTCAAACCGTTAACATCAAATGACGTATTAGACTTTCCGGAAATGACAGAGCAAGATTTGAAGATCCTTTTCACTGGCTCGTACCAGTTATCGCAAACTGTTTCATACTTAGCTGAAATGTATACCGAAGAAGGACTTTTGAATATGCAATACTTGTTGGAGGACGATACCATTTTGAAATGTGAAGTTAAATCAAGACATATAAACAAGAAAGTATACAGATGTTACGTTCAGTACGACCCTAACAGTATTGGATATAACGGTATAAAAAACTACGTATGTGATTGTGCAAATGGGCTAAGAACTGTTGGTTGCTGTGCCCACGTTGCAACAATCATTTACTTTTTAAGTCATGCACGGTATTTGTCCAAAATCATCCGCCCAGCTCAAATTCTAACGAATCTATTTCACGTTGATAATGTCGAACCTGTTATTGAAGAACACAGTGACGAAGATTAACAACATAACAATCATGTTGCAATGTATGTATTACTTGTGTCTGTTTAATGTATATATTAGATGAATGTATGTAATATTATTATAAATAAATAGATTTTTTAAAATACAATGACTTTTAATTATTGAAAAAACCGAAATAGCAAATACCATTTTCATTTGATGACATGTGTAATTTTTTTTTTTGTTAGCTGTTTGACATCAAATTTGTAATCGGCGACCTCAGAAACCCCAAAATGTACTTTTATTAAGTAAAATAATTGAAAAATATGATTTTGTGTCATTTTCGTAACTGAAAATGCTCAAATTATAAAAACGGAATTTATTCAAGTTTGATTTTCGGACGCTAGAGACGACCGAATTGAGCCCAATTAGCGTCATTTTGTAGAGGAAGATAGTAGCTTTCTATGCTATGGTGCACGATTTTTTACCATTAATACGTCAATAAAAACCATAGCATTAAATACAAAAAATGACGATTTTTTACGGTTTTTATGCCATTAAAATTATGTTGCACATGATTTAACTTTACGAAAAAATCTGGAAAAATTCAGGGCATGTCTACACATCTGAAACAAAATTTTGGTTGTGTTAAAACCGCTTTAAAATGCATTTGAAAGCTCGAAAAAAAATTAAACATAAAAAAAACGCATTTTTTGCGATTATGGTGTTTTCATAAGGGTTTAGGGGGTTAAAAAATATCTCTAAAATTTTGTTTTTCAGCCCTCTTTCAGGTTTTTGGGTCGATTCGATCAAACTCGGTGGGGGCCGTCAGACCCCCCTTAACCGGCTACCCCCTTTCCCAATTATTGAACACTGGAAGTGCCTATGTCCCTAATATTGAACAGGCATGTCCCAGTTATTGAACACTCGAGAATTCTTTTTCCGTTTTGAAAATATTATTTTGGGTACAATATTAAGAAATAAAATAAAAATCAAACACTTAAATAATCTTTTATTAATCATGTAAAAATACAAAAATATATATTTAGTCTTTTGACGGGTTTTTGGTTCATTCGTATTTGGTTTATTTTTGCTTTTCAACTCGAACTTTATTTTATTTTTATTTTCAGCTTCCTCGTTTTTATGTCCTGTTTTTGTTTGATTTTGTCGCAGTTTGGCTCCCTGAAATATCGGAGAGCAAAAAATATTGAACATTACATTCGTATTTTTAGGTTACACTTAGGTTATATTCTCTTTTTACTTTTCTTTTTATGTTTATTGCCCGAAAATACAAATAAAAAATATATTTCACAATCTTAGAGTTATTATTAAAATAATAAAGGCAAGTTTATTCAGGAACTTACAGTTTTTGTTTGAATAAATCCGATTCGCACGGTCTGTCACACGTTAACTGTCTCGATGTTTTGATGGGTTTAATGACGCCATCTTGGAGAATTCGAGTGTTCAATAATCGGGACACACTGCATTTTCTATGTCCCAATGATGGAACACCGTATTTTTTAACAAATAATTAATAAACATTTTTTTTTAATTGTTATTTGTAAGAAATTTTCTGAGGAACAGTTTTTGAATTTTTAATGCCCTTACGCATGAAGCGGCGCGTCTTAGCAAAAATGATAAGCAGTTACCACGAGACGTCTAACGGGTCACCGTTGCTGATTAAATAATTTTTGCTCTATTAATTAAAGCTTTTTTTCCCCGAGTAAGGTAACATTTCGATAGCTAAAAGTTCTATATATGTAATGAAATTTTTATAAATAAGTAAATGCATGCAGATACATGAGAAATAATAAAAATACAAGATAGTGTTCAATAATTGGGACATTTACCTTATTATTTTTCAATAATAGAGGAACTTGATTATAATTTCGCTGTATTTTTTAATTTTCCATCAAGTTGAAAGAGGCGTTGTTTTACAGTCATACAAAAAAAGTTTATAAGAAATTATGGTAAATATTCAGAAGTGTAACTCCCGCTAAAAAACCTTATATTAAGTTATATTTTAATGGTGCATAATGCTTTAAATGCATTAACATCTTTCGAACGAGCTCTCAAGCGATTCTTATTAGATGTGGGTAAAATGTTAACATGCAAATACAATGTGCGAATAGGTCACCAATATACTGGGCAACACAAAAGGAAAAAAACAGTAATATACATCGAGACTTAGGTAAGAAAATTGTCGAAAATATTCAGTTTGTATTTCACAATGGAGTGTACTGGTTGTACAATAAGTATTGTAGACGCGTGCACTTTATTTAAAAATTGTACCGATAGTATAGAATTTTTGTGGCAACACGGAATACTTTCACGCGAAATAAAATGTTCGCAGTGTGGAGAGAGGGCTGCGTGGAATGAAAAAACCTTGCAGTGGCGATGCCAACGAGTTAAAAAAGTAAAAAAGAACAAAAAAATAATAAGGAAAAACTGTAATTTCACGGAATCGATAAAAACAGACACTTGGCTACACAATTTACATTTATCTTCTGACAAGTGTTGCTTGTTTGTGTCCCTGTATATAATTCTGAATCCGCCGCATCAAATATTTCTGATGGAAGAATTGAAAATGAATTCGGAAACAGTATGTAACTGGAGCAGCTACACCCAAGAGGCGTTAGAACACTGGCTGTTATTCAATTCTTCCGACCAACTGGGTGATCCTGGGAAAATCGTTGAGATCGACAAAGCGAAATTCGGGAAACGAAAATATAATCGGGGAAGAATTATTGAAGGGCAGTGGATTTTCGTTGGATTCGAACGTGAATCCAAACAAGTATTCATGGAAAAGGTCGATGATCGAACATCAGCGACATTATTAGAAATTATAAAACGTCGTATTAAACCAGGAACGACAATCATGTCTGATTGTTGGAAGGCCTGCAATTGTCTTAACGAAGAATGTGGATTGCAAAATTCTTATACTTTTAAATGCTTTCATATTTGTTACTGATGTATTTGATTTATGCACAGGATTTCAACATCTGACGGTGAATCATTCGTTAAATTTCGTCAATCCGGATTCGGGGGCATATGCACAAAATATTGACAGAATATGGCGCGATGCTCGTGGTAATATCCCAAAATTCGGACGCCGTGATTACCACATGACTGGTTATACTGCCGATTTTCTATTTCGTCGAGTTTTCACCGCGCACAGTGAACGCGTACATGCTACCTTCGATGCTATTCAGCAATTTTATAATGAAGAATTGTCGCAATAGTTTGTATGTCTATTGTATTTCGAAAGAACAGAATATTTCTTTTAGAAATCTTGAAAAAAAGTTCGAAAGATTGACGAATGAAAATCTTTAAAAAAATATTTATTGATTGTTTTTGTTGATGCGCTGCCATAATAATATTAAATATGATGTTTTTTAACTGTAAGAAACCACAAGAGAAATCAGCTCTATTCTGACAGGAGTGACACTTCCGAATATTTACCGATTTGGCAGAAAAATCGTCGTTATCTCTTTCTTTCTGTATTTTTGAGTATGAAAACCATTCCTCTGGAGTGTAACTATCCAGACTTTATATACACTGGCAACTAACCTAGCAACATGCTGAAGACATACTAAAAATTGAAAAACACGAGAAAAAAACCTACCTTAAAGCTATTGGACATTTATTTAATTCCTCCCTAGAAAATACAAAAAATAATGAGCACAGATATCTCACAATGAATAACGAAAGATTGTAACTGTTTTTATCAATCATTCTTCTGGAGAGCGATACATCAGTTCATATATTGTGTGACGGGTGGCGCTAGCTGATCATGCTTGCCAGAGTGCCTTCTACATCTACTTTTTCGAAGAGACTAATTGATGTTTCCGTGAATTTTTTTTTGGGCAATGGGTGCAGTTTTTTAACTTTTTTTTCATAGTAAAGGATATCATTTCAAGTATCTTTGACAATTTTTTCATTGGGAAATATTTATAAACGATGGAGATACAGTAAATTGCACAGACCGCTGTGCAAAAAAGGTCCTTCGCGGTGACCACTCTTGCTCGGGAACAAATCATCTGCAATAAAAAAACCGAATGAATTTAGTTTTTGTACAGTATTATCTAGTCTTTGGTCGAAGGATTCAATAGAATAATGATTTTTGAAAAAATGGACGCCGATCGAAAGTGATCGTCGAAATTTCGGTGAAAGAAAACACTACTTTCCTTTATATAAAAAAAGTATGTATTGAAAAAAATCCTTCGATTAAAGACTGCCTTTTGATATACAAAAGATGTCTGTGCAATTTGAAGCAGATCGGTTTAGTTGTTTTTGAGATATTTTGGTCACCGATTATGAAAAAGTAATTCCGAGTGAAACGCGTTTAAAGTTTTACGTCAGGTATATACGTAGATAAAAACGCTCATAACTCCCCCAATTTTCAACGGACCGACTTGAAATTGTCAGAGAATATTTTTGAAAGGTTATATTATAAGAATCCGGCGAAAACGAAAAATCGATTTTTTCAAAAATTTCAACTAGGTGTAACCCCTTAATGTCAAATGCTTCCCATAATATGAATAAAGTGACGCTGATAAAATTGTAAAAAAGATATAAGACTTCATCATGCATTGCCAGGCTCATGGAGTGACACAAGCAGTTAAAAGTTAAAAGGTACTTCCAGTGTCTCAATCAAGCTGCAATGCAGAAAAATGATTCAAATCGGGCGCCATTGAGTGACCGTCTTGAGGCGACACCTTTTACGACTGGACTTTCGTCCAATTCGCATAGCATTTGTGTGCTCCGTTTTGTTTCTCTTAACTCTTTGGCTCAAACAATATAATCGAAATTACCTGTGTTTCGTATAATTATCTGAACGCGATGCAAAACCGATTTGAGTCGGCGGGGCGGTAGCAATAGTAGCGAAAGAGGATGTGGTTAACATCACGCTAATCGTAAAAGTTGAGAAATGCGGTATTTGTTGGCGGACAGAAATTAGTTGTACGGTTGACGCACCCGCGGTGGCGCTCGTATCGAGTCGCTGTTAGTGCAAGCATTTGTGTTGGGATGTCGCGTAAATGAACTCGTTGAACGCAGCAATAAATCGGAGCCCAAATTTTTTATTGCTAAGTTTGGGTTTAAAAATCGGCGTTCACTCTCAAAAATATCATTGAGTTAGTACTTTTAAGTAAAATGTAATGGTCGCCGTAAAATGAATAGTTTTGACCCAAATTAATAGAAATGCGGTTTTTCATTTGGTTCTGTGTACCATATTTTAAACACACCCCGATAACTGCTTCGTATTGAATATCGACAATTATCGATATTTTTAAAATAAAATTTATATTTGAAAAATGTCTTTTAAACAACAAATTAATTCGCAATCCTTTTAAAGGTATTCAATAGTGCAATTAAGTGCGTAGCTACCAGGCTAATATAATTATTAGTCCTAATATAATTATTAAGTAAGCCTAATATAATTATTAGTCCAAGGCGTATTTGACCTTTTTTCAATGTCACCCGGAAACTTTATTTCCCAATCTTTGCAGATAGACTATAAAAATGATTTTTTGTCCAGAGGGTAAAACGGCAATGAGAATAAACACACCAAATCAATCATTAGACAGAGCTTATAACGGATAGATCGTTTACGCTTTGGTATGCTAATAGCTAGACACACTCGTGCGTCTTTCATAAAAACGAAGAAAAAAAAACGTTCGTGTTTCGTTCCAAAAAGTCAACTTTCTGCATTAATTCAAGGTAAAACGTGTGTTTGAAATATCGCGCCCGAGACGCCGAATTAGATTAGCACTAGTTAACGTTCTCGAGAACTCCCGTTTGATTGTTGACTCTCCGATGTCCGCTGGCCTCGGGAGAGAGAACTTTTCTGGAATGACGAAAAGACACGCGAGAAGGTGAAAAAAAAGAAGGAAGGTTATGTGTATCGGATCGGGAACTCTCTTGGACGGTAAAGAGAGCAAGAGAGCGAGAGAGGGAGAGAGAGAGAGAAAGACACAAAGATAGCGAACGGAGAGGAGCTATGCAAGGTGGCACAGCAGCCTCACGGAACACAGCGGAGAGGTTTGCTCTGATGAGGGAAGGTGTTCAGGTGCCAGTCGACCTGCGAGAGTCGTATACGGTCGAACAGACGCAACCGGTCAGACGTAACGCGAACGCGAACACGATAACGATTCGAGCAAAAAGTCACATATCCGATCTTATCGAATTACATCCACAATAGCACATAAAATAGCGCAAAAATGTTTATTGATCCTTAAATAGTATTCGCCGTGATTAAAAAAATAATAAAAATGAATACCCCGCAACGATTAGTTTAAAAAACGGGATGCTAGTAAAAAGTGTTTCATCACGTTGATTAAACGGAAAAATCGCTGAAGCAGTAAGAATAAACAAATGTTTATATTACAAAATTTAAACAAAATTAAATAGGTAAACAAATATTTATAAATATATATAACTCTCACGAAGTTGTTAAACTTATATTTATTTTTTCGTGAGGTTTGTCAATAAACGGTGAAAAAATGTGTTTATGCGGAAGTGATTACAAAAAAGATGGTGAAGGGTATAGCGATTGATTGGCTTCGACCACGTGTATCAAGTGCGGCGAGATCAGGAGAATTGTTGCTTGTCGGCTTCTGTTGACTGTGTTCGAAGATGGAAATACGTGCATACGCGCATTACAATCGCGATGTCGAAAGATCGTGAATAATCGTGCTCAACGGTACATAGTGCGGTGGCTGTCCTGCGATACGCATAGATATCATTATTTAATGACCGTGCAGTTAGTATGATGGGTGAAGTGATAAGAGTATCGGGACGAATACCAGAAGTCGGTGACCTGCTGAGAGAAGCGATGGTGTCGCAAAGATTCGCTGATGTAGCTCTGTGCTGCTCAGGGGGGCAGAGATTTTTGGCACATCGCCTAGTCCTGTCCGCTGCGAGTCCCTATCTTCAGGTAAACATACTTTTTTTTTTAATCTCATTCTTCACTCCGCCGCCCCGTCAACAAGTTATCGCATTGTAAAATTCTTAGGGTACGGCGTGAAAAAAATATCGGGTACAAAAATGCGATTAAAATATGTTAAAACTCATTGCTTTTGAGAAAAAAATAGTCGTGAGTAGAAGAAGCTAAGGAGGAAATGCCTTGGCCCGAGAGGTAAGGTGCAATCGTCCGTTCTTGATATCGCTCGTGCGGGCATTTGAATCTCCGCGTCTACCGTTATAGTCACAAGAAGCGCCTCCTCGTGTCTTCGAAGCGAAACAGAGGCGAGTATACCGTGGACACGCGATCAGAAGCCCCGTCTGTCTCTCTTTTTGCCGTTTTTCTTGCAAGAAGTCTGCGGAAAAACAATGATAGAGGTCCATAGAGATTAGAGAGGTCATAGAGAGAGAGAGAGAGAGAGAGAGAGAGAGCTCCGTGTGCGAGTCGATCTGTAAATATGTGGGAATAAGTTCCATCCAAACGGCACTGCTGTCGATTTGGGCCGATATGCTACATCTATACATGTGTACCAGGTGTCGAAGTATGAAACCAGAATTTTTTTGTAAAAATTACACGTCTGTTTGAATATGATAAAAATATTTTATTCAAAATAATCTCTATTGCTATTTACACATTTTCCCACCTCTCCGGCAGTTTATGAATACCACGACAAAAAAAACAGTTCTTCTTTTGCAGCGAACCAGTTGTCGAGCCATTTTCGTACATTTTCATACGAATTGAAGCGTTGTTTACCGAGAGCGTGTCCCATTGATGCGAATAGATGATAATCGGACGGAGCCAAGTCTGGAGAATAAGCCGCATGGGCTAGTATTTCCCAACTGAACGCCTCGATCGTTTCCCTGACCCGTTTTGCTGTGTGTGATGGAGCATTATCATGGAGCACAATGACTTTGTGTTGCCTTTTTCCATATTCCGGTCTTTCAAACAAATGGAGACGGCTTTCTGCGTCACATTCAATTGATCCACGAGTTCTTGTTGACTTCGAGTATCATCTTCATCCAATAAGGCTTGCAATTCGTGGTCTGCGAACTTTTTCGGTGGTTTCCCACCCTCTTCGTTTCTCACGTCAAAATCACCACTTTTGAATTTTTTGAACCACTCGAAACACTGTGTTTTACCAAAAGCATGTTCACCGCAAGCTTCGACAAGCATTCGATGCGATTCTGCAGCAGTTTTCTTCAAATGATAACAGAAAACCAATGCTGTCCGCAAATCGTAGTTCGTAGGCACAAAACTTGACATGTTTAAGGTTATAGAAAAATATACCGGTTTAGGGAACTTGGGTTGTTGTGTGTTGAAAATCTTCGTCAGCTGTTAGAGGGAGATGATGGCGCTGCAGAAGCGGTCTTACGGTCCCTAAACTGATGGCTAGCACCATCTATAGGGAAATTCCAGTTTCATACTTCTACACCTGGTAGACTAAACTGTAATTAGAAGACGTTCCGCTAGTGTTCATTACCTATAACCTTAGTAAATTGAGGTTAAGGACGTATTGGCAGACGGATTCATACGTGTAGGTTTACCAAACAGCGTACGCATATGAAGTGGGGTGCAAATGCACGTATGTTTAGAACTGACGCTCGCATAGGTGAAAAGAAGCACTCAAATGTGGGAGAAACTTCTCAGGGTTTGTGATATCGATGAGGAACATTGGCGTAGACAGGTGGGGCAGGTGTTGGCACGCTTTGAGCATGGATACCGGTTTTTCAACAATATCGAAAAACTGGAATATCGGACCAAAAATCCGATACTGGACTCGACTAATACCGGCGTTCCGATATCAGAGTTGAAAAGATTAAAATATCATCCTCATTGCCAATCAATCAAATCGAGTTTTATTTGCACAACTTCTAACAACTTTTTTTTACAAAAATATCATTCTAATTGTTATTATTTCCATTTAAAGTACTTTTACTTGTTTTTTTACTAGGCTTAACAGCCTTAAAATATTATTACCCACATTAAATATTTTCGGAGTGTCAACTTATTTATCAACGTGTGTGGAATCAGGAAGGGCCCTTTCTTCCGCGGCTTACACTTGCAATAAGATAAGGCCGTCTCGGACAGACGAAACTTCAGATGCCCTCTGTTTTTTGTGGTCATTGTTTCAACAATCTCAATTTCGTTAACTAATGTGACGATGCTGTTGCCTGCCTGCCACAAGCTGTGCCATTTGTTTGCATTCTGGTAGCTACTACTGCGCTGACTTTTATAAAACTTCCTAACTTTTATTTTGCTTGTATACTACTTTCTTATTTGCATAAAAGTTCCTATTTTTGGTTTTTGTATGTTTAATTGTTTCATTTTGGGTCGGATATATTTAAGAAAATCGCAGAGTATGTTTAAGAAATGTATAATAAATGAGGATCTCAATAAAATACGGTGATTTTTAATAAATACTGCATTTTCACTGAGCTGGACACTATTATTTCTACAACGTCCATCTTCACTTTCAAGCTTCTAACATTTTTCATCAAGGTGTCCTATAAATATCGGAAAATATCGAAATACCGGTAACCCGATATTACAACTTGTTGATATCGAAATAATACCGGTAATTAAAAAAGCTCGGATAGTCCAAGCTCTAGGCACACCCCCCCCCCCCCCCCCCCCCCGGAAATCCCGGTGCTCCTCCACAAAAAATCGGTCCAAAAGAGTTAAATCCAAATAGTTGGTTCATTTGATTTGTTGCGCCCAAGCAAGTATAAAGAAATCATTTAATAAAACTTGAACTATTTCCTGCATCGAAATTTCGTAACTTGTATAAAAAGTAGCTACTTCATTACGTAAATTAAATATATATTCATATTTCATAACTAAGTTAGCTGTGGGCAAAACCAATACACTAGATTTGCCGGTCGATACACAACCAGAAGAATACTGGAAGATCAAGATTTATAATACCAAATAATGGATAATATCATTGTAAATCTAAAACGACAATTTGAGAATCTACCGTCAGTTCATGAAGTTGAAGAATTTTTTAAATTGAAAATGAATAACGGAGAGGATTTCATCAATAATTGTTTTTAAATCTTAATAATTTATACCTCAGCTTAGGACCTGAAGCGATGTTCAAGAAAACCATACTTTTATAAAAAAATAATGAAATGATTGCTGGAAATTTGAGAAAGCATATTAGAAAGGGGTACTGCCCTAATTTATGTAAACTTTTCCAACCACCAATAGTACTCCCAACTACAATAGTTCGCCGGCTGTGAGAGGAGTTTTCTTGTCACGAGGTTGATGAAAGCGTGGCTTAGAAGCACAATGCTTCAGAAACGATTCTCTAATATGTCACTGCTGAACATAGAGAATGACATTGTTAAACAAAATTCCAATTTCAAAAGTGTTCGGCCAATTTGCAGAAAAAAATTGGAAAGTGACTCATTCAATTGTGTACCTACTAAAAGTAAAGTTTCAAGACTGCTAACTGGATTAAAGAAAGATGAAAAACTAATTGATCATTTTTTAAGGTATTGCAAGAGTTTGATCTCAACGTTAACATGAACATGTAATTGAAGCTTTTTATTATTTTATGTGTGTTGCGTGATTATCGACTATCATGTAAATTTTATTTGCAAAAAAAATCTTGTGTACGAAACCACTTTTTTGTCAGGCCGAAACCTCCTGTCCCCAGAAAAAATGCTGTCTACGCTAATAATAGGGGAATATACTCATTGTTTTACCGTGTCAAAAATATTTGGCGCAACACCATCAGACTGTTAATAAAAGTGTTATGATAAATGCGTCATTCGAAGTAATGTTACACTTTCGTTAATTATCAGCATAACAGATCCTTCGGTTTATCGATGTGGATATACCAAGGATTGCCATATAATGATGTAACTTGCAATGAAAATTGTTTGGTTCAAAACTTTTCCGTGCTACTATATATAGTGTATCGGCTCAAGTGAACAGCAGCGTCAATGATTATCTAAATTTTATGGACAGATCGGAATATGGAGTTCTGACCACGGTTTTACATACAGGTCTCGTAACTCGACAGAATATCAATGGTAGAAAGTGTCACCTATAATGAAGCTGGATTTTGGTGGCGCTGCGATCGAGACGCTTTGGGTGCGTGGCATTATATAACTCACAATTGCATACTGCGTCAGGCACGTGCCCGATTTTTTCCCCATTAACGAGTCTGCATAAGCCTAGGGCCCAAAAAACAGGTTGTTTTTTATGTTTATCTGATGAGAGTTTTAGGATGACGAGATCGGGTTTTTACACACAATTAATGCGTAGTTTTGCCGCGTTTGAGTTTTTTACATTGAAAAATATTAACGAAATATTAAGTTACTATTTTTTAAACAAAGTGCCGCCGTTGTCGCATGGCCAATGGATGGCTCTGACTACTAGCGTGATTTGGAATGAAAAAATGTTCTCTTAATATAATAATAAAACTTTGGTATAACCGGATACTTTTTTCATATTTTAAAACTCACGGAAAGCGCAAGATGTAGAAAAAAAATACTTTTGACAAAACATTTGTTATTAACAAATTAATTTTGAAAACCATGCAATGGAATATCTGTCCTGCCATTTCTAGCTTATGCTAACCCCTTAAGATTGTGCTTTACTCGTTTCTTTCGATATTTTGTCGTACGCAAGTTTGTTATGTACGATTGAGTGTGCGGCAATTCGCGATCCCCAAAAGGCTTGGCGCCTCTCGCGGCCTAAGGCAGAAGCTCTATTAGTATAGGAAAATTTGTCAAAATACATTGAAAAGAATGGACAAATTTGAAAAAACAATAAATTCCTCGAGATTCTAAAGGGTTCCAGGGTGCAAGATGGCTAATAAAAGTGAATTGTCGTTCCATAAGCCACCTACAGTTAAAGTCTTTTGAAAATAGTAGTGGTTGGCTCTGAAAATGACTCCCTTTATTGCATCAAGGCAAGTTTGAAGTCACAAGATTTTTTCGTTCCAAGTTTGTATCTTTGTAAATAATAAATCGAACAATATTTAAAGTTATTTCTGTTAAATACAATGTATAAATATTATTTCATACGTCCCTTGTTAAAAGTATGCTTTGAAAAGTAGAATCACTCTTTGAACCCTGCGAGTGACTCTCATAACGTTAAAAAATCTAAATCCAAAGCTGACAGAGCTAAAAAAGAGTGGAAAATAAATAATTCACTGCATAGCATCTTTACAATCTACCATAGAGGTGAATCCAATAGCCAACTCGCAGGAAATCAAGAATAAGTAATTGTTCACGTTTGAGGCTATTCTTTGACCGGCCATATTGAAATAGCGCCACCTCTAGGACGTGAAAATCGTGAATACGCACAGCAGGAAAATGTAGAAGTGACAAAAAAATCATCATCGACGACAAGTTATCAATAAATTATATTATTGTTACTATACGAAATTGCGCATTATCTCTATTTCTACGTGTTTTATGAAAGCTGCGGCCATAATTTGACCCTGCCTGAGTGTGACAATTCCACGGACGTTTTTTTCTATCATCTTTGCATGCGATGTCGAATTCCTGTACCCCAGGCTCCGTAATACGGAAGGAGAGTAAAACAAACACAGAGTCAAGCACAGTGTGGGGGTCCTAATGAGAGTCGACCGTGAGATGTTAAGATCTCCCCGAAGGGCATGGAAAAATCAACTTTTGTATCCCATTCCTCGATAACGAGATGTAAGAAATGAATTCATTAAAATCTACACAGCGGCACTGGGGTCGGCGTTGCGAAACAAAACCTCACGATTGCCTGACTTTATGCCACATTTATGGCAACACGCACACACGGGTCTCGTATCTCGGAATTCTTCGTCGGTAACCCAACGAGATTTTGCTCTCGTTAAATTGACGTTAGTGGATGCCCCGTTCCCCACTGCACGCGATTTCGTCCACGTATCGTGGTAGCTAATCGGATAAACGACAGCTATACACGCGTTAACGGCCTCGGAAGTTTCTGAATTTTTTGGTAATTATCAATTCGTATTTCATGGTAATTAATTCATTCAGGCACCCTTTTTTTGCACATGAATTTCTCGATTCACCTTACACATGGGGAGGGGGGGCTGTCGGGCTCATTGGACGCAAATAATAGAGCCGGCCTCGAATTTTTAAAATACAAAATGGCTGATCAACAAAACGCATTATCAGTGCAAATGAGTTCATTCACCCGAAATTGACAAGACCGTAAAGATGAACAAATGTGCGCGTGGAATAGGATAAACCACGGGCTTACATACAGGTCTGGAAACTTCGTTACAAGAAGACTAGGTAAGGAGTACGAATGCAGTGTCAAAGAAACGTCCGTGAAAATTCAGATGTGAAGGGTGGCGCTGCTGTCCTACCGAACCGAATTGAAGTCAGCAACTAACCGGTGCCGTACGACATACAGAAAGCACCCTTTGCTACTTCATATGGAGCGATAATTTGATCACATTAATTGTGAAACCAATGCCGTACGATATGCAAAAAACGTCCTTTGCTTCTTTATATGGAGCGGTAATTTGATCAAATTAATCGTGAAACCAGTTGGTGAAGGAAATTTCTATATAGATAGAATTCCCACATAGATAATATAGATTTCTTTGGAGAATAATCACGAAATACAGAAATTAAGGCAATGTTTTTTTTCATTGCGTAAGCAGGAACAAATAAAATTTATTTATTGACACAAGAAAATTTATAATTTTGAATCCAGACAAAACTTTTAGAAATTATCACAAATTATGATTCGCTGTACAGATAGTGAATAATAAGGAAATACAGAAATTAAGTTAATGTTTTTTTTTTCGTTGCGGAAGCAGTGACAAACAAAATTTATTTATTGATACAAGAAAATTCATTATTTTGAATCCAGACAAAACTTTTACAAATCATCACAAATTATGATTCACTGTACAGATAAAGAATAATAAGGAAATACAGAGATTAAGTCAATGTTTCTTTTCGTTGCGGAAGCAGTAACAACCAAAATTACTTATTGCCACAAGAAAATTCATCATTTTGAATCCAGAACAAACTTGTACAAATTATGATTCGCTGTACAGACAAAGAATAATAAGGAAATACAGAAATTAAGTAATTTTTTTTTCGTTGCGGAAGCAGTAACAAAGTTTATTTATAGACACAAGAAAATTTATAAGAATTTTGAATCCAGACAAAACTTTTACAAATGATCACACCTCATATTCACACGTTATGTTACACTGTACAGATAAATCGATCTTACAATTTTGAATTTTCCCTCTTGTCTTTCGTTTTAATTTCCCTTGCATTATTATTGTCGTCAACCGACCGCGCTAGAAAATGTCCTTTCATGAAGAGATAATAGTTTATCACTCTCACAAAATTCATAAGAATTTTGAATCTAGACAAAACATCTACAAATTATCACATCATGATACGCTGTACATATAAAGAATAATAACAAAGTATCGTCTCTAAAAAGCGCTGTATAAATGGGACGATTTTTAGAGTTGTCATTTTTTTTGGTAACTTGGCTCGGTAACTTGGCTTATGAGTATACTGGGATGTATTTTTACTTGATTATAGCCGAAAATCACTTAGTTGTTGAATATTCGAGTTCGTGAAAGGAATACCTTAAGGATGAGATGCAGTCAGAATTTAAAAAAAAAATCGATTTTTTAAACATTTTCTTGAAGTATGATGTTTCGAAAATATTCCCCGAAAATTTCAAGTCAATCCGATGAATAGTTTCCGGGATATCCCACATTTAGTGAAGGGGCGTCAGGTCCCCATGGCAGTTAGCGGCTGACAAACGCGCAAACGATGATACCCGGGAAGGCAGAATGCTTCGAAGACAACAACAAATTAATATTTTGGAAGCTTCCACATGGGCAGAAGTCCTATTGTATGGACCAGGAATTGATGATTCGACGTAAGTAATTTTTAAATTAGTGTTCCGGATTCAGCGGATTTTTAAAAGATATCCGGATTCAGCGGATCGAAATACATAAAAAAAAGTTTAGCTTCATCCATCGAGCTCAACATTTTACGAACATATAATACCGTATCCACACCTAAAAACTTTAAACGCGTTTTTCTAGAAACTATGTTTTTTAAGTCGGTGATCACTATAATTCAAAAACCACTCGATGGATTTCGATGAAATTTGGTGTGCTTATTGATAACATTAAAAACTAGTCCTTAATCGAGTGATTTTGATTTTTGTTTAAAATTTCTATTTTTTTTTAACAAAAAACGAGCGATTTTTTGGTCGAAAATCGAAAGTTATCTGTCGGAAGCCGTCATTTTGTTAATTTTTGAAAAAAGCTTCGCTTAAGAACTAGATTTATTAATAAACTACTGATTTTTTTTTGGTTTTTTGATTTCAGATGATCGAGTAAAATTGTATGGTCACCGCAAAGCACTATATGCCGAAGGGGGTCCGGCAAAAATGGCGATATTTTTATAAATAATCAATATTTTTCTTTGAAAATTTGTACAAGTTGAAATATAACATAAAAAGTCTGTGTAACCACTTTTGTAAAACAAACTTAATTACTATACAATTTTTCTTATTGCAAATGCTCGTTTTTTCACGCCTCTGACTGCATCTCACCCCTCAAATCTTACACAATTCGCAAAATTGTTTAGTCCGCACATACGCGTGGTCCGCACACACTTCATTCCAAAATGGACGACAAGCGGGAATCATCGATGGCGGATAGCGTCGGTTGCGTTCTTGTCGCTCAGTTCATTTCGGTTCGGTGATGTAGCAGCGACGCACGCGGTGAAACCACCAACTCTAATAACTGGATTTTAGCGGACGCTTTTGGATGGCGATCGCCGCAGGCGTTCGTACTCCTTACCTCTAGTCTTCTTGGTCCGTTAGTTCACATGGTTCCTTTGCCGAAGCTCGATGCTAGAAGCGCTGCAATCGGGGGTTGTTGTGTGGGACAGAGACAACGATGCGCATGCATTCGCGTTATAGCCTAACCAGAGGGCTGGCGCTCCTATCCCGTAACGTACATAAAAATGCTACGCTTTTTGAACGCTTTCTTTAGTTCTACCTCTCCCCGTGGCGCTAGTAGGTCATGGACAATATTCTTATTGCGCAGGCTCGAGGCCCGCACGGCGTACTTAAGGGCTTAGGCCACAGTAACGGGTATAAAATCATGTGTGAATTAAACAATTTTTTCGTATGAAAAAGTGATTCGCTCATAAAATTCATTACATATCTATTTAGTATGAATATCAAGCAGTTAGAAAATATATTTATTTTTATATACAAAATGGCCGACTACTAATATTTTATTGTTATCTTTTTAGGCGCTCCGCGGCGTGACATTTAGAATCCACAATTTCTTACCTAGAACAAAAAACGAAACTTTTCGTCAATTTACATTAGAATACCTAGAGAAGTACGTACGGAATTTAAAAAATATCGTTTTATTCAAAAGTTGTAGGTATTTGAACTTAAGAAATGAATTTTCAGTGAAAAATTTCGTTACAACTGCTCATAAAATGAAAAGTTTTCGATTAATCAGAAATTCCGTACGTACTTCTCTGCGAAATGCGATTAGGAACATAACTTTTAAATTTAAAGTAAACCGAGTGAAAATTGTTGAAGTTATTTGTCACGCTAATTGGAAAAAGATGTTTCGAGAAGTTTCGAGTAGTCGGCCATTTTGTACATCGAAAAAAAATATATATTTTTTCTAACAGCTTGATATTCATACTAAATAGATGTGTAATTAATTTTATGAGTAAATGACTTTTTCGTGCGAAAAAATGTGTTAAATTCGCACATGATTTTACACCCGTTACTGTGGCCTAAGGCCTTAACCACACCGACGCCGAATACGACTATTTTGACGTTTGGAGTTTAAGTTGTGGTGCGGAATTGATGAAATTACCGAAATTACTTAGACTCGTGTGCCAATGCCGTGTGTTGTGCACGGTTGTACCTCAGAATATCCGCGTAATCTTGAAAAGGTGCATTTTTCACCGTACTAGCCGATCTTTCACCGCCAGTGTCGCTCCGATCAGAAAAAATCCACCATCATAGTAATAACTAGTACAGTGGAGCTTTCCGTATTTCGTTTACGGTGACGAGGAATAATACAACAAAAGGAAAAGTGCAAAAACAATGATATTTTTTTTATTACAGATGTCAAATTGTATCCACTTATCCAAAAGTGGCTAACAATCTTATTCATTAAAAAATGCATACATTTAATAAAGACAAATAGAAAACAACATTGTGATAAATTTGTAGAAGACGTATTTCAGAGCCGAACTTTTCTGCTCTAACCTCCGTAGACCCACCACGTCGAAGACCTAAAAGTCAAAATGGCCGCGATGTCCACATCGCCAAATTAGCGACTACGTTGCTTAAACGACGCCGTGTCTCTGTACGATACACACGTCTGGCTTTTTATCGTAAAATCACAGGAGAGAAAACGTGTGCACAGGTAGTCGCGCGAGAGCAAAATAAACGAAGCTCGTTGACTTTTACGATCGCCGCACTTCATTTTGCACCTCGTCATTTTCATTGTTCGCGCGTAAGACGCGATAATAGCTCGGCCACGAGCTGCCCGCTCACGCGCCCGTCTTATACACATATGCGCGATACGTGTGTACGAAAAGTCGCATACGAGGCACATACCCCGGTGGAACGGAAAATGGCCGTATAACTGTGCTTCGCAAGAGGCTATATTATATGCGCAGCTTTGCGCTTGGAATCGAGAGAAAAAGCGAAAAACAAAGATACAGAAACCGGTCAATCCGATAATTCATAAAATCGAGCTTAAAAAAGCCATGCACCCGCCCCTTTGAAGACTCTCGATGAGGGCAGCCACGGAAATCCGCGCAATGCGTAATTGCAGTAGTTCCAATGCGGAAATTGTTTACCAAATAACTCATTTAACCGTGCGTGAGCGCAATCCCGTTCTTTTAGGATCTCGTGTTAGGAAACTTTCGCGTGTCCTTTTTTACAAGCTTTTATTTAACTTTAGTTTCTGTGAGATGCAAAACGGAAAATCGATATTTCACCCACCTCCTGACTACTTAGAGCTCTGAAATTTTGCAAACATGCATCTAAAAGGTGACGATGCATGATTTAACTTAAACAATTATATATACATAACACTTTGGTAAATATGTACAAGTGGGGGTCCAGCTAGAAAATGGGTTTAGAAATTTTGTACCGAGTCGATGTATTTCAGGGCACTTTGTTTATAATATTTAAGTCGGGGGAAGACAAGTTCAAACCTTATTTCAAACCCCAAAAGCTTTATTTTTTTTAAGTTATGGAGGAAACGGATTTGGAGACATCAAATGGGTCAAATAACATGGGTTTGGGTGGGTGGGTGTGTGGATTTTTTGGGTGTATGTGTGAGTGTGTGGGTTTGGGTATGCAGCGCGTGTGCTTTTTTACAAGTAGGTTTGTTTGGGTTTGTATAGGAATTTTTTTTTTCTTAATAAAATCCCCTTCCCCCATCATAAAAAAAAAACATTTTTATACTGCAGTGTAGCCCAGAACACGTGAAAATGTTTTTTGAGCCGATTAGGACTGGAGCCCTACTTGTAAATATTTACCAAAATTTTTAACTTTTCATGTAACATTAGCGATATCTAATCATCCATATAAAATTTGACTAACACATACAAACAAATTCGTACCCGACTGTGTTTGTATGTGAAACGTTTATGTGCAGCAATTTGTCGTAGGATGATTCCCAATTACAGTCTTTGTTATTTTTCACAAGCATTCCATGTTTCTAACGTACAAACTCGTAAAGTAGTAAACTACTAGTACCAACTAACTAGTAAAATAAATTAATGTACTAAAAAGTAGAAAATCATATTTTTTACCAAGTCACCTATATGTGACTATAATTAAAAGTTAAGGGCGCTTAAAATTCAGACATATAATCTTGAATTCACATTATTCCGTTAACACATCAACTGTATTTAATTTACTGTAAAACAACCTTAGATTTCTCAAATAGAAATCCTAAAACTGAGTAAAAACGTGTGATAATAAATTCTCAAATTACTGTTGTGCCAAATTAAATACAAATAATGAAGCTGAATTAGTCAAATTTATTGAACATTTAAAAACTTGAGCGCCTCAAGCTTTTATTTTTTGTCACATATAGGTGACTTGGTAAAAAAAATATTTTCTACTTTATAGTACGATAAATAAAGGCTTGATAATTTTTTTTAATATATCAATTTGCGATATATTTTGGTACGAGGTGGACGTTAGAACGCGGCGCATCCATTTCCAATTACATTTCAATAGAAAAACGAAATCACTGGCTGGCGTGTCATCAATCTATTTTTACACACGCGATTTTTGTCGACAATTTAAGTGAAACTGAAACGGCAGTTTTACCTTCCGCGGACAAGAGACATTTTCTTAACCCCCTTCGTCTAGGTCGAGTCAGTGCGAGGGAAGGTCAAGTTCGATTCGATTTCCGCGCCTTGTTTACCAGAGTAGAACGTTAACAGAACACGTACGGCGGATCGGCGACGTTATGACCGCGCTTATCTGCACGGGCTTGCGTGCCACAAACGCGGTCCAAGGGCGACTCCATAAATTCCCTTTGGTCGACGACTCTGACAACGTCGAGCCTTTGTCTCCTTACATTATATATATATATATATATATATATATATATATATATATATATATATATATATATATATATATATATATATATATATATATATATATATATATATACATATACAGACACACATATATTTGCAACGAAATCACAATTTGTGCATATGTATATATATACATACGGCGAGCGGTACCGCAACCAGGAAAAATTGTAAAGAAATAGTGAACTGTCTCTACCCCACTTTTTCTCCATCCCTCTTTCTCTCTGCGCCCGCCCCCCTCTCTATCGTATCCACGACGCCAACGATAAAAAGAGGAAGACGAACCCTGGTCACGAATCTCAATTAGACGAATGTCTGGACCGTTGAAATGTGGCTCGGGAGTCTTCACCTCGGACTCGATGATCTATGGGTCACTATCCTCCGTTTATACATATATCTCTTGAAAAAACTTAAAAAGTAAAAATACACTACTCCAAAAAATTAAAGGAACAGAATTTTTTTTACGTTTTTAAAGTTTTTTTTTAAAGCGCTGTATCTGTGTGAAAAAATGGTTGTATTGAAATAGAAAAAAGCATTTTGAAGCTTGAAGTTTCGAGTTTTGAGATATTTTGGCAAAAAACATGTGTGAGCTACTTATCGCGCAATCATAAGAAGAGGGCGAGACAAACATTTTCCACATTTTTTGTTTTTTTTTTTCAGGGGTCCACGGGCTCGGGAATTTTTTTTTCAGCTAAATCAATGTATAGGTCAGTTAGCTTGTTTATTTAGCTTCAATATGGGTTTTTGTCTCTCTACGTCAATTTTTTGCTGAGGTATCCGATTTTGAATGAGAAAGGATCCTTTTGTTTTTGATCATCTATATCTCAGCAACGAATGATCGCGCAGGGAATTAAAGGGCAGCTTTAAAAACTTGAATGAATTTAATGATTGAATTTTTTCATTTCTAAAACATTTCAGGAAACAATACTGACTCATATTGGACACGATTCGACCTTTGCGTACTATAATTTCACTCATTTTTAATTGCGTCAATTAAAAGTCTATACCCCCAAGCTGTATTCACTACTCGATCTGAGAACACTTATGGGATTGATACTCGATACTTTCTGCGAAGGTTATCATTGTTACAAGAAAAAGTTTTTTACAAAACTCATGGTTTTTCGGAAGGAAAGAACCAATTAACATTTTTTTTTCAAAACTCATGTTTTTTTTGCTAACACTTTTCTAAGTTTTGGTAAAAAACATTAATCAAAAGGTTTTTAAAACTTTAACGGTTTTATAACTTTTGATCATGCCTAGTTTTCAAAAAAGCTCTTGTTTGTAACCCCAATAACCTTCGCAGAAAATATCGAGAATTAATCGCATAAATGTTCTTAGATCGAGTAGTGCATGCAGCCTTTGAAATTATCGTACGCAAAGGCCGCATCGTCTAAAAATGAGTCAGTATTGATTCCTCAAATGTTTTCCAAATTTTCGGAAAAAAAATGTAATTTTTCAATTTTTTATTTCAAATTCAACGAGTAACTAGTACAAAGTTGTGAAACAATATGAAAAAAATGGTCTTTTCATTTTGATGATTACACGATGTTTATGAACAATACATTTGTTCCTCTAATTGTTTTGTAGAACTTTGACCAATCGGTTCGGAAAAACGGGTTGATGGATCAATTTGAAAATGTACAGGGCTATTGGGGGTACATTGAGCTGAAATAAAACTGGCAACATTAGTCTTTCCATCAATGTTTGTAAAGTAGTGGTAGATTTACTGAAAAATCATAAAAAGTAATTTTTTGTACATTTTTCAAATTGATGTTAAACGTGACATTTTTTTTCTCAAAAATCAATAAAAGTTCTTGTAGGAAATTTATTCAAGTTTCAAAGCTGCCCTCTAATTCCCTGTGCGATCACTGGTTGCTGAGATGCCGATGTGCACGTAGAGAGACCAAATAAAACCAAATTGAATCTGAAGAAACAAGCTCACTGACCTATGCATTGATTCAGCTGAAAAAAAAATTCCCGAGCCCGTGGACCCCCGAAAAAAACAATAAAAAATTGGAAAATGTTTGTCTCGCGCTGTTTCTTATGATTGCGCGATAACCGTAGCTCACAAGAATTTGTTGCCAAAAGATCTCAAAACTAGAAACTCGAAGTTTCAAAATGCTTTTTTTTTAATCTCGATACAACCATTTTTCACACAGATACTGCGCTTCGAAAAACACTTTAAAAATCTAAGAAATGTTCTGTCCCCTGAATTTTTTGGAGATATAAATATGCCAATATATAAAAATTCCCCCGAAAACATTAACGCTTGTTTCCACGTATTGAAAATCTTCCGAAAACTTTTGAAAGTTAAAAAAGTACGCGAAGATATAAAAAAAGACTCCCTCGAAAATATTTTTTGTTGTCTTATTTTATTAAAAAATGTGGTTTACCTTAAAATAATAATTATTTGTTTCAATTTAAACAGTGGTTTTATTATATTTTTTCGATTAATGAGTTGTACAACAACAAACATGAAATGATTAATGTAATAGCCAAGTACAATGTACTATTATGAACAAGAAATATTGTAAACAATGTTGTTAAACCTTATATAGAAACGATCTTATTTAAAAAATCACATTATTATAACAAAAAATGATATCACCATTATGGAAAAATACAACGTATAAATCACACAAGTACACTGGAAATGCTGTGCAAGCTCATGGCGTGCATGGTTAAGGAGGTTGGAGCGATTCAGTTGAGTCAAATGACGGTTTATTCATTTTTTTTCAATGAACCTCAAAAAAATGCATACGAGGTACAGATTTATTCTATATATGCTAATTTTTTAAAATGTATAATTAAAGGGCAAAATTATGCATTTTAATATTTTTATTACGTAAAGTAGAAAACCTTTTGTGTTACTACCAACTTGAAAAAGCATAACATTATCGATGATTATTATGAAAAAAACTACGACAACGAATGTTTTATACAATTCACAATGAAATTTCGAGCAATTCATAATTATGCCTATTCATATTTACGTCACGAGATTATTGGCCCATGGTTTACGATGGGCAAGATGAGGATTTTTTTTTTCTAAATGTTCACAAATGTTCAGTTTGCGTTAATCCGTTGTTAGAAATGGTTTATCTTGGTGCTAAATAACAATAAAAATTACATAACCTTTAGTGTGAAAGTCTGGCCCATCTAACCGCACGTTAAATTACATACATTAAACTATTTTTTATCTCTGGTGTTTGGTGGTGAAAAAAGTTCAAAAAATTCGTAAAGACTCAGTATAGTGTAAACAATGACATGTATTTTTTTAAAATTAAATTTAACCTTGGATTGTGGCTGTTACTGTGACGACCTTAAAATCAGGGTTATTGAAAACAATTAATTTCGAAGTAATAAGTAAGGTGATTGAACATTCGTTTCGACATTTATTTGTATGTACATTGACAAAGTTTCGTGCCAAATTTAATTTAAAAAGATTAATAATTAACGAAGTTACAAACAATCTCGTGAAGGATCTTTGAACGTGACGGGCTCAACGGTGTACTTGATTTTGAACAGCCGGTTGATCTGAAACAAAACAATCAGTTTTTTTTAAAGATATTATTGACTATGACTTGACCGAGCTTTTTTTGTTATCGTGTTTCAAGGATCAAAAAATTTTTTTTTCTCGATTTTTCGCAGGAAAATTTCGTTATTTTTAATAACTAATCAAAAAAATGTTAAATAAAATGCGGGTCAAGACTAAACTACATTACAATAAACAAGTGTTCCAAATTTCAAGTTAATTTGTTTATTAGATGGCAAGAAATCGTGTACATCGTTTTAAAAAACATCGTTTGCAGAAGAACGCGTTTAACGTTTCAATAGCAGCTCTATCGTTGTAATCATAAGTTTACCTTTGAGGCACCACACCACGGTAAAAAAAAACATTTTTGCCATTTTTATTTTTTTTATTTTCTGAACGATACATTTGTTAAGAATGTTCTCACAAAATTAAAAAAAAATTGTAAAATTGACGGAGATACAGCATTTTATGTGAAACCGTTCGAAGCGCACGACCGCGCCGAGCAGCAGATGTGCGGCTTTGAACGCGTTTTTCTCGAAACTACGTTTTTCAACCTGGTTGACAATATATTTAAAAAACTATTCATCCGATTTTCATGCGCCAAGTCTTTAACTGTTTAAAAATCCAGATTCTATGGCACCACGAAGGGATTTTTTTTAAAAACGGGCCCCCTTCAATTTTTTTATGCCCGATGAAAATTTTCCATGATAATCGAAAATAAAATTCGCTGGTCCGCCATTTTTTTAGATTTCGAAATTCCCCTACGTGATGCTGTAAACCTATATGTCTAGTTTATAAATATATTTTTATTTTATTTTTCAAATGAACCGTAGGGCTTAATCGCTGTCAACCGACGAGCAGCAATTTCGTCGGAGTGTCCTCTTGGAAGCAGCATACACCGCAAACTATGCTTTAGATTAGCGTACAAAAATTTGTATACAGTCTTCTATATGTATATATTGACTATGAGTATTGATAAAAAAGATTCCATTCATCATTTGCTTGAAAATAATTACGAAAAATACACCCTCGTACCGTGCACGAAGCGTGGTGAGGTGCCTTAATCTGCGGTTCCAGGACTATATATTGGACCTTCCTCTCCAATTTGCGTTCCATCAAGCGACGAACGAGTGTTTATCATTTTCTCAGTAGTCTAGCCGCTTAAGAAAAGACTTTTAGTTTCCATTGTGTTTAGTGCAAAATATTTGATTGTCTGTGAACAATTTTTTGGTTTGGGTTTGTTTGGGTTTAATTCATTTATAATAAATTCATTTTGTGGGTTTTTCACTGCTAATCTAAAGATTTTCCATTGCCTATGTTCGACCGAGAAACAATCATATTGTTGGCCCTGCAATACCCGAAGGTGAGCATTTATTGTTGTCTGCGATCGAGCAAGCAAATTCATAGATTTGGCTTGGCAATGCTTGTACTTTTTTCATTTGTTGTGCTTGATATGAAGCTAATTGATATTTTCAGCCCTCCTCTGCGATACTGCAGGTACAAATTTTTCGTTGTCTCTGAGCAATGAAAAGTTCATGGTTCAAATTTTTCAGTAGCGCAAAAAATATTTTTCCCTACCTGTGTTGGATGCAAGAGAATAACATTTTTTTGTCGTCTTACTCTCCCCAGTGCAAAGTTTCATGTAGACGAGCTCGATGTTCCGCTTATCGCCCTATTCACAATTTCGACGAATTTTGGAAGTTAGAATTTGCGATACGAAGAACCTCAGTCAAATTTATTTTTGGTCCTGAATAGGGCTGTTCTTTTTACGTATTCGACTAACTTTTTGAGGTTAGAATTTGCGATACGGAGAACCTTTGTCAAATGAATTTTTGGCTCTAAAAGGCCTGCTTACATTTGAACTTATAAACACTCTAACGATGTTTGAGAGGTTAGAGCTGTCAAAACCACTGTGATACGTTATATTTGTATAGGTAGCAAGCAAGGTGCAGTAAGCTGTCGAGAATTGCTAGAGAACGCGAGTTGGGGCGGCGCTGCGTATGTCCCGGCTGCGTCACGAGGCTGCGCAGAGCGACTCCAATTGTAAAACGCGTCTCTTACTGCGCCTCTTGAAAAAGTGTCAATCAACTCTCAAAAGGGCGTATGTACTATGTTTACCACATGGCCGAATTACTTTACTCCATTCAACAATCGAATGTGGAACAATTTTTTCAACACGGAGTCCACGCGTCGAAAAATAACGTAAACAAAATCGATAGGAAAAAATCACATTACATTGGTAAAATGTCATTAGATATTCGATTCGTCGACGGGTTTTTGCGTGACGTCGATTCGAAGTTTAAAAAAAAACACTAAAAGGCCAACTTACTGTATAAAGAGTACGCGGCGTGTTCGTCAATTCGTTAGTGGCGTCGCAATTTTTTATTACTTAGCGTCAAGACCCTGCCGCGTATGTTGATCCATTAGACATTCACGAACTACTATGTTATTCATCCAATAAACGAATGAAGTACATCGATGCGGAGTATCCTTTTCTCATACATTTCATCTTCTACTTTTCACTCAATCTTCGAGATTGATGAGTCGTGTAATTTCAAAGAACATGATTTATTATCCCCTTCGTATGCCTAACGAGCCGTGTATATTTTGCCGTGAATATTTTGATGCCATTAATAATAAAAGATTACGATAATAATAATAATAATAAGGATAATAAAAAGAGTAACGTGCAGTGCAGACTGAGGAAGTGTGTTGTCAGGAGCAATAAAATCTTATAATAATAATATAATTTCTATTCATATAATACAATAATAATATAAAGGTATAATAACTATTATTATTACGACGACGGTAAAAATAATATAAACAACAACAATTATAATAAGATATAATAATCATATAACACAATAATAATAATAATAAGAATAGTAAAAGTAATAATGTTGACTTCGATACAAACTTGCTATTGGACCGAAGTAGAAAAATTATAGAAACGAATAAATAAATACGCTATTAAATTGTTTTCTCCGGAATTCAACGTGTACCGATTAATTTTTATTGCGTTGGAGCAGAAAATTATCCCCGGCACAAATAAGTCACGTGGAAAAAAAAGAAAAAAACAGCAGTCGTTCGAGTAGGAGAGACAGTACTTTAAGCGAGACTTTAAGTGTTTAAATCTCACTCCTCTCTGCCGCTTGTCTCTTTCCTGCAGCCTGCCGTCGTCGAGATAAATGAAACGAGATAAACGCATGTATTTATTGACACGGAGTAAAAAGTTTATCGGAATATTTTGTATGCAAATGGAACTCTTCATTGGTCGGAGATTGAAGCAATGTCACGAGGCAAAGCGAGAAGGCGTGGACGTTTTTACATGACTACGTATCTCGAGTCCCGAGACTCCGTTGCACTGGAGAACCTCTCGTTATTGTACGTGTGTGTTGGATTTTCTTTTTTCCTTTTGTTTATGCAGTGTACACGTAACGGGTATATGTTGAGAAAGGTTCGGCGCTTTTAACGGGTCTGCAGAAACTTGGGGCCCAGAAAGCAGACTGATTGTCAATATTTTTTCTGGTGAGAGTACTCAGGGGATAAAGTCAGGATTTTACACACTATTGATAGATAGTCTTGACAATTTTTTTTTTTATTGAAAAATATTGATATACATTGTTATTGTTTTATATTATTGTTATTATTATTGAAACAAAGTGCTTGCTGCATGGTCAATCGGCGGAGGCGGATCTGGCTACCAGAATGTTATAAAATGGAAATGAGCGTAATGTAGTTTTCCGATAATAATAAAACTTTCTTACGACCGGATACTTTTTTAGAAATTAGGAAAATAATCAGAATGGCAGGCCGAAGAAGTTGTTTTTTTTAATATACGACTTCCACCATTCTCATAAAACTATCGAAAAAAAAACAGAAAGCGTAGATCTTACCGGGACGGTTCGTCATACCACAGTGGACGATTTAAACCTGCACAAAAATCGCCATAATCTGGTACTTTTTGGAATTTTTACAAAATTTCTGTTACAAATTAAAGATACATCCCTAGTCTATAAAACTGTGCAATAAAAATGGTATTGTTAAAATTGTAAACCTCATGCAGAGCCCTTAAGGTAGTACGAGCGCGCAATCTTGTTTTATATAGATTTTGTTCAAATTTTAACCAGACATGGTTCATATCATCATGCATGTTTGAGTGAAATTTCAGACCAGTCGACTATTTAGATTGGGAGATAATGGGTTTTAAAATTGCAACTTTTAACACTGCAGCGTCCGCATTGAAATTTCGACAGATTAATTTTCCGTAAAAAATATTGGTGAATGAATTAATTTTAAAGAATTGTTTTGTATACTTAAATATACTATTAAAGTATACCCAAAGTTTGATAATTGTCGGATAATTGTTTCTTAGTTTAAACAATTCCTCAATATTGCTTTTTTCCTGTCTAAATGTATATCCCGCCTTAACGTAGCCCCTCCTCCTCGCGTTATACAAGGAGAACGCGAGAGCAGGAACGTATTTTTTTATCGGCTAAATCGGGTCCCCGAGATAGCGATCGTAAATCGTGCGGACAAGAGTCGTGAATTTAATCTTATTTCGGTCTTGACCCATAATCTCTCACGACGAATTGTATTCACTTTGATCAGAATTAAAGGTGTTTCGAGCCCCAACGTTTACCATATTCACTTTCACTATTTCAAGAAAATATGTAGCTTCGTTTCGAAGTGTGACAGAATTTAGCAATTGTTGGCGTGTTACATATTTGGTAATATTTCCTGGCCCATCGTCGAAGATCCACACAATGAGGGCGTACCTATTCCCGGTTCAAGCCATTGATCAAAGTGTTCAAAGTGAGGTGAACTATTTTTGGTAAATCTTTCTTGTACGCAAAACCCCGATTTAAGATATGGAGTTCGACATTTCCGTCTGCTCCTGACGTCCGGTAATCTCAATCTCTTTTCTTCTATTTGTTTTCTTCTTCAACTTCTTCTGCGCGTCGATATTCATTGAATTCAAGATCCGCGTATCTTTGTAAGTATCAATCTTCTCCGCTGTCATCGACTCTAGCTGCTTTGTGCCAAAGTATTGGGATGTTGAATAAGTTTTTTTTATTCGTGAAAGTTGATGCTTTATTTAAAAAAATCATTCCTAATAGTACAGTCGTGCTGTTGCTGAAAAACCCCGTAATCAGAAAAAATTAGAAGAAGGCTAGTTTTTTGACGGGTGATTTTGTCGGTGCCGCGGTTGCTAAATCCAAGATTGCCTAAAAATAAGGGTGTATGATTTTTTAGGGGATGGGGGTGGATTAATGCTCAACTACAACCCCTACGAGGTCGGCGCCGTGCGATAAAATGTGCAGAAAAATCCGGTCTTTACTTTTGTCCACAGCGCCGAAGTCGTGGAAGTTCATTTTGGGGGTGAAAAAGTGGGGTGAAGTTTTGAAAAATCAGTTTTAATTCAATAACTCTTTTGACAACATTCGTACACGTTTTGTTTAAATGGGAACGTTGTAGCCCTTGAAAAGACGCGTCGATCGAGTATTTGATCATCACTCTCCGATAATATCTTCACCCCCCCCCCCCAAAATGGTTAAAATACAAAAAAAAATGTTTATTGAATAACTAAAAAACAATCGATTTTTCGGGGATGGTTCAAATGTATGAAATGTAGAGAACAATTTTCTCTATATTTTCGTTTCTATGGACCACCCTTGAATTTTGATTTTCCCACACCTCTCGAGGGTCGAAAATTCAAAATGAAATGCTGGGCACCTGGGTCTATTGACCGCACGAATTTGCCGCCGTGGAAAAATTTGTAGCTTGAATCCTTAGCGACATTTTTGTCCACAGCGCCAAACTCGTATCTTTTTTATTTTCGGTCAATAGTTTTTTTAATTTTGAACCCGTAAGAGGGGTTCGAAAAAGCAAAATTCAAGGGTGGTCCATATGAACGAAAATATAGAGAAAATTATTCTCTACATTTCGTCCATTTAAACCTTCCCGAAAAATCGATTGTTTTTTAGTTATTCAATAAACAATTTTTTTGTTATACTTCAACAATTCTTTTAGGGGGGAAGACATTATTGGAGAGGGATGATCAAATACTCGATCGACACGTCTTTTCAAAGGCTACGACGTTCCTATTTGAAAAAAATTTATGAATTTTTGCTAAGAGTTATCGTATGAAAACTGATTATTCAAAATTTCACCCCCAAAATAAAATTCCACGACTTCGGCGATGTGGACAAAAATAAAGCCCGCATTTTTCCGAACATTTTGTCTCCCGGCGCCGACCCCGTGGGCGATTTAGTCTGGCATTAATACACCCCCATCCCCTTTTATCCCCTAAAAAACACTACACCCCGATTTTTATTAGGCAAACTTGGATTTAGCACCCGCGGCACCTACAAAATCACCTGTCAAAAAACTAGCCTTCAAATTTTTTCCAATTCCAATATACAGCACGACTGTACTATAATGCTTTCAAACGTTTCGAAAATGTTATGTGATCAACTCGCCCATGAAAAACGACGCAACCGACCCAGCCTCGAGCCGGCGTCACCCCAATCACATTCTAACATTGGCCGATGAACGGCAGCACTACCGGCTCAGTGTTGCGCCACGGTAGGAGTGATCTCTTCGGCCCAACGCTGGCATGTACGGTTGGCCAATAGTAGGCTTAGGGGAAATCCTAACAGTTGGCCAGGTATTGGCCCAACATTGGGCCCGTGAAAAACGACGCAACTGACCCAACCTCGAGCCAGCGTCACGCCAATTATATTCTACCATTGGTCGATGAACGGTAGCACTACCGGTTTAGTGTTGCGCCACGGTATGAATGATCTCTCCGGTCCAACGCTGGGATGTACGGTTGGCCAATAGTAGGCTTACCGGAAATCCTAACAGTTGGCCGGGTATTGGCCCAACATTGGGCTAAAGAGATCACGATCATTGGCTGACGGTTGGCGTGATCACCGGCCCATAGTAGGACTAAGGTCGGCTTCATATTGTTGACGCAATATTCGGGCTAGTGTTGGCGCAGTGTAGGGCTGTCAAAACAACCCAATGCTTAGCCAACAATCGATCAGATTCACAAGTTTCTGTGCTCGATGGTTGCTCATCGAAAGAATCATCAGATTCACTAACATCGTTATGCACAATCACTTGTTCGTGGAATGTTTCCAAATTTCTTTCACTATCTACTTGTCTTTTTGTCTCGCTGCCTCTGATCCTAACCTGCTGTAAAGAGTCTTCTAATTTTTGTCGTCGTTTTAACACTCGACGTTTCTTAATACTATCATAATAACTCGGCATTTTTTTAATACACCACAAAACTTTAGTATAAATCAATTTTATTTGTAAAGAGTGAATTTCAGGTAACAGTAATTATGAGTTTTTAATATCACAGCACGTAGAAAATTGCATGCAGCGATAATAAAAAAATATATAATAATAATATACGTAAAAAAGCATTCTTGTATATATGTATGGACTATACCGTTCAAAGCCAGTGTTGGGCCAGGGTTGGCAATTCGTCAGTTTGCCATGCTAAAAATAAGCATTGGCAAAACCACGGTCAAACGATTGGCTCAGACTCAGGGCCTGCGCTCGCCCCGACAATTGGCCGACGGTCATTAAATAATACTGGCCCAGCGTTGGCTCTTCGATGGTGTGCCAGCTTCAATTCGAGACTGGCAAACCCATGATCAACCGATTGGCCCATGTTCGGGGCCAACACTGGGACTCGATAGTTGGCTGACAGTTGATAATCGATATTTGGCCCAAGGTTGAGTGTTCGTTGGTTTGCCATGCTTCAAATGAGCACTGGCAGAATCATGGCCAAATCATTGGGACCGTATAAAGGACCACCACTGGGTATTAGTGGTTGGTGCTGAATATCGTAGAATATTTTCCTAAAGTTTCAAAGCGAAATTCGAAAAACTTCAAACGTGACAGCCCGTCAACGCTGAGCCTTACCGCTCGGATGCGGAGCGAGCGTGAACTTCAAACGCGTTTTTCTCAAAACTGCATTATCGAATTTGGCGTGCAGGATTACTCAAAGACTATTGAGTCCATTGAGTTGAAACTTGGTAGAAATATTGACAATATTGGTACTTTATACTTAACGAGAATTGTTTTTGAAAAATTGAAAAAAAAACAACTTTTTTAATCCACATTTCACCGAAATGTTGCGTGAAATGTTGATGTTTTTTTGTAGGGGAGACCGGGGCAAAATGGTATAGCGGGGCAAAACGGTACCGGGGCAAAACGGCACTGGGGCATAATGGGATCGGGGCATAATGGGATAGCAAAAAAATGAAGTTTCTTGGTGCTTCATTTGGGGCAAAATGGGATAGGGGCAAAATGGGACAGAGAGGAGTGGAATATCAAATTGGGGCAAAATGGGACACACAAAAATGAAGTGTCGCAGCCCGCTGAATTTGGGACAAAATGGGATAACAGGAAAATTCATGCTTCGGCTCTATGAAAGAGCTGTTGAAACATAATCTAATCTAAATGGTGCTTGTGGTTCGTTTCAGTCCACATATACGCAGATAATACGGACTGATCGATATATTTGTCGACACATATCCGTCGATTTCATGGGGAGCGGCGGTTCTAGTTTCATAAAACAATTTACGTAAAAATTGACAAGAGTTAGATTTTCATCAATGGCTTGAAAATCAGTATCAGTAACGTGCAGTTGGCAGAAAATAAATTAAAAAAAAAAACAAAGAAAGATAACAACAAAAAAAACCACAAATTGCACGCGTCAGATTATAAAAATTACTTGATTATTTAAATAATTAATAACGACAAAGAAATTGTACCAATCGAATAAGAAGGCTCAAATAACAATTTACGTCAAGTTTGGTACAGTTCTGACCGCAGAATCAAAAGTAATTGTTTAACAAACTTTAATAACAAATGAAAAATTAGTATTTTTTTGAATGTTGAAGTCCTTAAATTTATTGGATTCAACAAATCCTGACGAGCCGAGCACGAACTGTTGTTGTAAAGTCAAAAATTCCACTGTCCCATTTTGCCCCGATCCCGTTTTGCCCCAACCGCCTCTTTCTGAGGAGCCTGATTTTCTCCGGCCCATTTTGCCCCAGTCTCGTTTTGCCCCAATGACGTATTTTCCAGCAGTGTTAATTTTCACTATTCCATTTTGCCCCAAACCCGTTTTGCCCCGGTCCCATTTTGCCCCGGTCCCATTATGCCCCGCTATACCATTTTGCCCCGGTCTCCCCTAAATGCGTGCCATTTTCTTAAATTTGCATTTTCTTCATTTTAATTACCGTCACATAGAAACTATACATGTTCTAACTGAAAAAATGTATGAACTTTTTTGCAAATCAAAGTCTACGGGAAGCTAAACTGCACGCCGATTCGCAACTCCCGCGGCGACCTTGCTGTAACACTCTGCAACAGCTCCGTCATTTTGATGATGAATCAATATAAAAAATTATTTGCAAACTTGAATACACTATTAAAGTATACCTAAAGTTTGATAATTGTAGAATAATTACTTCTTAGTTTAAAAAATCCCCCAATATTGCTTATTTTTTCCTACCTAAATGTATATCCCGCCTTAATTTCGCAACGATCCCAAAACACCTATCCCGGGTTCTCGATCCGGGGATAAAACAAATAGGTATGCGTTTCTCTTTATCTCTGCATTCCCCGACTAGAAATTTCTTAGGGTTAGCCTGACCAGGATCAGGCCCCGATCCGGCCGGAAGTATTTAGGCCCTAAATCAGGCTATACTAAAATGGCCCTACTAAGGCCGTTCCTGATAAGATCCTACTAAGGCTTTCCCCGATAGGGCCCTACCAAGGCTTGCCCTGATAGGCCCTACTATGGCTTTCCCTGATGAGGCCATAAATAGGCTTGCCCTATAACTGCCTCAGCAGTCGCTACCCGAGTAGAAATTTCTTAGGGTTAGCCTGACCAGGATCAGGCCCCGATCGGGGTGTGATAGGGGTAACACCTATTACGGACATCCTGATCCGACCCCGATCGGGCCGGAAGTATTTAGGCCCTACATCAGGCTATACTAAAATGACCCTACTAAGGCCGTCCCTGATAAGATCCTACTAAGGCTTTCCCCGATAGGGCCCTACCAAGGCTTGCCCTGATAGGCCCTACTATGGCTTTCCATGATAGGGCCTTACTAAGGCTGTCCCTAATGTAGCCCTACCAAGGCTTTCCCCGATACGGCCCTACCAAGGCTTGCCCTGATAGGCCCTACTATGGCTTTCCGTGATGAGGCCATAAATAGGCTTGCCCTATGCCTGCCTCAGCAGTCGCTAGATGCACATAACCTCTCATTTTTCACATGGAAACTTCGATTTTACAGCATCGTAGCTTCGGAGTTTCGATGCCTTCCTGAATTCTATTTAAAAAAGGTGCTATAGACTGTCACGACAAAAAACGTTATGCAACTCGGATGCGTGTTAGAAGATTTCGGCAGCTTTGTAAGGCGAAGAGAGAGAGAGAGGAACTATATATATAAATATATATATATATATATATATATATATATATATATATATATATATATATATATATATATATATATATATAAGGTTAAGTTTCAAAAATCTATAGCATGTTATTCGATAAACCTCTTTAATTGTCACAATGATATCAACTAATTGATATACTTTATGTGATACAACAAATAATTATAGGAATTCATTTGGTCTGTTATGCCATATCTGGGACCAAAATGTTACAAGCACTCGGTGGTAGCATAGGGGCAGCGTGCCTAGCTTTGGGTAGGAAGGTACGAGGTTCGATTCCCATATAGGCGAAATATTTTCTTCGAACAAAAACGTTTCAGCAGGCCAGGGAATGACGAATTATGATACAAAATAAATGGTAGTGGAACTCTAAATTAAGTGGTTCATTCCATTTTGGTTTTTTGAAATATTATATGCATTTCTTTCTGATCAGGCAACCTGATAGGGGCCTGATCAGGCAACCAGATCAGGCCCATGTGTGACACAACGTTACATTTCCTAGTAGGGCCCTTTCAGGCTGCCTCATTAGTGCCCTACCAGGGCAGTCAGGCAACCTGATCGGGCCCTGATTTAGGCCCCATCGAAATTTCTACGCGGGTCGCTTTTTCTTTGCTTCGTGTATTTCCGAATGTGTAGAACGATCGTTAAAATGTATCGTTGCCTTGCCCGTATGCATGTGTGAGTCAATCCAAACTGCAAAGACCGGGTGTAGTAAAAAAAGTGACGTTTGTATTTCGCTACCGATCTGTTGCAGGAGGTACTTTTGGCGCACGGCAGAGCTGCGGGATACGGGGAGCCGATAACGATGATATTGGCCGACGTCGAGGGTCCCGAGTTATCGGCGATTCTGGGTTTCGTCTACACCGGAAGCGCGACCATACCGAAATCCCGCCTAGAGGCGTTCACCCGAGCGGCGGAGACGTTGCACCTGACGATACCAAAGTTCACGGCGCCCTCGTCGTTCGATCGGCCGATTCACGCGGTATCTTCGCACTCGCTCAATCGCGCCGACGATTGCAAGCTCAACGGAAACGTGAAAATGGAGGTGACTAGGACCGAGGCGAGATATTCGTGCCACGAAGATTGTTCGAACTCGTCATCGAGTTGGAATTTCCGCGTTGACTGCTCGCGACGCGATTACGAACCCAACGACGATTGGTTGATCGCCCGAACGATAGGTACTTCGAGTGACAACATCGGCGGATCAACGCGATCTTGCGTCGTCGAGGCGCCAAACGATACCGATTTTCACTTCCGGCGTGAAAAGATCTCGAAGGTTCGCTGCGACGAGGCAAAAATCGGCAGGTCTCTTCACGATCACGAGAGGACAATGAGGCCTAGAGATCATTGCGGCGAGAAAGGCTTCGTCCCGTGGCCACAGAAGCGTTCGACAATGGCGGACTCTTTCGATTCGTTCGTCGACACGTCGACCTCCTTCCCGGAGAAGGATCACGATCCTTACGATCCACGTGGTCATACCGAAGTGCGTAATTTCGTTCGCTTCGGTGTACAATCGTTGGATTCGCTCTCCGAACCCATCACGCCCGACAATATCGCGTCAAGGATGATCGTCGAGTCTCCTCGCGCTTACGAGGTGACAGGAGAGCAGAAAGATCGGCCGGATTTCGAAGGCAGTCCGGAGAGCGTGAGAATCGCAGCCTCCTTGTTATCGCAGCATCCGACAACCGCTCGATCTACTCTCACCTTCGAGAAACCGGATCACGATTCGTCGCTGATGACGATTCCGACGAGGCTACCACCCGCCGCGACGCTTCTCCTCACTGGGAAATCGGAAACGGCCGTATCGTCGAGCCTCGTCCCAGACGTTGCCGTGACCTTCGCCAATAATTCGGCGATAATCGGCGGGCGAAATTCGTGCGGCGGGAGCTGCTGCGCATGGAGAACACCGAGGAGACACGTGGCGAATCGCGTGCCCGCTTCACCTTGGTGCCAACTCGCTAGGCCGGCTCACCATTCACCGAAAACACGTCCACAACTCCCACGCAAGCCGGTGAATCTTTCGCTCGATCCAATCTTTTTTGTACGCATGCGCCGACGTGACACGTGGAGACGCAATTCACAGTCTGCACTGAGAAAAAAAAACCGAATTGAATGAAAAAAATATATTGGTTGATCCAAGCAAATGTGCTGCTGCGGAGTGTCACTGATATATGAGATTGTTTCAATACTATGAAATATTGGAAAATGTGATTGATTTAAATAACATGTTATTTTATTTGAAAAAGCTCTTCTGTTCTCTCAATATCTACGTTATCCTTTGAATAAAATTATATTCTATTGAAATCGTTCTATATACAAAAATATAATCAATAGAATTAATTATTTCTTTACTACATCGAAACGAATATGACAAGGGACGTGAGTTTTTCAATTTGTTTTAAATCTTAAATAAAAAGTGAGCACTAGAATGATCATCCACGATAATAGCGGAGAGAATATCATCCAATGGAATATCCATGGAGAGAATATCAGATATTCAACCGATGAGAACAGATACTCAGCCCCGGATCTACGATTTTTCCGAGCCGGGGCAAAAACTTGACATTCGCGCCCCTCCCCTCCAGCATTTGAGATTAAGGGGGGAAATCTCTTTAGACGCCCGAAAATGAACATTTTCCCGACAGTTTAACGAACATTTAAAAATTTTGACACTATCTTATTACAACTGCATGTGTTAAATTTCTTTCTTTTTTAAACAAAACAAATGGCGGCGTTATAAGGTATTCCTTTAGGCGTCTTTTAAAAAACTGCTCATGTTATTAGCTCAAGAAGTTATTTATCGATCCGGCTGAAATTTCGGGAGGTTTCTCACTGTAACATTATTGGAAGGATATACCTATTAAAATATTGAAAAGTATAAAATTAAAAATTAAGTAGGCTTTGTAATCAAATTGTCATATTTTTGACCATTTTCTCGACAGTTTTTATCCCTTAAAGTAATTTATTTACGCGATAACCTTAAAACTTTAGGTATATCCTTCTAATAATCTTATAGTGAGAAACCTCCCAAAATGTCAGCCGGATCGATCAATAACTTGTTGAGATATAACATGAGCTGCTTTTCAAGAGACGCCTAAAGGAATAACTCATCACAGTTCGTCTCATAGGCAGTTTTATTTTCGATGGGTGAGGTCACGAGGTCATTAAAACTCATTTAAGCGCCCTGGATACTAGGCGCTTTAGCGAATCAAGTTTTTTTCAATTACAAGAATTTGGCGCCACCTTAAATTGCCGCCCGGGGCAGGTACCCCGGTTTGCCCCCCCCCCCCTTAGATCCGGGGCTGCAGATACTACACTTTGATCTTAGCCACAGGCCAAGAAGCGATACTCTTTAGAGTTTCTCTGGCCTTTAAGTAGACTTTCGGTTCGCGCTACGCTTACGAGAAACGAGCGCGCGTGCGGCCTCTAGCGGTTACTCCGAGAAATACGGGTTTCCTCACACCTATAATTTCGGTGGCGCTTGGCCTTGATTTGGATGAATGTTTTCAACCAAATGTGCAAGAAACAACTTTTATTTTCGCATAATTTTTTAACCAATTCAGACATTTGCTTAATATTTTTCAATCGAAATAAAATATAAATATTTTAACGGATAATGTACTTGGAAATCAATATCGGAAATGGTGAGAAAATAAAATAACATGTTAACTCAATAGAAATTTTCTCTGAATTAAACGAGCGAAACGCAATTTTTCTTGTGTACTCGAATCAACAATATTCATGTTATGAATTGAAACGCTTTTTTTGTTCGTTCCAGAAAATGCATTCAAAACTATATAATTTGTTCGCGATAATTTTTTTGATAGTTTCAATAATATATTGTTTTCGGCTAACAATATATTTTTCGAATGAAAAAAAGCTTTCAATTTTCTCATGTCATTGAAGTTAATAGCCTTTTTTGGACTAATAAATCCGAATATTTACACCAACAGTTTTACAATTGAATTAACGAAATTTCATTCAATAACACCAATGATATTGGATCAATGATTTTGTTTTCTCAGTCTGGGTGAACGGCAATCGTTTTGTCCGCGTGAACGATGGAGAACTCAGCATTCCCACCTATAACTGTCTTAAGGCCTTATATACGCGAAAAATTTCACTTTTTGGTTCCATTAGCCTCAACGGTTAGGAATATTTTAAGCTTTACTGAATTGAAAAATTACAAAAATTGTTAAAGTTACAGCATTTAGAGCTAGATAATAGATACTGCGCGGCGCGTCCGACCGCCAACTTCAAAGCCGTTTTTCCACCATTCGCTTTTTTGAACCTTGTGAAAGTTCTAACTCTTGAACGAAGGTTCAGGTCGCTTTGAAATTTGTACAACATATTCTTAGTATCATCACCTATTGTGTGAACCACAGAAACAAAAATATCAATGAGATAAAAAAATAAAAAAAATAAAATACCGACAGAAAATTGGGTAAAAAAATTTTAATTTTCGAATGTTTGTTATAATAATTTTTTTTATAATGTTGGTTCACACTAAAGATACATTCATCATGCAATTATAAATATGTTCATTTTTTTTAGAGATACCCACATCGCTGCCGAGAACTTTCACCATCAATGCGCGCGCAAAAAAAAATACATTGCTTCATTATGTTATTTCTCCGCCATTTGTTAATATTTCTGATTTTTTTGTTTACACATACTTAACCATGTGCATAAATGATCTGTAAACAAATGTTGTCAATATATGCGTCATTTTTTTTAACCGCGTCTAGAAAAGTACCTTCGAAAATCGGCGAAATCGCGTATGTAAGGCCTTAAGGTAGTACGAGCGCGCAATCTTGATTTCTATAGATTTTGTTTAAATTTTAACCAGACATGGTTCGAATCATTATGCATGTTTGAGTGGAATTTCAGAACAGTCGACTATTTAGATTGGGAGATAATGGGTTTTAAAATTGCAACTTTTAACACTGCAGGGTCTACATTGAAATTTAGATAGAATAATTCTCCGTAAAAAATATTTTTCTCCTATAATGAAAAGAAATATGGCTAGACCGCATCGTTCCACGTATCCAATGACGTGAGTTTGCGCGGCATATTGAAGATAATACTACAACACAAATTTTTATTTGGAAATAATTTTCAATCGAACAAAGTTTTTAATTAGTTATGAATGAACCAACACTTTTATTTGTCAATGAAGATAACATAAACAATATAAAATATTAATATTTATAATGCAAATATTTTTTTATGAGAAAACTTTTAACTTCCGGAACACGATAATTATTTTGTTCTCGAAATATTGAACAATCCTGTTCTGCGGTGTTGCCATATGTCTTCTTATTATAGGGGACAAATATTTTTTACGGAGAATTATTCTGTCTAAATTTCAATGCAGACCCTGCAGTGTTAAAGGCTGTAATTTTAAAACCCATTATCTCCCGATCTAAATAGTCGACTGTTCTGAAATTTCACTCAAACATGCATAATGACATAAACAATGTCTGGTTAAAATTTGAACAAAATCTATAAAAATCAAGATTGCGCGCTCGTACTACCTTAAGGCGTTACCTCCACTTGTAGCGCAAAAAAGGCCTTTTTCATGAATTTTTTTAAAGAAAACTACAAAACTTTTTTAATCGATCAATATACCATCTTAAAGAACACATCTTGAAGAACTTTCAGTAATTTTTTTTATTGAAAAATATTACATTGTTTAGTGGCAAATGGCCGTCAATGAAATAATGTTTTTATATACACGGTTTGCGGTGACCAACATTGCGGCGAAGTGGATCATCTGAAAAATAAATGCGGATGGATTTAGTCAAATATAAGTATAAACTAGTCTTTAATCGAAGGATTTTAATAAATATTCATTTTTCACAAAATGGCGGACAGTCAAAGTTAATGGTTCGATTTTAACAAAAAAAAAACGGCCGTTTTTCGGCTATAAAACGGCCATTTTTTTTCGAAAAAAAAATCGAACGATTAAAGACTACATTTTTATGTATTAAATAAGCCTGCAAAATTTCAAGAAGATCAGTTCATTAGTGTTCGAGTAATCTTGGTCACCGACTTCAGAAATGCCATTTTGAGAAAAATGCGTTTAAAGTTTCAATTTCAGTTTACACGAAGAAAATATTTTTTTTTGTAAACTTACATAGAGTCATCTATTCCGGGCCCATACAGAAGTTCTTCCGCCGACGATACCGCTTGCAAAAAAATGCAATAAAAAAATCGATTTTTTACAAATCGCAGGTGGGGGTAACCCCTTAAGGGCAGGCTACCATTGAGAGCTATGAAAAATGCATGAACTTTGGGAATTTTTTAGCATTGACAACACTTTTAAAAATGTATACGTTTGTTGAGGTTGGCTGGGTATAGGGGTCTGAGTTAGCTGGATGCCACACGAAACTAACCATTGTGGTCACACTCACTAATAAGTGAGACGATTGAAAAATCGTTTGGACATTCATTTGTATGAAACATAAAAACTCATATTTCCGTAAAAAACATATCTTAAAATTAAATAAACTAGGACACTCATATTTCCGAATTTTTTATATTTTATTTTTTATTTTCTGGGTGACGGGCTCATTTGCGACCCATGGTTCCTTTCTGACTTTTGTTCCTCTCATTTAGTAGAATTTTTCAGGCCAATAAAAAAATTGGACCTTGAGTTTTGGGGTCAAGGTCAATTTTGCGGGTCCATATTGGGGGGTGATCTTCGCCGAACGTGACTCGGAGAATCATCTGGCGGAGTGATGACACATAATTTTTATACACCCTGTACATTAAGGGGTCTTCTCACTTTAGACGCTAAAAAGGCTATTTTCATGATTTTTTAATGTGTTTATATTATAGATATTGATATAAAAGTTGTCACACTTAATAAACACACTTTCGAAATACATTTGAAAGAAATGTATGTATTTTTGTAACCCAGACAAATTTTAAACGCGTTTTTCTCGAGACGACTTTTTTCGACGGCTTGTTGATAAAATCGTCGAAACTACTGAACCGATCCTTATGAAATTTTAACCACATATTCTTTACAACTATAGCTATAGCGCATATCAAGGATTTTTTAAAACTTTGATATTCACTATTTTTTTGCCAAAAACGATGAAAGAAACACGTTTTTTTGTTTTTTTTTCGACAAATGTCCGCCATTTTGTTATTTTTGCATATATAAAAAATCGTATGGTATGTGCTATAGCCATTAACATAATGAATCTAAAACCGTTTGATGTTTTTGTTTCGGATCATCCATCTCCGAGATTTCATCAACGGCGCAGACCTACAATTTTTTAGGACATTTTTTTAACTACCATTTTCGTCTATAAATAGTGACTTAAATAAATACATCTTTTTAAAAATGTATTTCGAAAGTGTATTTATTGAGGGTAACAAATTTTATATCTATATCTATAATATAAATCTATCCAAAAATTCATAAAAATCGCCTTTTTAGCGTCTAAAGTGACCCCTTAAGATATTAACTGGATATTGAGTGGGGGAAAGTACGAAAAAGGGCTGTACATGTCATTCGAAGTGCTGCCAATTTCCGGTTCTCTGCAGACGCGTTCCCGCGGGTTCATTGCATTACTCACGCTTCGTCATTTCATATTTGCATGACAATAGTGAAACGATAGTCCATGCACTCGAAAAATCGGCATGATGGCAAAAATTCAAACTCGTTCTCGAGACCTTCTACGATCAAGACAAACTAACAATAAATTCCCGTTCAGAATATCTTCTTCGGCAAGAGCACGTGACTAAGCGCGCCTCAGCGAAACACGCGCGTGCATGAATTATTCTCCCGAGATTCTCGTGTACTTTAGAACGGGTGTATTACTGGACACGTGTGGCGTTGAGTATTTCTAATACTTGTGCACATACGTCGAGTGATTATCCATAGTGCTGGCACACAACACCCGAGACAATTAGTTAAAGTGACACTCGAATCTTCGAGCTATTGAACAAAGCTCTCCACTTGCGGTTTGTGTATATATGTATACCATTGGCGTAGCCAGCATTTTTCTGGGGGGGAAGGGGCTGACAAAAGTGGTTTTGTTCACAATCATTATTTTTAAATAAAATTTACCCAATAGTCGATAATCACGCTGCACACATAAAATATAAAGCTTTAAGCACACTGAGAAAAAAAATCATTGATCCAATATCATTGGTGTTATTGAATTAAATTTCGTTGATTCAATAGTAAAATTGTTGGTGTGAATAATCGGATTTATTAGTCCCAACAAAACGCTATTGACTTTATTAACATGATAAAACTAAAAGTTTTTTTTTTTTCATTCGAAAGATATATTGTTAGCAGAGAACAATATATTATGGAAACTATCAAAAAAATTATCGCGAACAAATTATATAGTTTCGAATGCATTTTCTGCAACGAACAAAAAAAGCGTTTCAATTCATAACATGAATATTGTTGATTCGAGTACACAAGAAAAATTGCATTTCGCTCGTTTGATTCAGAGAAAATTTCTATTGAGTAAATATGTTATTTTATTTTCTCACCATTTCCGATATTGATTTCCAAGTACATTATTCGTTAAAATATTTATATTTTATTTTGATTGAAAAATATTAAGCACATGTCTGAATTGGTTAAAAAATTATGCGAAAATAAAAGTGTTTTCTTGCGCATTTGGTTAAAAAAATTCAACCTAATCATGGCCAAGCGCCACCGAAATTATCGGTGTGAGGAAACCCGTAGTTCTCGGAGTAACCGCTAGAGGCCGCACGCGCGCTCGTTTCTCGGAAGCGTAGCGCGAACCGAAAATCTACTTAAACGCCGGAGAAACTCTAAATAAAATCGCTTTTTGGCCTGTGGCTAAGATCAAAGTGTAGTATCTGTTCTTATCAGTTGCATATCTGATATTCTCTCCACTATTATCGTGGATGATTATTCTAATGCTCAATTTTTTTTTAAGATTTAAAACAAATTGAAAAACTTATGTCCCATGGCATATTCGTTTCGACGTAGTAAAGAAATAATTTATTCTATTGATTATATCTTTGTAGGAAATAAAAATAGTTGTAGCAGCCGCTTAATTTTTTCATCCATACATCTACGGATTGTACATAGAATGATTTCAATAGAATATATTTTTATTTGAAGGATAATGTAGATATTCAGAGGACAGAAGAGCTTTTTCAAATAAAATAATATGTTATTTAAATCAATCACATTTTCCAATATTTTATAGTATTGTAACAATCTCATATATCGGTGGCACTCTGCAGCAGCACATTTACTTGGATCAACCAATATATTTTTTTGATTCAATTGGTTTTTTTTCTCAGTGCACACGTTCATTTATCCCTCACTTGCCACTATGGCGTTCGAAACACCCCACCCACTGTTATTCTAATGCGAAAATGTATTGATGTGTATTCTACAGAAAAGTGGCAAGTAAGGGTTAATTTTGATTTTTGGCTAAATAACCTACATGGTCTTTCAAGTCAAAAAATTCAATAGTTTTTTTGTTATAACAATTTTTGTCTCTGGGGTGTGAATCAACCCCAGTGTGGCAAGTACGTGATTCTATAGAAATATGACAAGTAAGGGTTAACGTTAATATCAAACTCTTGCATACCTTGAAAAATAGTCACCTAATTTTGCATCATTCTTTAATCCAGTTACCAGTCTTTAAACTTCATTTTCTGTAGGTACTCAATTAAAGAATTTTTAGTTTTTAAATATTTTTTCCTGCAAATCGGCCCAATACTTTTTTTTGTTGAATTTTTTTTGACAATGACATCAACTAAGTTAGTGCAGGAAACTTGGTAAATATGTTTTTTTTTTAATTTTCAGCATTTATTTCATCATTTTTTAATGAAAGTATGCTTTTCATGACCATCGCTTCAGCTTCTAAGGCTGTCGTATCAATTATTAAGATTTTAAAGGAATTGTTGATGGAATCCTCTTCGTTCTATGGTGCTGAAGTTTGCATCGTTGGAATGTAACGAAAATCCTTCTCTCTTTTTTCATTTGCTTATTTTTATTATCATCTAAACTTTTTTTGCAATTTTAGTTTATGGATCCCCAATAAAGATCTTCAAAAATATTTCAGTGATAATTACAGCCTGAACATGTAAAAAAAACTCAGGCAACACGAAAACAAATAACCTCGTTGCATTCCAACGATGCAAACTTCAATACCGTTTTGTTCTTCATAATCAATTTAAAAAATGCGTTAAGTGCATGTTCTGACGGTAGATTTTCAAATCGGCGTTTTAGATTTACAATGATATTATCTATTACTTGGTAGTAAATGTTGATCTTCCAATATTGAATTGTGAATTGTGACTTAATTGTGAAATTTGAATTTCTATTTAAATTACGTAATCAAATAGCTACTACTTATACAAGTTACAAAAGTACGACGGGGAAAATAGTTCAAGTCTTATTAAATTATATCTTTATGCTTGCTTGGGTGAAAAAAAATTAATCGATTATTTGAATTTAATTATTTTGTATCGATTTTTTTCGCGCGGCACCGGATGTAGTGGGGGGGGGGGGCTGCCCGCACCTCATCGTAGCTACGCCAATGTCACACGCGTAAACACTTTTCTCAATCTTTTGCACAAATCTTTATTTATCAAGTTATGTAAATTATTCTTTCTACTTATTCGAAGAAAATGAAGAAAAAAGGCTCGCTCTTGATTACGAATGATTTATTTCCCGATATATATAATTACAATTTCAAGACCAGTCGTGCAGGTGGAATGAGTCGTTGTTGCCCATTCCTCTTTACATGTTGTGCAAAAATCAATGTTAATTTGAATAAAAAGAAAAACGCAATTCAGGTAAGTGCATGAAATTAGTGAAAATAACAGTATTTGTCGGGGAAACGAACGAATGAGAAAGAAGAAAAAAAAGTGCAATATTTCTTCACGCGGGCAAATCCTGGAAATTAATTATCTATCGAGAAAACAAGTACACCGCAACAGTACAGCACAGACGTATTAATATAATAGTAGACTTTACGCGCTCCATCTATGTTTGCAGCGAAAAATAAATGAGTCGGAAAGATTGCTTTCATTAAGAAGGCTGGGAATATGGGTATGGGGTTTGTTGTTAGATGTTCGTGGTCTCGAAGCTGAGAGAACATATAGAATGTGTATTTGATGATTCACGAGAGAACAGAGTGAGAGGTGCCCCTGACGGCGGGGGGGGGGGGCAAGAAGAAATCGGGAAGAAAAAAGAGAGAGTTGAGGGAGAGCAAGAGAGATAAGGAAATTAAGGAGAATACAGGAACAGGGGGAGTGGAGTGGGAATATGACGGAAAAAAATGAGAGATAGAAGGGTACCGAGAGAAAGAGACAGAGAGACAGAGTGATGAGAGGACGGAGACCAGAAGATCACAAAAAAGAAAATAGCGAAGCTAGAGGGTGTCTCAAAATGACCTGACATTTTAAACTGCACGCCATTTTTTTTGTGGCGAACATAGAACAACATGCCTGATGCCAGTTGTCAAAGATGACATCAGGAAGTATTGAGGTTTAGTCATGGAGAATTACACGATCGATTAAGACCTTAGGCCACAGGAACGGGTATAAAATCATGTGCGAATTTAACAATTTTTTTTTCGTATAAAAAGTGATTCACTCATTAAATTAATTACACATCTATTTAGTATGAATATGAAGCTGTTAGAAAATACATCTTTTTTTCGATGTACAAAATGGCCGATTACTAATATTTTCTTTTGTTATCTTCTTTTTAGGCGCGCCGCGGCGTGACATTTGGCATCCACAATTTTTTACCTAGAACAAAGAACAAAAATTCTCGTCAATCTACATTAGAATACCTAAAGAAGTACGTACGGAATTAAAAAAATATTGTTTCATTCAAAAGTTGAAGGTATTTGAACTTAAGAAATGAATTTTCAGTTAGACATTTCGTTACAACTGCTCATAAATTGCTCATAAAATAGACATTTTTCGATTAATCAGAAATTCCGTACGTACTTCTCTGCGAAATGCAATTAGGAACATAACTTTTAAATTTGAAGTAAATCGAGTGAAAATTGTTGAAGTTATTTGTCACGTCAATTGGAAAAAAGCTGTTTCGAGAAGTTTCGAGTAGTCGGCCGTTTTGTACAACGAAAAAAAATGTACAGCTTGATATTCATACTAAATAGATGTATAATTAATTTTATGAGTAAATAGATGTATAAATGACTAAATAGATGTATAACGAATTTATATAAAAAAATTGTTAAATTCGCACATGATTTTATACCCGTTACTGTGGCCTAAGGCCTTAACGCATAGAAATAGTGAAAATTCACTAGAAATATGGCGCAACCTGCCACACTGCGGGCGAAACAAGGCAGTTATTGCAAACGAAGTTTCATGGTCGAGTTATGTCGCGCCGCGGCGACGCGACTCGGCCACCAAGATCGTGCAAATTGACGCCATTGGACTTTTTTCTTTTGGGTTTTTTTAAATAGGAAAAGTGTATGCCAATGATCCAGAGACCGTTTTGGAGCTCAAGGAAGCAATTATGCCAAAATGTTATTGAACATTTCGTAAAAAAAGTGAACGTTTGCAATCAGGGACGAGGCGGCCATTTATCGGATATTGTGTTCCACACATAACCTCCATGCGTGTATCTTATATTAAAATAAAAATGTTCGTACTTTTCAAAAAAATAATGTGTTTTATTAATAAATAAAAATGTCAGGTCATTTTGAGACCCCCTTTAAAATAGAAGATAAAGAAGCCTAAGGAAATTAAAGGAAGCAAAGAAAACCGAAAGGAAACATAGAGGGAAAAAAGAGCGGGAGAGGAAGAGACAAGGGGAAATAGATAAAGAGAAAGGAGATCACTAAATTCATCAAAAAAAGAGAGAGCGAGAGAGAGAGAGAGAGAGAGAGAGAGAGAGAGAGAGAGAGAGAGAATGAAACAAATGTACATAGAAAATACCAAATGCATATATGTAATGTTATTTACCACAAGTTCTAACTAATCTGGAACATTATTAAAATTTGATTAATCGAATCATTGATTTAGGGGATACGATGCTTTGTGAGGTTACTTTTATATAAATGTATTCACAGTATATTTATCTAAAGGAGACTTTGAAGTCGTTGGAGTTTGCATACTTTCACACACACGCACACACACACACACACGCACACACGCACAAACACACACGCACACACACGCACGCACACACACACACGCACGCACGAGCGCGCACACACACACACACACATACACACACTCGCACGTACGTACACACACAGAATAGAAAAGTAAGACGAAAAAATATTTTTTACAGTATTATCATTTATTCGTTTTATCGCCTTCTTCGAGTTTTCGTTTTCTCACATTATTTGCCGATACACCTAAATAAAAAATATAAATAAATATAAATAATAGATACGGATCTCCGAATCATTTACAAATATTCGAAGTTTAAGGCAAGGGTAAGAGTTTTAGCGTGAAAAAAAAAACACTTCTTTGCGAATTTTTTTCATCTATATGGATAGAGTAAATTTATTGAAACCTTTTGTACATTGTTAAGTGTCATTTCAAGAACATTCCATGAAATTTTTACGCGAAAATATCTACAAACAAGCCGGTGACAAAGCTTTTCCAAGAACGCCTTTGGAAAAACACGATTTGCGGTGTTCACTGTATCTCAGCTAGAAATTATCGTAAATCCAGTACCATTAAAATTAAGTCAAAGTATCATCAAATCCTCCCCCCAACGGTCTTTGATAATTTTTTTTTTCATTTCTAAATTTTTGATGGTCATGTAAAGTGAAAAGTGCTATTTTTCACGAAAAATTGCGCCATTTTGGGGGTAGAAAACCCCCTCAATGTAAAAAAAAATCTCAAACTAACCGTTGGGGGGAGGTATTTTATATGTAGAAAGTGTGTACCAAGTTTGAAATAAATCGGTCATGTAGTTTTCAAATGGCAGGAACACGGACTTTGAAAAAGTGGTTTCGAGAAAAACGCGTTTGAAATTTAGAGAAGTTGGAGCTACAGTGTGAGAGGAGCGGGACTAAATTGTCAATAACTTCGAGAGTTTTGCACTGCTTGCTTTGAAATTTTGGGATTATATTCTTGAAATGTTCAGCTATAAGAAAAGACAAAAAAATCGATTTCTCAAAAGTGCAAACCCCTACCCCCCCCCCCCCCCCTTAAGAGTACTCGACGTTTACGAGTACCAAAAATTTGAGAGTACCCGATTATCAAATTCGGGTACCCGATAGTGGCGGGTAATGCAAAAACGTAACCTGTCGGGTATTCGACCCGACCCGCACATCGAGTACCCGAGTGAATCGGGTACCCGCACACCCCAATAGGCCTTATCGTTTTTCGTTATGTATATAGGTTTAGGCTTACGGTTTTTTGTTTTCTGAAAAAATTGTGGTTAATAAAATCGGTGCCGTTTGAAAAAAATCCCAATTTTTTTGCTGCAACGGACGAAAAAATATTTCGAAATCAATTTTTGACAAAAATCTCTTTTTAATGACCCGCCAATTGAATTATCTTTCAATTGCGCAGAGATTCATGTGAATCGGTTCACCCGTTTAAGCCGTAGAGCGCTGCGTGCGCTGAAAACATGCTGTTTCCAGAAAAAAAACATATTCGAAGTTTGACGTTATAAAGATCATATTTGATGTTCGTTTTTGACAAACCAAAGAAACAACCCCATGTGTTCTTACCAACTTTGAAGATAAAAATTCTGTACAAAAAAAATGGCTTAGATGACGAATTCATCGTCATCAACGGTAACCTGGTCCTAAGACGGCTGTGAACGCAACGGAACGTTAGGTACTAGGATTAGCGAAGTTCGGGTTGGGAGTGATAGAAATGCGTTCAATTGGGAAGGATAATACGTTGCAGCCGGCAAGTGTAGACGTTGGAACTCCGAAAAAACTAGTAAAAGGAGTAGTAATAACAATATAACTAATATGATACTAATAACGATATAACCAACATGATGCTAAAAACAATATAATAATATACTAAATAACAATAATAATAGAAAGAGATATGTAATTAAATATATATATGGAAATGCCAACGTCTTCAAAATGGCTTTCAAATAAATGTAAGCATAAGGTCATTAAAAAAATCATTCGAGCTCTTTCACGTTTGGTGTGCACTGCCACAGTTACCATATCTCGATGCTCTCGTTCCTCTTCTCTCTTTCCCTCTTTCTTTCTGTCCGTCTCCCCTTCTCCCTATATATAGGGATAGAAATGTATAATAGAAGCGTGTGTTGCCATGTTCGACTCTCTGAGATCGTGGGGTATCCATGATGATATTACTTTTCTATATCCAAGCTCTTTCGAGGATCGTGGGCTGACTACAGACGAGTTCGTTTGCAAACTCTCGTGACTGTGCATTAGCATTCATTCGTAGAAGAGATCGCAATGCTTTGTCGTCAACACTGTTGAACACACTGCATGTATTAGTAGCAGCAGATCTTGCTGAACGTCCTTGAGGAAATTCGTAATACGCGGTCACTCGAAGTGTTCTTTGATCCATATTTACTAATACTGTTTTATCGCAACGAACGAGCGCCTTATACCCTTTGACATGGAAGTTCCTAGAATGTTCGAACAGTTTTTGCTCTCGAATGTTCTCGAACTACTTTGCTAGGGACAATATTTAACCGAGCACTTTAGTGTGGCAAGACTTTCTGTATACAATACAATACAATGCAAACCCAAGTGTAAGTCTGCGTGTGAGTTTGTTTCGGTTACCGAACAAACCCAAACAATCCCAAACAAACTCTCACCCACATACAAACGCACACTTACACTAGGGATGTTGAAGACTCTACCTCCTTGCGGTATATTCTGGATAGTGCTAGAATAGTAAAAAATGATGTTCTAACCTAAAAATTATGAAGGTTATCAAAAAGCTTTTCCTACAAAAGGTGTTAGTTATGGCTGACAAATGTTTTGGTAAAAAAAATGTTGCTATTAAAAAAAAACATGTCGACCATTTTAAGGCCTTAGGCCGCAGTAACGGCTATAAAATCATGTGCGAATTTAACAATTTTTTTCCGTATGAAAAAGTAATTCACTCGTAAAATTAATTACACATCTATTTAGTATGAATATCAAGCTGTTAGAAAAAATATATTTTTTTTCGACGTACAAAATGGCCGACTACTAATATTTTCTTTGGTTATCATTTTTTAGGCGCTTCGCGGCGTGACGTTTAGCATCCACAATGTTTTACCTAGAACAAAAAAAATTCTCGTTAATCTACATTAGAATACCTAGAGAAGTACGTCCGGAATAAAAAAAAAATTATTTTATTCAAAAGTTGTAGGTATTTGAACTTAAGAAATGAATTTTCAGTGAAATACTTCGTTATAACTGCTCATAAACTGCTCATACAATGAAAAGTTTTTGATTAGTCAGATATTCCGTACGTACTTCTCTGCGAAATGCAATTAGGAACATAACTTTTTAATTTGACGTAAATCGAGTGAAAATTGTTGAAGTTATTTGTCACGCCAATTGGAAAAAAGCTGTTTCGAGAAGTTTCGAGTAGTCGGCCCTTATGTACATCGAAAAAAAATATATTTTCTAACAGCTTGATGTTCATACTAAATAGATGTGTAAATAATTTTATGAGTGAATCACTTTTTCATACGAAAAAAAATGTTAAATTCGCACATGATTTTATACCCGTTACTGTGGCCTAAGGCCTTAAGTACGCCGTGCGGGCCTCGTGCCTGCGCAATAAGAATATTGTCAGTGACTTAAGGCGGTCCTCTAATTTCTCGGGTCGAAAAAATCGATTTTTTTTCTTCATAAATTACATCTACAACATGTGTAGAAAATGTGTGCCAAAGGATTTTTCGATATTCGAAGTGATTCACAAGCTACGGCCCTGGAACGGAGCAGGTATATCGAGCAGGTATACGAAGCAGGTATACTTTCAAACGCGTTTTTCTCGAAACACCATTTTTCGAAACGGTGACCACGATATTTCAGAAACTACTGCAACGATCTTGTTCAAATTTATACAGCATCTTTAATATGTTATAAGTCAGCGATTGAACTAGGATTATCATGATTGCTTCGATAGTTTTTTTTTTGTACAAGCGAAAAACTTAAGAAAAAATGAGTAAAAAATAGAATGTAATTTTCAAAAGTGTATAAAAAAGTCAATTTTTGTAATTTAGAATTCACTCTAGTTCAATCGCTAGTCTTAAATATGAAGATTAAAATGCCGTTTGGTTTTTTGATTTCAGATAAGCAGAACAGCCGCAATGTTGTTCACCGTCAAGCACCTCTTTTACTTGATGTCTTCCTGTCGGCCACTATAACATTTATTCTATTATATATTTTGACTTCAAAAAATTTGTAAAGCTTATTTAAATGTTAATAAAGATTATGCAAAAACAATGAGATTGATTATTTGGATGCTTTGCCCGTAAAAAATTATTGAAAAAGCTGTAAAAAAACAGCCGAGAAACTAGAGGACCGCGTTAATTACACATATATTATATTACACATATATTTAGTGTAATTAATTTTATGAGTGAACCACTTTTTCATACGAAAAAAAATTGCTAAATTCGCACATGATTTTATACCCGTTACTGTGGCCTAAGGTCTTAACGACACTATTTTGATTTTTGGACCATTTTTTAACGTCCCCCTTTGATCTCTAGAAGTTTTATTCTACTCAATTCTTGATCGGAGCAGTATTTATCGAGATAAATCAGGTGTAAGATCAAAATGGGACACCCGGTATAGGGGGGGGGGGGGGGCGCAGGAAAGAGTACGTCGTGATCTGCTCACCGTAGCAGTGCTCACCAAACGTGAAGAGTACATCTCAAACCCATAGAACGACATAACCGTTGTTACGAGAATTTATAGTGGCGTGTACTACTGTACAGAGAGAGAGCGTGTACCAACGCGGAAAGAGCGGTATTTCATTTCGTGGAAAATGCGAACCGTTGAGACGAGAGATAGGCCAAGACGATTCACCTGCTCCGGTAAACTTCCATCCTCAGTAGACAGTGTGCAACAATACTCTCAATGTGTATGTTTTGCCGAGCGGACAGCATCGATGGCCCCGCACGTGCGGGAGGGAACCCATTCGAAGGGAATTATCGTCCCGGATCTTCTGCAATCTTTCCTTACTCCTCTTCGTTTATAGGCATATACGTGTGTAATTGCGCGTCTACCGGGACTCTGGATTAGAAACGGAATATTAATCTGTTACAGTACTCGCCGTTTCCAATTGACGCATTTTTCGCGCGCATCGCACCCGAACGTGGTTTAATTGGCTATGGGCACAACACAGCCGGACTAGACCTTGATAGGGTGATATCTAGCTAGAATGGCGTAATTTGCGAACCCCCGACGTCTTGGAGCCTCTCGTGGCCGAAGGCAGAACCGGAGTAGAAATTATTCTAGACTGTCTGAGTTACGGCCTACACTCAGAAAAAAATTTGTTGTGTTCTTATAAATTGGCACATTAGAACATAATTTATTAGAAATTAATAATTGTTTACTCGTATGGAGACAGTTTTTATGTGATTGTAACTACAGCATTTATTGGGCGTCACTAAATATGTTTTTTTACGTGCCAATTTTTCACTTCAATTAAAAGTCATATTTAAAATAAAAAATTTGAATAAATGTTTCCTCAAATCAAATAAAACCTACTTTCCAATCACGAAAATCTCTTATTTCGCGACTATGATACTAATGCGCGTATGCGGACTTTGCCCTTCAACGCAACGGGCCCGACAGCAGGCCGCTCGTCAAATGTAGCTCACGCATAGGCTTATCATATAGCTTCTTCCTATGCCAATGCTTTTGGCACAAGTGTCAGTGTTACGTTTCGGAAGTGAGAAACTCGAAAGTGCGGAATGATTTAAGTGTAAGTAAGAATATAAAATGAGAGAAAAACGTTCAAGTGAGAAAATAATAACGCACGAAATGACACAATTCCTCGAAAAAAAACCAGCTGGGGGATTAACAAGAATCCTATTAGATGCTAAGAAAAATTCTTAGTAAATCTTAAACATAAACTTAAATGAATAATGTTCTTAACTGTTAATAAAATCATAGTAGGCCGGCATACAAATAAGAAAACTTATTCGCCGGGAGACAAACTTCTTTGTCGTTAATAAATCTTTTTTCTGAGTGTAGTAACTGGCTCGCCCAATTGAGCTCATACGAACTGACCAATGGTTGCCTCGATATGAGCTAGTAATATTCTGAATGTTTTGTTATCCAGCCCTTGTCTAGTCACTGCCCAACTGATCTTGGTCACAAATGACAAAGTGAGGTTATGTGACTAGGTGTAGTTCGCGAAGTTAATTGAGCAAATGACCCATGGCTGGCTAGCCAACTTGAGTTGCAGATGGCTTTGCAAAAGAAAAAAATCTCAAGTGGGTATGTCGCCATGACCTAGTCAACACTAGCTGACTGTGGCTACGCACCATTTAGCTAGTCACTGCCTAGGAGATCTTGGTCACGAATGACAAAGTGTGGTTATGTGACTACATGTAGTTCCGTCGAGCGATTGGCTCATGGCTGCCTAAGCCACTTGGGTTACAGATGGCGTTGCGAATGCAAAAACTCTTAAGTAGGTATCTCGCCATGACCTATCCAGCTAACTGCGGTTATGCACCCCTTGGCTAGTCACTGCCCAGCTGATTTTGCTGACAAATGACAAAGTGGGGTTATGTGACTATGTGTAGTTCGTTCGAGCGATTGGCTCATGGTTGGCTAAGCAACTTGAGTTACACATGATGTTGCAAATTAAAAAAATCCTCAAGTCAGTATCTCGCGCTGACCCAGCCAACACTAGCTAACTGCGGCCGCACTAGCAGGAATAAATGATCGGACAAATACAATTTAAGGTTATATAATTCTATGCGATTATCGCTCTCAATGCGACTGCAATTGAGTCATTGATCCCATAATGTTATTTAGATTTGTTAATCCACCCATTTTTCAATAACCCAACATTGTATATTGTAACATATCTAGACGATAGGATGGTTCAGAAATTAAGCAAGTAGAAGTGGCTCAGTGGACAACGTCACAACTCATCACTCAGAGGTCCCGGCATCGAAACGACGTTACGGCGTAAGCGTTTGTCTAATATCTGTAAAAAATGAACCATTGATATATTTACAGTACAAATATCATAACCGTAATTAACGAACAACGAAGAACACTGTGATAGGGTGCAATGATGTAAATAATGTGCAAAAAGAAATCACGAAATATATATATATAGCCGCAAATCATTTTTTATCACCTACTTTATTGTTCCCAGCCACTAGCTGAAAAAAAACAGTTCATGGCTAGGTCAGAAATATTATACAGCCGTGAGATATTTCCTTCTATCTAGTCACCGTTTACTTTTATGTATTCAGTCACTAGAGGACCAAAGTGTTACAAGGCTGAGCAGTCAATAGCTAAAACGGCTAGCTAATGGCGATTCGAAACATAAGTTTACTAGCTTGTAGCTAGGCCGTGATGAGTTACGTTTTTCACTCGGGAAGCTCTACTAGTATAGTAATCTTTGTCAAAATACATCGATGACAATGGATAAAATTTAACAAACGAAAAATTACCCGAAATTCTGATGTGTTCTAGGGTGCAAGACGCATAATAAAAGTGATTTGTCGTTCCATAAGCCACCTATAGATATGGTTTTAAAAATAGTAATTGTTGGCTCTAAAAATAACTCACTTTAGGCCACCAAGGCAAGTTTGTAGTCACTCCACAAGACTTTTTCTCTCCAAGTTTGTATCTTTATAAATAATAAATCAAGTAATATTGAAAGTTATTGCTGTTATATACAATGTATATATATATAATTACAGACGTCCATTGTGAAAAGTATGCTCTGAAAAATAGAATCGCTCCTTTTCGAAGCCTGCGAGTAGCTCTAATAACCTTAAAAATCTAAATCCCGAGTTGACAGAGCTAAAAAACAGCGGACAATAAATTATTCACGGGAGCAGCATCTCTACAATCTACCACGGAGGTAAATCCAATAGCCAACTCGCAGGAAATCACGAACGAAGTAATGGTTTACGTTTGATGCTATACTTTGACCGGCCATATTGAAATATCCCTGCGCTAACTCTAGGACGTGAAAATCGCGAAGTAGGAAACGCTGCAGTGAGGGGATCAATTGAGGACCTACTTGGATTTCATCAGGGCCCGCCGATAAATAATAAAAATGGTTCGACGTGACAAATTTTAGGTATTGAACATTAAAAGAAAAAAGAATTCTTCCTCGTATAATTATACATATTTCGAAGTTTTTTACCATCGCTTCATTTTTGTTTGATATCGTATTCCCCAAATTCAAATTGGTCGATAGAAACTCGAAAACCAAATATTTATTTGAATTTCAATCCGTCATTCTGAATTTAAGAAATATAACACCAATTGAACTATTCATTTATTTCATTCATCAATTGACCTATTCACTATACCTATCAATTTAACTACACTATTATATTGGATACTAGTTGTTGTACTCGGCTCCGCTCGGGTGCAAATCCGGTTTTGGTTGACTTATCGGAGAGCCGTGTATACAATGTTCGCTGTACTTCCCCCAGGAGCGAGCAGGTGGAGATCCCTTGCTGAGCTCATGTGTGACGCGTCGTGACGGTAATTTACTTTCGCATCATAAAGGAATGCGGAATTTTCCTTTTTGTGCCAGTCTTGAAACGGAATCTGCTTGCTGAATACCGTCTTCGCTACAATTTCTATGAAACCTGATGACACGATGACGGGTACTATCTGCTACCAAACGTTTCGACCTTCGTGGAGCAGTTTCCATTACCTTTTCGTCAACGATTGGCCGAATAGCTGATCTTTCTGAAGATATTTGTGAGGAGAGTTTAGCCTCTCGTTGTTCAATCGTTTGACCTTCCCTTTGCGAAGAGTGACGCTCAGTTTCCATTGCCCTTTCGACATCACTTGAACAAATAGCTGATCTCTCTGAAGATGTTTGTGAGGAGAGCCTCCCGTTGTCCAATCGTTTGACGTTCCCTTTGCGAAGAGTGACGCTCCCTGTCTTCGAATTGACGTTTTTCTCTCTGCGTATACGATTTTCACAATTTCTCGCCATGCACTTCGCCTCTGCACTGTTGCGACTAACAAGGAACATCACTTAAGTGACCGCTGTCGATTTTGGTGAAACTCATATATGTGATAAACCAATGAGAACTATTAGACACGTATATTTTTTTATCTGCGGAAAAAACAGCGTTACGAGGGAAAACCACCCTTCCGAGAAAGGCGTGGGAAAGGGTGGTTTTGCAGTTTCATCTACGAGCAATTCACCGACCTGAATGAAACAAAAACCAAAACTCTTCTAATTTAAATCGATGAAAAAACCAATATAGAAAAATTGAGAAAAAATTAAATTAAGGGTTGATACGCCTTTTTTGAGAGGTCGTTTCCCCTTAAAGACGTTTTTCCGCAGATAAAAAATATCTTTCTAATAGTTTACGATGCTTTATCACATATATGAGTTTCAACAAAATCGAACGCGGACACCTAAGTGATGTTTCTTGTAAATGCGAATTTCCTTTTCGGCATTATGAAAATGTTATGTTTATCTCTGTGATATTCAAGTACGTCAGTCACGTCATCTGATAACGAAAATAGAAAAAGCACACTTGACGGATATTTTTGCTGCAAAAATTTTCTTTCTGTGAGTCTGACAGTTTGTTCGTTGCTCAATATTAGAGGACGTAAGTAACGTCATATGATCACGATAACAGAAACAGTACACTCGACGTGTCGAGGGGAGGGCGCGATCGCTCGCGGATGTTTTCCCTGTCAATTTTTTTTTTCAGCGAGTCGAAATTTTTGTTCGACATTTTTGTTGACTGCTCAGCCCCCCGATAACCTACCGTCATGGTACGTAGCCTATAACCTGCACCGGAAAATACGTCACACACTGGTGAAAACCACATCAAAATAGGACCATTGGTTCGGAAGTTTATCCGGGACAGGCAGAAAACGGACTTTCATTTATAGGTATAGAGAAGAGAAGATATTATTAGCTTGGTTTAATATTGTACGAGGCCACTGATTTCCACGAAAATCTCAACGACTTCCCCAGTTGAAAAAAATGTTACGCTGATCAAATAGTTTGGTAACAGTACTGGCGCCTTCAATGGCCGCCAGTGAGAAAGTGACGGCGCACTTTGATGGGTCTGCATAAGCGTGAGACCCAAAAAACTAGACTATTTTCTAAATAGATTTCTGATGAAAGTTTCGGGGATGACGAGGTCGGAATTTTACACACAATTAATATATAGTCTTTTCTACTTTGAGGTTTTTTTACTGAAAATATTAATAAACGATGAAGTTATTACAATTTACACAAGGTACCGCCTTTGCTGCATGAGCAATCGGTGTAGTTGGTTCTGACAGCTAGGATTATCTGAAATGAAGAATTAAGGCACTATTGTTGTTTAACAAATTTGAGAAAATCTTTTTCAATTTAATTTTATATTATACAGACCTTTCTGAACACGATTGTGAAAACCGTTTAATGATAGTCATAAAGTTAACCAAGTTATAGAAATGATAAGGAGTCAGTTCGGGATGCGCACCTGACCTATTTTTCTGACAACACACATTACCTTAAAAAATATACTTTTAGTATAATAAAACTTTCGTATGACTAGATATATTTTTGAAATGTTGACAACCACGAAAATAGTCAGCTGTAGGAAAAACGTTCGATTACCTCCATAGAAATTAAGACCCCCTTAAGGCTCCTGCACACACTTGACCTACTTTTCTGACACACACATTACCTTCGAAAATATACTTTTAGTATAATAAAACTTTCGTACGACTAGATATATTTTTGATATTTTGAAAATCACGAAAATGGTCAGCTGTAGGAAAAACGTTCGATTACCACCATAGAAATTATATGTAGAGTTGACGAAAATTTAGAGACACTGGAGATATAACGCGTTGGGGAAACGGGAGAGGGGGGGGGGTACGAAAAAATGACACAGGAAACACGAAGGCGAAAAATGTGAAGGGGAATATTGCGGTTTTTTGTGCACACCCGAGAATAGCGTTACGAACTAGAAAGAAATGGAAGAAAACGAGTGTCAAATTACAGAGAGATTTATTGACCGGTGGAGAGACACTTGTATACAGGAAACAAGTACATATTACGACCAGAGCATCGCGATCGCCCCGTTCGATGTCTTCTGCAATCGTAAAATTTATCTTCCGTGTCATTATTCGTACTTTCGTCTTCTTGCAACGAGAATCTCGGAATTGCGTAGTCTGCAATCGTAATACTTAAGGGGTTAGGCTACTCTGAAGACCCGAAAGTTAGGGCTATTTAGAGAAATTAGTTTTGAGGGGATAAGTAAATTGATTGAAACAAGGTCTGGACATTTATTTCTATGTGCTTTTTCTCAAAAAATATAATATTGGCTAAGACTTGACCGAGCTTTTTATGTTATCGTGTTTCAGTTATAAAAAAAACTTAATTTTTTTATTATTCAAAGAAGAATGTCATCATTATTGTTAATAACTAATGAAAAAAGATGTTGGGATGAAAAACGTCGGTCAAGACTAAACTACTGTTACGCTGAATAGGTGTGCCAAATTTTAAATCAATTCATTCATCAGATGTCGAGAAATTGTGTACACCATTTCGAAAAACATAGTTTCGACAAAAATGCATTTAAGGGGGGAAACTCAATTTGATGGTGAAGGTTCAACATATGGTGCAGGAATAGGCCTGCTAGTGATACTTTAAGGGGGGTGATACCTTTAGACGAGGAAAGAATTGATGATTTTCATGGTTTTTGTTTTGACGGAAAGATTTCTTCACCATTTTTTAGACTTAGGATACATTTATTACTACTTCTGGCTGTTACATGGTATTTTGTTTTTCATTAATATTTAAAAATGGCGGAGGTATGGCGCGGCCTTCTAAACGCGTTGCGGCGGATGTTGTCAGACGGCGTGACACGTAGCGTCGCATGATTAATGTGAAAAAACGACCATCGAAGATTTTTCTTTCATTAACACTCATACGCAGAATATGAACGAAGAAAAAGTGAGAAATGTTGAAAATCGATAAAATGGTACGCTTTGAAAGAAAAATTGAGTTTTCCGAAAAAAATGGTTACATTTGGCAATCAAAAAATACTTTTCCTTTTTAAATTTTCATAAGCTTTTAGAGTCATGTTTTAGACAATAAGGTTAGAGAGATTTAAAACAAATTTCATCCGAATCGGTCGATTAGTTTTTTAACTTTACGTCACGCCAATTTGAAAAATGCAGTTTAAAAGACTGCGTCATACCTCCGCCGTTTTTTAAGATTAATAAATTGAAGAATGACATGTAACAGCCAAAATTAGTAATAAAACATACCCTAAATCTTAAAAATGGTGAAGAAATCGTTCTTAAAAAAAAAACAGCATGAATTTCAGCAAAAAATTTCCTTGCTTAAAGGTACCTCCTTCCTTAAAGTTTTACTAGCAGTTCTTTCGTTGGAATCATACGTTTATCTTTAATCTGCAATTCCTACACCATATGTTGGACCTTCCCTTTCAATTTCAGTTGCCTCAATCGGCGAAAATTCGTCATTTCCACAGCAGCCTAACGCCTTAAGCCTTGAGGGCTCTAAGGAGATAAGACATTTAAAAAATAGGCTCGCGCCTTATTGTTTATAACAGAGCCGCGTATGTTTATAACACTTTTTTTCTTTTTAGACGTATTTATTATAACATTATGAGGTAATATAATTTCTCAACATTTATTCCCAGGTGAATAAACCCCTATATCTTTCAAGGCTTCCTTCCATGGATTGTATCTGCAAAGTTGAAGATGAAAACAAAATCAACAAAACGCCAGATAACGAAAAATTTGTAAATATTTGCGTCTTTCGTTATTATGAAATTGTCAAAACATTTTTTTTCAATCCAACGTCAGGTACTCCTTTTTTTCAACTACTGGGTAAATTTCAAGTTGATACCTTCAGCGATTTTCGAGATATCGCGGTAAAATCGGATTTGACATGGTTTGGCTCATTACGTTAAGGCCTTAGGCCACAGTAACGGGTATAAAATCATATGCGAATTTAGCAATTTTTTTCCGTATGAAAAAGTGATTTACTCATAAAATTAATTACACATCTATTAAGGATGAATATAAAGCTGTTAGAATTTTTTTCTATGTACAAAATGGCCGAGTACTCGATACTTCTCGAAACAGCTTTTTTCCAATTGGCGTGATAAATGACTTCATCAATTTTCACTCGATTTACTTCGAATTTAAAAGTTATGTTCCTAATTGCATTCCGCAGGGAAGTACGTACGGAATTTCTGATTAATCGAAAACTTTTCATTTTATGAGCAGTTTATGAGCAGTTATAACAAAATTTTTCACTGAAAATTTATTTCTTAAGTTCGAATATCTACAACTTTTGAATAAAACAATATTTTTTAAATTCCGTACGTACTTCTCTAGGTATTCTGATGTAGAATGACGAGAATTTTTGTTTTTTGATCTAGGTAAAAAATTGTCGATGCCAAATGTCACGGCGCGGAGCGCCAAAAAAAGATAACAAAAGAAAATATTAGTAGTCGGCCATTTTGTATAGCGAAAAAAAAATATATATTTTTTCTAACAGCTTGATATCCATACGAAATAGATGTGTAATTAATTTTATGAGTGAATCACTTTTTCGTACGAAAAAAAATTGTTAAATTTGCACATGATTTTATACCCGTTACTGTGGCCTAAGGCCTTAATGCACCGATAAATCGTTTTATTTTATAATGTTATACCAATCACCTGTAAGAAAAAAAGTTGTATACTTATTCGCAGTCTTTGTTACGCACCATTGAAAGCAAGCCAATTTTTATGATTTAAAACTAGGCTGGTTCCCTTAAGCGCCATCCGTCCGTGTCCTACCTCGATCCCACTACAGACTCTAACCTCAAAAAGTAGATCGGGATCTGCGCTTTGTTTTCCCGCGTCTTTATCTCGTTTCCATCATTTCTTTCTCTCTCTCTTTCCCTCTCACGCCCTCTTCTATTTGTCTCTCCCTCGCTCTCCGCTCTTTACACGCGAAAAAAACACGCGATTTTGCCACAAACCAAACTATCATCAGTGGAACCGTTATCTCGCGCTGCTCCATTGTGCATCATGGCCAGAGCGGATAACACGACGATATAACATAGCGAAAGAATTTCCCCGAACGATCGTGTTTCCAAAGAATTGTACATGGGCGCGGATACTGCAACCGCCACTTCTGCAGAGCGCGGAGAAAGGTACCGCGGCTTGTTTTTTGCATTTTTCTCTCTGATCCTTCTCCCTCATCTCGATCCTCTCGTAGCTTGGAGCCCGATCCACACCGTGGCCGAACGTCTCACAGCAGATGCAAAATTCTGTTCATTCGTCATCTCTCCGATACTATCCTCGTTCTTTATGCAAACAGTGCTGAACTGGATCGCCATTTTACTTTGTCTTATTCGTGCGAGATGAATTTTTCCATCGCTACACAAACCCGTGCCATGCTTACCAAGCACTGCAAATTCGACCGCGAGAGAGATTCCCAATATTTTTAGGTTAAAACCCCCTCGGCTTCTGGTGCCAAACATTTCAATCGATACGATCGAAATTTTCATTGAATCAATTGCGCACGTCAGTTTTCTCTGAAGCCGTAATTTTTCTGCGCATATCAAAGAAATCATGATTACTGTACTGAGTATGCTCGTGAGTACAAAGCTGGTCTTAAAAACCAAGTGGCAACAATTTACTGGCCGATCTAAGTTCGCACCGCGGTCTGTAGTAATAATACCTTGACATTTCGCTCGAACGTTTCTCGTCACGCCACCCAGCGCCCCCTGACGGGAGTGTCTAATAAGCTACCACCTGTTGTCAATGATACAGCGCAGAATTTCGATCGCAGCAGGCCGTGAGTAATTTCTGCTAGGAACGCCCTACTCTCTTCCTCTCTCTCCTTCTCTCTCTTTCTGGCTAGCGAAGATATACAAAAAGAGTACGATCGATCGACGAGGAATTTTCAAATTCTCCCCGATTCCTCGGCGAAGTCAGTTGGGAAGTCAGTCGGGTAGGTAATTTTATGTTCCGCGGAATATAAGAGAGGAACCGCGTCGTGGTGTAGAACTGCTACCGTTACCTATAATAGATAGCTGTAGTGGGTACGGAATATCCTACTGCAAACTTTAAATCATCCGCAAATACTAAGATTATGGTTTTTTTAGAAAATGAAGGAATTTGAGAAATATTCCGAAAAACGTCTCTTAGTTGGGAGAAATTCTTCTCAAGGGGTTGCATTCCATCGTTGTTTCATACACATATTACACTGATAAGAAAGATTAATTGGGTTAGGCTACTGTGATGATCCAAAAATCAGGTTTATTGAAGAAAAACATTTGAAGGAATAAGTGAGATGATTGAAAAATCATTTGGACCTTTCTTTTTTTGTACATTAACAAAGCTGTGTACCAAATTTCATTTTAAAAGATTAATAATCAAAGAAGTTCTAAACAATCTTGTGAAGGCCCCATGGGGGGCTCAACTTGGTGTACTTGATTTTGGTTGATATGAAACGAAAAAGAAACGTTTTTTTTTTTCTTAAAATAGATAATACTGACTAAGACTTGACCGAGCTTTCTTTGTTGTCGTGTTTCAATCATTAACCCTTCTTTGACACACTGGGTCATTTTGACCCGGACGAATTTGAAATAAAATGCTCACTTGCCCAAAATTGAAAGTTTTCAATATTTTTTTACTATTCAATTTAATATTTTCCTAATAGTAATTATGCAGACATATTAAGAAATGTTTAAAAAGTATCCCGGATTTTTTTTTCAATAAAAACCGACCGAAGGGTGTTAAGGGCAGGTGGATGACGAACTATCCGGGTCAAGTTGACCCAGTGTGTCAAAGTCGTGACCAATTATAAGTGAGCCAAAGAAGGGTTAAAACTTGACTTTTTGGCGATTTTTCGCGGCAAAATGCCATCATTATTGTTAATAATTAATGGAAAAAAATGTTGAGAAGAAAAACGTCGTTCAAGACTGAACTACTATTACGAGGGGGGACCCAAAAAAAACGGGAATTTCGTCATAACTTCTTCATTTCTCAATATTTTTACACCAAATTTTGATCACCTTCAAAGTATTCGCCATTGACCACAACGCACTTCTCCAAACGATTCTTCCATTGTTCAAAACAGTTTTTAAATTCATTCATCGGGATGTCCTTTAAGCCTTCCAGCGATTTTTGTTTCACCTCCTCCACAGTGGCAAAACGCTTTCCTTTCATATTCCTTTTGAGTCTGGGGAACAAAAAAAAGTCACAGGGGGCTAGATCCGGTGAGTATGGGGGGTGGACAATCGGTGTCATGGAAGAACCAATTTGGCTGCAACCCTTCTCATGTGCAAATCTTCGGATAAAATTCTCTGAATTGAACTCCATGACATTCCCGATATCTCACAGAGTTGATCAATGGTTCGGCGACGGTCTTCATGAACGAGGGCATTGATTTTGTCGACGTTTTCATCAGTTCTTGACGTTGAGGGGTGTCCTGAACGAGGTTGGTCTTCAATAGACATTTCTCCATTTTTAAAACGTGAAAACCAATCATAAACTCTGGTTTTACTTAAGGCAGCATCCCTATAAGCAGTTTTAAGCATTACAATAGTTTCCGCGGCCGATTTCCCCAACAGGAAACAAAATTTCACAGCCGCGCGTTGTTCTCGACAATCTGCCATTACGTTTTCGCCGAAATGTAAACAGTTGTTTTACTAAAAAAAATCTTACAGCCGAACCGATGCACTCACAGCGACACAACTTTGCACACTGACGCAGGTGGCGTGACACTAACGGACATGTGGTCAAAAAATAGGTTCCCCCACTCTCCCTCCCCACCACAGCGTAATTCCCGGAACTTATGGGTCCCCCCTCGTATATTGAATAAGTGTACCAAATTTCGAGTCAATCCGATCATTAGAAATCGAAAAATCGTGTATACCGTTTTGACAAACAGTTTCAAAGAACGCGTTTAAAGTTTTACTATCAGTTCTATCGTCGTAATCATAAGTTTACCTTCAATCTGCGATTCCTGCACCATATGTAGGACCTTTCTCTTCAATTTGAGTTGCCTCAAGCGACGGACGAGAATTTTTAAACTTTTACAGTAGCCTAACGCCTCAATTGAACTCAACTAAATGCGTTTAGTTAGTCCTTTTAAAGTGATTCCACTGTTCCAGAGTTTCTTAAAAATATTATTATTGATATCAAGATCTATTCGACACCGTTGAGTAATGAAAAATGTAAATGCTTCCAATAATTATGTTGCTCAAAAAAATATTTAGTCGTATAGACTAATTAGGTCTATCGAGATTTTTGTATTCGAATGAACTAGCCGAATCACAGATATAGCAGTACGCTCCGTGGCCGCCGTGCGGCGCAGGGCCCCAGGCTTCTCCCGCAAGCCATATGTATTCCGAGCGCGGAAACAACAGACTCCGCGAAGCGTATCGGCGTACCATGACTTTTGCGTATTGTCACTTTTGTCTTCGGCAAAGTATATTCCGAAAGACGTGGGAATTACACATCTTCTCATACCGATAGTAATTGATGGCAACCAACTGTGGCAGGACGCTAAAAATATTTACTAATTTTGTTTTCAGGACGAAATGGCAAAGGCACCGCCGCCATCTCGCGTTGACTGGAACGCCTCGGTACTTTCGAGCGACACAAGAGGTGCGAATACATTTCCATCACCACCAAGAACGATGATCTACGTCGATAAACAGATTGCAAATGCATCCTCGTCGCATTTGGATGTTAACGATCACAAAAACGATTCCGCAGGATCAACACACGGTTTTCAAGTTCCTAAAACGATGGGGAATCCCTCGAGCCGTCTCGAAGTAGACCCAAACAACGCGACGCAAGTCCCCACCCCGATAAATTACTACGACGAAATAAAATCGTACGAAAAATCGGCTTCACTCGCGACTGCCTCAATTGAGCAATTTTCGTCGGTAATAACCTCGAGGGACGTTGCCCGTGCGAGCGAAAAGTCCGTCACGATAGCTGATATTCTTCGGAAGGAATCGCGTCCTCACCGTCAAATCGACGAGACCTCAAATATCATCGCGAATCACGAAGAACCACGCGTCAGGATTTCTCAACACGCGATCTCACCCGAGGCCACTAACAAGCAAATAATCAACGATCCACCGACATGCAATCCTCCACCGACATCGACGAGGATCGAACTTTCTCATCCGATAAGTAGACTCTGCGATTCCGTACGTAAGAGCAACGACGAGTCCGTTCAACGAGCAGAACCGTCTTTCTCGTTCGAAATCATTAGAAACACCTCCAACTCTTTGCCACCGACGACGACGACGGAGGAGATCGTCGAGACGCGGCACGACGACAAAGCGAATTCACACGGCAAAACAATCCTTTCCATGGCCGGTGGAATTGTACAGAGTGATGACAATAATAACGAGGCTGCAATAGAAGCGACCGAAAATGACGTCAGGAACAGTGATCTGATCACGCCTGAGAACGGCAATGAGAGAATCACGGGTGAGGATGGCGTCGCCGTCAACGAGGAACACAAATGCGATCAGTGCGGAAAAGCTTTCGTCACGAGAGCATCCCTCAAGGTAATATTTGAAGCCGTAACCGAGATACGAGATCTTCTGCCGACAAGGAACATCACTTGAGTGTCCACCTTCGAACTTTTTGAAATTCATATATGCACTGAGAAAAAAAAACCAATTGAATCTCAAAAATATACATTGGTTGATTCAAATAAATGTCTGATCGCGGAGTGCCACCGATATATGAGATTGTTACAATACTATAAAATATTGGAAAATGTGATTGGTTCAAATAACATATTATTTTATTTAAAAATATCTTCTGTTCTCTGAATATCTACATTATCCGTCAAATTAAATTATATTCTATTGAAATCATTCTATATACAATCCGTACATGTGTGGCTGAAATAATTAAGCGGTTGCTACAACATTTTTTATTTCGTACAAAAATATAATCGATGGAATGAATTATTTCTTTACTACATCGAAACGAATATGCCATGAGACGTAAGTTTTTCAATTTGTTTTAAATCTTAAATACAAAGTGAGCATTAGAATGATCATCCACGATAATAGTGAAGAGAATATCAGATATCCAATGGAATATCCATGGAGAGAATATCAGATATTCAACTGATAAGAACAGATACTACACTTTGATCTTAGCCACAGGCCAAGAAGCGATGCTCTTTAGAGTTTCTCCGGCGCTTAAGTAGATTTTCGGTTCGCGCTACGCTTACGAGAAACGAGCGCGCGTGCGGCTTCTAGCGGTTACTCCGAGAACTAAGGGTTTCCTCACACCTGTAATTTCGGTGGCGCTCGGCCATGATTTGGTTGCATTTTTTCAACCAAATGCGCAAGAAACAAATTTTATTTTCGCATAATTTTTTAACCAATTAACACATTTGCTTAATACTTTTCAATCAAAATAAAATATTGATATTTTAACGACTAATGTACTTGAAAATCAATATCGGATATTATGAAAAAAATTAAATAACATTTATTCAATAGAAATTTTATCTGAATCAAACGAGCGAAATTCAATTTTTCTTGTGTACTCGAATCAACAATATTCATGTTATGAATTGAAACGCTTTTTTTGTTCGTTGCAGAAAATGCATTCAAAACTATATAATTTGTTCACGAATTTTTTTTTTTGATAGTTTCAATAATATATTGTTCTCGGCAACAATATATTATTGTTGCCGATATATTATTGTTGAGATATATTGTTCTCGGGAAAAAATATATCTTTTGAATGAAAAAAAAACGTTTAATTTGATCATGTTATTAAAGTCAATAGCGTTTTGTTTGGACTAATATATCCGATTATCTACACCAACAATTTTACAATTGAATCAACGAAATTTCATTCAATAACACCAATGATATTGGATCAATGACTTTTTTTCTCAGTGTGTGATAAAGAATTCAAAACTATTAGACACATATTTTTTTATCGGCGGGAAAACGGTTTCAAGGGTGGAAACCACCCCTCAAAGAAAGGCACCGCTTAATTTATTGTTTTCAAGATTTCTATAGTGGATTTTTCATCGCTCTACATTAGAAGAATTTTGGTTTTTGTTTCATTCAGATCGGTGGACTGACTGATGCGAGTGAAACTGCAAAATCGCCCCTCGTCACGCCTTTATTTGAGGAGTGCAAACTCACTCCTTTTTAATATAAAATATTACTTATGTTGGTATGAAATATGGATAATATGTTCTACTCTATTTTCCATACTACTTGGTGAACCCTAGCTGGCTTTGCGATCTTTCTCTCGTCACTATTCATCCCACACACTTGTTACTTTGTTGTAATACCGTGATACTTTTAACGGGTCTGCACAAGCTTGCTCAAAAACAGGCCGATTTTAGATTTTTTTCTTATGAGAGTATTGTGATGACAAGGTCGAGATTTACTACAGAATTAATACATAGTCTCGCCAAGTTCGAGATTTTTTATTGATAAATGTGGATAAGCCATGAAGGGATTGTTATTTTGAAAAAAGTGCCGCCCTTGCTGCATTGTCAATCGAGGTAGGGTTACATTTTTTTATTATTCATTCTAGATCAGACCCAGTTGCCAGAATCCTGGCAACGTTTTATTATTATTCTAAAACTAATCATCAAATATGTACTTTTATTGTTCATTTTACATCATCTTCGTCGCCGGAATCTCAGCAACACATCATTTCACATCATCTTAGTTGCCAAGATTCTGGCAACTACGATGATCTCAAATTAATGATGAAAAATGTACTTTCAGAATAATAATAAAACGTTGCCAGGATTCTGGCAACTAGGACGATCTGAAATGATCAATTTTTATTATTCATTTTAGGTGATCCTCGTTGCCAAAATTCCTTAATTCTTTCATTATTAATTTCAAATCGTCCTATTTGCCAGGATTCAGTAGTACTAAGTAGTACAACCAGCCAGGATTCAGGCTGGTTGTTTTTTAATGGAAAATCAAACTTTTTGTCTACAGCGCGCTATTTTCGTAATTTCAAAAATTTCAAGAAAATATTCGCTCGTACGAAGGTTTCATTATTATAAAATTTTGATTATTATAAAACTTTCGTATGACCGGATACTTTGTTGAAATTTCCGAAATTACGAAAACGGCAGGCTGTAGTCAAAAAGTTTGATGTTTCACAAAAAAAACAACCAGCCTGAATTCTGGCAACTAAGAGGATGTGAAATTGATACTTTGTTGAAATGTTGAAAATTGCAAAAATAGCACGCTGTACAAAATTAGTTAGATCTTCCACCAAAAAACAATTTTAATTTGTGTTATTAATAAATGGATGAACTCATCAAAAAAAAGCATTCGGACGTAGGACGGAAAATGTTATAAACTATGCTCTGTCTGAATTTGAAGTATATTATACGAATAGATTTTCTCATACGACTTACATTGTTTCATAAAACATACTTTAGTGAAACTAATTATCGATGTTTTTCCAAATGTTTTGAATTTCCGCCTTCATTGAACATTTTTACATTATAAACACTTATATTTTATATTCTTATCAAAGTAGGCTTATTAACGCAAATACTAAATAGAAACAGAATAGATTAAAAGAAAACATTACAGTATCATTTCAGCGTAGCAGAATATACGTTTTCTGCGTAAATATAAGAAAAACTGATTTCTATCAAGTGTCCAGAATTATTTCCACTACTGTAGTAGCGAGAAAAACGCACAAAGGGTAAAAGGCAGCGGGGCGTTTTCTCCCCGCTAAATCTAACACCCTAGGTGATAAAACAATGCAATAAAAATACCGAATTCTTAGAGTTTCAAGCTTATGCCGACCCCTTAATTTCCACGCCGTTTCCAATGTCCGAAACTCCGGAAAGTCCGAAAATCCCGCAAGCATCCAGACACCGTTGGCACGTGTTTCGTCTGACCATGCACGGAAAAATCCACCGATTCGTATTCTCGACCGAGGTCGTAAAATCTTTGACTATAGAGTTTGAAGTTTTGTAATCGCGAGACGTCTATCGTTTCAAAGCTTCCAATACACGAAAGCGATGCGTCCCAAATACGCCGACGGCCTGAACACGTTTGAAATCTCAAGATAAAGCCAAAATATGCGGTAGACTATTTCTCGCTATGCGGACGACAAGCCATAACGACACGCTCGAGAGTCGCACGTCGTACATCGCGATCGAAGCGAGACGTGCCTCGAAATTTCAAACGCTCCGGACTTTACGACTCCGCGAGGTTTCACGGATTCGGTACTCGCGCGAGTCGAGAAAAAAGAGCCCAATCCCACGAGTATTGGCTAACCGCCCGACAATCCATGAACGGAAGGAAGAATCGTGCGTTTTTTTTCTATCTGCCACCGCAAATAACTCAGCTGAATGATAAAAAGATGAGAAAACGGAGGAAAAGCATATTTAAAAAAAATCATCCGGTTGTACGATGGAAAAAGTTATAGACTATGCACTGTCCGAAAACATAACCTCGAAACTATAAACAAAGATGCAATTAAAAAATCATAAAAAATGTCAAGCTTGGGCCGACGCCTTAAGGCAAAGTAGAAGCTGTACCACGTAACCTATGAGTGCGAGGAACATAAATGAAATTTTCAAACAAACATTTCTCAGAGATGAATAATATTTAGGGCAAAACAAAATTGTGAAGCTTATTTTTTCTGAAAACCTCAACCACCTATGAGAAAACTTCATCCAAAAATTTGTGAGGTTATGTCGACCTTAAGGGGTAAGGCCACCGTAGAATTTTCAAAAAATCGATTTTTTCGTTAAAACGGTGCTTTATCATCATAAGAACAAGTTACTATTCGATTTATAGGAAGAATTTTTTTTTCACCGACTTTGATCGTATAACGTAAGCCCACCTCTGGCACAGCCATAGAGTACCTAAAACTTTAAACGCGTTTTTCTCGAAACAGCTTTTTTCCAATTGGCGCGACAAATAACTTCAACAATTTTCACTCGATTTACTTTAAATTTAAAAATTATGTTCCTGATTGCATTTCGCAGAGAAGTACGTACGGAATTTCTGATTAATCGAAAAATTTTCATTTTATGAGCAGTTTTATACGACATTTTTCACTGAAAATTCATTCAACCTACCACAACTCAGTTCAAATACCTACAACTTTTGAATAAAACAATATTTTTTAAATTCCATACGTACTTCTCTAGGTATTCTAATGTGAATTTACGAGAATTTTTGTTTATTGTTCTAGGTGAAAAATTGTGGATACTAAATGTCACGCCGCGGAGCAACTAAAAAAAAGATAACAAAAGAGAATATTAGTAGTCGGCCATTTTGTACATCGAAAAATGTACATTTTTTCTAACAGCTTTATATTCATACTAAATAGATGTGTAATTAATTTTACGAGTGAATAACTTTTTCATACGAAAAAAATTGTTAAATTCGCACATGATTTTATACCGGTTACTGTGGCCTAACCCCTTAAGTTAAGCTACTTTGACGGTCCGAAAATCAGGGTTATTTAAAAAAAATCAAGGAATAAGTAAGATGGCTGAAGAATCATTAGGACATTTATTTGGTATGTACATTAACTAAGTTGTGTACAAAATTTCATTCAAAAATATTAATAATTAAAAAAGTTATAAATAATTCCGTGAAAGACCTTTAACCGTGAGGGGCTCAACGGTGTACTTGATTTTTGGCCACCGGGTTGATCTGTAACAAAAAAAAAACCCGTCGTTTTCTTAAAATAGATCATATTGGCTAGGACTTGACCAAGTTTTTTTTGTTAACGTGTTTCATTCATCAAAACCTTCTTTTCCGATTTTTCGAGGAAAAATGTCACGTTTGTTAATAACGAACGAAAAAAAAATTAAGCAAAACGTCAGGCAAGACTATACTACTATTACACGGAATAAGTGTAATAGTAATTTAGTAAAAGTACTTTAGTAAACGATCCCGATTTACTAAAGTACTACTTACTTTTTCACTATTAAAAGTACATCAGTAAAGTACTTTTAGTAGAGTACTACTTTTAGTACTAGTTTAGTCGAGTACTACTTACTTTTTTACTACCGAAAGTACTTTAGTCTGCACTAAAGTACTTTTAGTAGTAAAAAAAGTAAGTAGTACTTTAGTAAATCGGTACCGTTTTGAAAAATATAGTTTTAAGCAAAACGCTTCAAAACTTTTCCGAGCAGTTCTATCGTCGTAATCATAAGTTTACCTTCATCTTGTTTCCCAACCTGTAAGAACCGCGACTAAACACCCCTTAACCAAAGCTTCCCAAAGGCGGAAGTTCTCGTTCGGCGCTTTATTTTCACGTGTCACACATATGACGAGAATTCGCTTGGATGTACTTCGCAGGTACACGTACGCACGCACTCGGGTGAGAAGCCGTTCCGTTGCAACGACTGCGGCAAGGAATTTTCCCAGCTACGGAATTACAAGTATCACCGGAGCGTCCACGAGGGTACTCGAGAATTTGCGGCGACATGTCCCGAATGCGGAAAGTACTTCAACGACCGTGGCTATCTGAGTTCCCACATGAAGATCCACCGTAATCGCAAGGAGTACGCGTGCACCGAGTGCGGCAAGAGTTTCAATCAGCGAGTGGCTTACAACATGCACGTGAGAATACACACGGGCGTTAAGCCCCATCAGTGCGATCAGTGCGGCAAAGCGTTCTCCCGTAAGATGCTGCTGAAGCAACATCTACGAACGCACTCGGGCGAGCGTCCCTATCAGTGTCAAATTTGTCACAAAGCGTTCGCCGACAGATCGAACATGACGCTTCACACTCGTTTGCACTCGGGCCTCAAGCCTTATCAGTGTACGCTCTGCTCGAAAGCCTTCACCAAGAAGCATCACCTCAAGACCCACCTCAACTATCACACAGGCACAAAACCCTACTCCTGTCCCAATTGTTCCCTCAGATTTTCCCAGAGCAGCAACATGCGAACTCACTACAAAAAGTGTTGCTCGATCGCCGGTGGCGGCCTCATCGAGCATCAGCAGCCGAACAAAGATTCAGCCGCTAGCGACAAGGGACAAGCCGCGGCGGCATCGCGCAACAACGACGACGACATTCGCGACTCCGCGTCGATGAGAATCGTCGAGGCGCCATCTATCGGCGGACGAACGAACGCGCTGACCCCGCCGAGCTCCGATCAGGAATCTTCGAGCTTTCAGACACCAACCAAGCGCGTCAACGAGTCCACGCAGCTGCGGACGCGCTCATCGAGAATTTTGGACGTCGTCGACGCGGTTCGAGGCCCCGATACGTGACGCATCGACCTACCGGGCTACTATCTGATTTGCGTCGCTTTGCACTCGCGTGATTTTAGTAAATACCTGCTGGAGATTGTTCTACGACTCGATTACACTTTCGTGAGTTGTCCTGTTCTAGTACGATGTACACTCTGCAAGCTCGCGCCGGGAAATAAAATTCTTAAATGTACGACGGTGTGTTTTCTCTCCAGGCTCATGATGGCGATCGGTTTGCTTCTTTTGAAGAAATTTTTATCTGTTTTGCAGCGAAGGCATTGCGCCTGGTACAAATTCCGTGGCTGTTATGCATACGGAAGACAGGAAAAACTCAGGGATTCTCCTCCTAGAATTATCAGGGAAGGGTAGGGGTCAAAATGTCTAATGACCACATATAGAACGACAAAGATTTCGAATCCACATAATTATGAACTTTCAGAATAACTAAAGTTGAATTATTAAAATTTTTATTCTTTGACCGATGACGCAATCGAATAACTATTACACCAAAGGATTATTTATTCGAGAGCTCATTAATTGGAGAACATATATTCAGATAGTCTGCAGTTTGAGTCATACAAATACATGTACGAACAATCTACAACATACATATCTCCGAAACAGAAAAAAGTGAGTATCTGATATTCGTAATACCGTCTATAGCATAAAGCCATATATCGAGACTACAGACTTCGAATGTGTGAATCTTAGAAACGCAAATGATTGATGGTCCGAAATGGCGGACACCTGGCATGGCTGCCTGACCCGAGCACGGTCTTATAAACAGGTCTGGGAACAGAGGCTAAAATCATGTGACACTAAGTGAGGCCAATTGAGTTCCAAATTCCGCCACGTCGCTAGCGCCGGAGCGGTCGATTTGCTTATATATACTAGTGTTGTTGTGTTTGCTAGTATATTGTGTATAACCTCGTTGTCACCTTACCACACCGTACACCGACGGCCAACAGAAGTGGAAATGTTTATTTTATTTGAAGTGTCTTTTATTGAAGAGAACCGATAATTCAAGTGAATTGATAATTGAAGTCAAAATTTTGCAATGCCTGAAAGATCCTATGTTGCGTGAAAAATGGGTGAAGGCAGTATCGCCACTCATAAATGAATTAAAAACAACGCACAGAATATGCGAGAAGCATTTGAAACAATCCGACATTGTGCGCCACTTCATCCATAAAGACGGAGATGGACAAATTATCGGACAAGTAAGTTTCTATGATAAATGCTATATGTAATTATGTAAAGGATGTATTCTTATTACAACCATGAAGACAGTACGCATGCGCTAGTATATCGCTCTCTGTCCCACAATCGGCCGCTCCGATACTAGCGCTCCAAGTAGTGTGGCCCGTTTCGGAACTTAAATGGCCTCACTTTTTGTCACACGACGGCCTATGCAAAGTATATGGGAGTGCCCAGACCTGTTTATAAGACCGTGGACCCGAGTGACCACTAACGCCATCTGTCATCTTCATTCTGAAGCGCAAGTAGTATTGCTCGATTCCAAGTTTTCGCCATCCGGACCGTTCGCCATTTTGGCCCATCGCTATTTTAGCTGATCGACTTTTTGGTCCTTCGCTTTAAGGGGTTAGGCCACAGTAACTGGTATAAAATCATGTGCGAATTGAACAATTTTTTTTTTCGTATGAAAAAGTGATTCAGTCATAAAATTGATTACACATCTATTTAGTACGAATATCAAGCTGTTAGAAAATGTATATATTTTTTTTCCGATGTACAAAATGGCTGACTACTAATATTTTCTTTTGTTATCTTTTTTTTGGCGCTCCGCGGCGTGACATTTAGCATCCACAATTTTTTATCTAGAACAAAAAACAAAAATTCTCATCAATCTAAATGAGAATACCTAGAGAAGTGCGTACGGAATTCAAATATATTGTTTTATTCAAAAGTTGTAGGTAGTAGTAGTAGTAGTAGTTTATTCCATGGTATACCCTCATGGGCGTTTACACTGAGAGTCCCCCCCTACATGTGGTTCCCCTTTTACAATATTTGCTTAAATTTAACTTACATTCTACTTTCTCCTATCCTATTCCTTTTCATACCTCAAACAAAAGTTGTAGGTATTTGAATGAATTTTCAGTGAGAAATTTCGTATAAAACTGCTCATAAAATGAAAAGTTTTTGATTAATCAGAAATTCCGTACGTGTTTCTCTGTGAAATGCAATTAGGACCATAACTTTTAAATTTGAGTAAATCGAAGTAAATCGAGTAAATCGAGTGAAAATTGTTGAAGTCGTTTGTCACGCCAATTGGAAAAAAGCTGTTTCGAGAAAAACGCGTTTAAAGTTTTAGGTACTCTATGGCTGTGCCAGAGGTGGGCTTACGTTATACGATCAGTCGGTGAAAAAAAAATTCTTCCTATAAATCGAATAGTAACTTGTTCTTATGATGATAAAACACCGTTTTAACGAAAAAATCGATTTTTGAAAATTCTACTGTGGCCTTACCCCTTAAGGGCATGTACAAGGTCGACATAACCTCACAAATTTTTGGATGAAGTTTTCTCATAGATAGTCAAGGTTTTTATAAAAAATGAGCTTCACGATTTTGTTTTGCCCTACATATTATTCATATCGAGTGAAAATTGTTGAAGTCATTTGTCACGCCAATTGGAAAACGCTGTTTCGAGAAAAACGCGTTTAAAGTTTTACATACTCTTTCGCCGTACCAGAGGTGGGCTTACGTTATACGTTCAAAGTTGGTGAAAAAAAAAACTTGCTATAAACCGAATAGTAACTTATTCTTACGATGATAAAGCACCGTTTTAGCGAAAAAATCGATTTTTTTAAATTCTACTGTGGCCTTACCCCTTAATGAATTCGAAATTGTATACTGTCGTAATATTTAAAATTCGACGATTTGTCGGCTCGAATCGTTTGGTGTATATACAGGCGAATCGATATTATATCTCTCATTATTTTGTTAAATCTGATATTTGTTTTCGCTATAAATCAACTTCGAGATTTTCGTATTCACAATTTCGATTAACTATTTTACAGACTATCATAAAATTGATCTATCTATATTGGAAGGTTCGCCATTACTGAATACGAAATTTTGGCCCTTCTGAATATTGATCATTCGAATTTCTGATCCTCACCCTCAGGGAAGTCAGGAAATTTTGAAAATTCTCTGAAATTTCTCCAGAATTTACTTTTTGCAAGAATTACGAAAAATGAATCCAACTTAAAAAATAAAACGGAAAAGTATGAAAATAAATATTTTTCTATATTGTTAATATTTATATTATTATTCATTATGTACAAAAACAGTTATGTCAGTGCCAAACATTGAAAATTTAAAAAACTAAACACTAATTTGCTCTAAAAAGCTCTATACATTTGCATTCGATTTGTCAATACACAACCACACAATTGTTATTGTACATAAATGTTTATATTTTATTTTTTATTTATTTGCACCGCGTAAAAATTCTGTTTATAATAAAGAACAGAGTCTGTATTTGCTTTTAATGTATTTTTTACTTTACGGTGTTTAAATTATGTTTTGAACTTCAGTTTTTTTTAATTTTATTTTTATATTTAATATTTGCTTGTATTTGATCTTTAAAAAATATGTTCTTTACTTCACCCGAATCTCTCTGGAATATTTTCAAAAGCTGTGTGGAAAACCTGGGAAAGTTGGGGAATTTCTGAGTCAATAATGCGTAACAACCATGAATACTTTTCGAGGTGCCATCTTCGGCGCATTCTTGAATTGAGTAAAGATCTGCATAAGTTTGCTACCTAAAAAAACGGGTCGGTTTTCAATCGTTTTTTCTGATGAGCATTGGCGTAGCCAGGAGTGAGCAAGGGTGCCCCTCCTCCCGAAATCCCGGTGCTCCCTGGAAAATACCAATCGAAAATAATCACATTTACATAATTGATTCATTTTATTTGTTTCACCCAAGCAAGCACATAAAAATAATTGAATAAAACTTCAACTATTTTCTTCGTTGTCATTTCATAACTTGTATGGAAAGTAGCTACTTCATTACGCAAATCAAATAGATATTTCAATTACACCATTAAGGTAATTGTGGGCAAAAACAATACATTAGATTTTCGGACCGATACACAACCAGAAAAATACTGGAAGATGAACATTTACCCCCGAGCAGTAGATAATATAATTATATGTAAATCCAAAAAGCCGATTTGAGAATCTACCGTTAGCTCAACAGTTGACGCATTCCTTAAATAGAATATGAAGAACGGAGACGATTTCATCAACAATTATTAAACATTCTTATTCATTGATACATCAGTCCTAGAAGCTGAAGTGATGGTCATGAAAAACATACTTTCATTTAAAAATGATGGAATGAGTGCTGGAAATTTAAGGAAGCATATTAAAAGAGAGTACTGCTCTCACTTAAATATAAAAATATTTCCACGCAGCAATGGTACTCTCAATGTGCTCCGCCGACTGTGAAAGGAGTTTTTCTGCCATGAGGCGGATAAAAACGTGGCCTAGAAGCACAATGCTTCAGGAACGATTCAGGAATATCATTCTCTATGTTTGGTACATATCAATGTCTCCATGCTCAGTGACATATGAACGACACTGATGAAATTGTTAACAAAAATCCAACTCAGAAAGTCTTGGGCCGAATTGCTGAAAACATAAAAAACTTATAGTCTTATGTAATTGAGTACCTACCGAAAGTGAAGTTTAAAGACTGGTACCTTGATTAAAGAATCATGAAAAATGAGTTGATTATTTTTTTAACGTATTGCAAGAGTTCCATTTTAATGTTAACATAAACGTGTGATTAGAGCTTCATATTTTAAGTGTGTTACGTATTTATAAACTTTTATGTAAATTTTATTTTAAAAAAAAGATGATTGTGAGCAAAACCACTTTTTTGTCTGCCCTCCAAGAAAAAATGCGGGCTACGCTAATGCTGACGAGAGTATTGGGATAACAAGGTCGGGATTTTACACCCAATACATTGTCTTCCCAAGTTTCTTATTTTTTATTTTAAAATATTCATACACCGCGACGTTATTATTACTTAAACAAAGTCCTGCCGTTGCTGCATGGCCAATCGGTATAGGTGGTTCTGGCAATTAAGCTGATCTGAATTGAGAAATCAAAAAATGTACTTTCAGTACACTACCAAATACTAAAACGTAATAAAACTTTCACATGACCAGACTTTTTGAAATTTAAAAAATTACCAAAATGTCAAGTCGTAGAAAAAAAGTTTGACAGTCGACAAAAGATACTACTTCAATAATTTGCTATCACCAAATGAATAAAGATCAAAAAATCATCCGGCCATACGATAGAAAACTTTATAGACTATGCTCTGTCCGAATTCGAGATACGACTTACAACGTTTCATAAAACATAGTTTCGAGAAAAACGGAAAAGACAAAAGCGCAGCAGGCGATCTTCACAAAAGTCGTCATAACTCTTCAAAACTTCAAAATTTCAAAAAATCTTTTTCGAAAATTACAACTAAGATCGTACGCTATAAAACCATGCATTAAAAAACCTTACTTTTGAAAGTTCAAGTTTATGCAGACTTCTCAAAGCCGAAGAAACTATTAAATATTTCAAACTAACTTTTTCACAACGACCAATTAGTAACAATTAAGTTAGCTCCACTCGGAGTATTTGTGGATTTTCTTATCATTTCGAAGCTTTCGAACTTAGTGGGTTGCTCACTTGGTTGGCTCCCCCACACGGACTTTTACCGAACGTCCTTATCATTTCGACTTTCCAATTGGTCCGCTCGTTTTCAATTGTACGTGCGGTCGAGCAAGTTATAAGTGTCAGGGGGAGAAAAAAGATCGAAAGGTTAGCGTTCGTGTGGCACGGTGAGTAATAAGAATATCGCACTTAGTTCTATTCTTCCCATGGAGGATTCTTTTCGCGAGGGTACACTGGCGTATATACCGGCGAGTGTTTCACGCGGAGAGGAGCAACGAGAAATGCTAGTAGACTCATAGCCTCCTTTCGCGCTTCGCTCTCTCACTCCCTCACTCTCCCTCTCGCTGTACTAAATATATATATATATATATATATATATATATATATATATATATATATATATATATATATATATATATATATATATATATAAATGTGTATGCCTGTGTGAGTTTTAAACTGTAGCTCAGTTATCGCTACGTTGTTGAGCAGATCTCGCGATGTACAATCTTTGATAATCGAGCTCTCTCGTAACGTCAGATTATATTGGTACTGGTGAAAGATCACCAGAGGGCAGCGAGCGCTTGTTATTATTAAACACAACGTATGAGTTTGCTCTCTATGAAGCTCTCTTTGTCCGCGTGCGCAAGTCCGCCCGTTTCTCATGGCTCAATATCGAATTACGGAAATGTTTCGTGAACGATGAGACTTCGCTCGAGTTTACAAGCGTTGCTGTTCTCTTCGCCACCCGGCCTCGCATTCGAGTCGTTGCAACATCGCGCCACGGTACGAGCGTATTATACACTTCGATTATTACGGGGTATAGACACTTAAAAAATGAACAGGTACGTGGAATTACTATTTGTTGCGGCTATTATAAAAGAGGACGCGCGGCGTTTGGAATATCGGAGATGGCGGAAATGTGCGAGAAAAATCATAGGCTAGCAATTGTATGGTGAAGACTTGAAGTACCAGAGCCTGAACCACGGTCTTATATGCAGGTCTTGAAACGAGCCTACGTTTCGGAGGTGAGAGAGGGACCCATAATCCTCGCGTTTTTAGGGCCTACTGTAGCCACCACACGGCGCCTGCGATAAGGGGATAGAAAGAGATAGTTTACATTGACCACGGTCTTACATAGAGGTCTTGACACGACGAAGGTGGGGGATGTTCGCTTAGCGCCCCAAAAATTATCTACACTTGTGGCCGCAAGGGCGGCGCTACGGGTAGGGCACCTTGGCGGAAACCGCTCACCGCGCGTACGCATTAATAAATCATAACCGTGTGTACTTATGTGCATTGGTATGAGAAATTACACGATCTCGGCAAATAGTACACGAGTGGTACATTTTTAACACCTGCTTGCACAAATAACCTGTAAAAACATGTACATGTGTGAAGACCCAGCATTCCGTTGGTCGCAATAGCGTGTTCTCTTTAACACGACGAGGCCAGGAATCGCCGCTTGCCATTTTTTAAAATTATTCAATATTCGCCGGTACTTTGAGGACGGAGCATTTTTTCTTAACGGGTTTATATGGTGCCATGGTGACAACCGTAACCACAAGAATGAAAGTAGAAGTATTTTGATACACTGAGAAAAAAAATCATTGATCCAATATCATTGGTGTTATTGAATGAAATTTCGTTGAATCAATTGTAAAATTGATGGTGTAAATAATCGGATTTTTTAGTTCAAACAAAACGCCATTGACTTAAATAACATGATAAAATTTAACTTTTTTTTTCATTCAAAAGATATATTGTTAGCTGAGAACAATATATTATTGAAACTATCTAAAACATTATGGAGAACAATTTATATAGTTTTGAATGCATTTTCTGCAACGAACAAGAAAAGCGTTTCAATTCATAACATGAATATTGTTGATTCGAGTACACAAAACAAATTGAATTTCGCTCGTTTGATTCAGATAAAATTTCTATTGAGTAAATATGTTATTTAATTTTTTTCACCATATCCGATATTGATTTCCAAGTACATTATCCGTTAAAATATTAATATTTTATTTTGATTGAAAAATATTAAGCAAATGTCTGAATTGGTTGAAAAATTATGCGAAAATAAAAGTTGTTTCTTGCGCATTTGGTTGAAAAAATTCAACCAAATCATGGCCGAGCACCACCGAAATTATAGGTGTGAGGAAACCCGTAGTTCTCGGAGTAACCGCTAGAAGCCGCACGCGCGCTCGTTTCTCGTAAGCGTAGCCCGAACCGAAAATCCACTTAAACGCCGGAGAAGCTCTAAAGAGTATCACTTCTTGGCCTGTGGCTAAGATCAAAGTGTAGTATCTGTTCTTATCAGTTGAATATCTGATATTCTCTCCATGGATATTCCATTGGATGTCTGATATTCTCTCCACTATTATCGTGGATGATCATTCTAATGCTCACTTTTTATTTAAGATTTAAAACAAATTGAAAAAATTACGTCCCATGGCATATTCGTTTCGATGCAGTAAATAAATAATTAATTCTATTGATTACATTTTTGTACGAAATGAAAAATGTTGTAGCAACCGCTTAATTATTTCTTTCATACATCTACGAATTGTGTATAGAATTGTATATAGAATTTCATTAGAATATAATTTTATTTGAACGTTATTGTAGATATTCAGAGAACAGAAGAGCTTTTTCGAATAAAATAATATGTTATTAAAATCAATCACATTTTCCAATATTTTATAGTATTGAAAGAATCTCATATATCGGTGGCACTCCGCAGCAGCACATTTATTGGGATCAACCAATATATTTTTTTGATTCAATTGGTTTTTTTTTCTCAGTGTATATTTGGATTAATTCAGAAAATAAAATAATTTGAACACATTTGTTTGGAGGTGAATACGGGAATACAGTCTGTCTCTTTCTACCCCCTTATCGCCGGCGCCGCGTAGTGGCTACATAGGCCCTTAAACGTGATGATTCAGGGTACCTTCCCCCACCACTGAAATTCGCCTTCATTTCAAGACCTGTAAATAAGACCGTGATATTGAGACTGTATTCCCACTTGTTTGCTCGCAGCTCGCACGTTCATACAAATTATATTTACTGAAGCGATCCAAATATATTAAAATACTTGTACTTACGATTGTCACCATGAGAAAGCCGTGCGCGGTCCCAAAATGCAAAACGGCGTTTGAATCTGTTAAGGAAAAATGCTCCGTCTTCAACCCGTGAAAAACGACGCAACCAACCCAACCTCGAGCCAGCGTCACGCCAATCACATTCTACCATTGGCCGATGAACGGCAGCACTACCGGTTCAGTGTGGCGCCACGGTAGGAGTGATCTCTTCGGCCCAACGCTGGGATGTACGGTTGGCCAATAGTAGGCTTACCAGAAATCCTAACAGTTGGCCGGGTATTGGCCCAATATTGGGCTAAAGAGATCACGATCATTGGCTGACGGTTGGCGTAATCACCGGCCCATAGTAAGACTAAGGTCGGCTTCATATTGTTGGTGCAATATTCGGGCTAGTGTTGGCCCAGTGTAGGGCTGTCAAAACAACCCAATGCTTAGCCAACAATCGATCAGATTCACAAGTTTCTGTGCTCAATGATTGCTCATCGAAAGAATTATTAGATTCACTAACATTGTTATGCACAATCACTTGTTCGTGGAATGTTTGCAAATTTGTTTCACTATCTACTTGTCTTTTTGTTTCGTTGCCTCTGATCCTAACCTGCTGTAAAGAGTCTTCTAATTTTTGTCGTCGTTTTAACACTCGACGTTTCTTAATACTATCAGAAAAACTCGGCATTTTTTAATACACCACAAAACTTTAGTATAAATCAATTTAACTTTAATAAAGTGAATTTCAGACAACAGTAATTATGAGCCATGCTGAAAATGCCATGCTAAAAATAAGCATTGGCAAAACCACGGTCAAACGATTGGCTTAGACTCAGGGCCTGCGCTCGCCCCGACAATTGGCCGACGGTCATTAATTAGTACTGGCCCAGCGTTGGCTCTTCGATGGTGTGCCGAGCTTGAATTCGAGACTGGCAAACCCATGATCAACCGATTGGCCCATGTTCGGGGCCAACACTGGGACCCAATAGTTGGCTGACAGTTGGTAATCGATATTTGGCCCAAGTTTGGGTGTGCGTTCGTTTACCATGCTTCAAATGAGCACTGGCAGAATCATGGCCAAATCATTGGCCCGTATAAAGGACCAACACTGGGTATTAGTGGTTGGTGCTGAATATCGTACCAAGCGTCGGCCGTATCTTAAGCGCCGGCAAATTTTTCACGGGAAAGTGCCCCCAAGGGGGGTTGCACCCCCCGGACCCCACGCGCTCCAGTAGCAAATACCTGTCGGGTGCGACACACCTTACACGTACATAGCATGTTCCCAATAGAAAAGCTCGGCAAAAATGGTGTACTATATTAAAGTAGAACTTCTTGAGCGGGGGAGTAACATGAAAATGTCGTGCAACGAAAAACAGAAAGAAGAGAGGCTTAAAGAGTTAGGGAAAAAGAGTATGATAAAATTAACATATTGCACCTATGAGCCAACAACAATTGTTGAATTGTGGCGTATTCCCAATTACCGCTAAAAGCGCTCATAATTCCTTAAGGAAGTCGAGACAGCAAATCTTTATTCTTGAAATTCTTATTATTTTGGTTCAAGTATCAAGAATCAACGGTCAAAGCTTGGCGCCTCGGATATAGTACTATCCCCATAATAAATTCATTGATAGACTTAACGCATGAACAACCTTAGTTTTTTCTGATTTCTTCATCTTGACTTTTGTCTATCGTGTAATACCTTATACCAATGCACATAAGCACACACGGTTATGATTTATTAATGCGCACGCACAGTGCGCGGTATTACGCTAACCTCTCCCCTGCTCGCAGCGCAGCCTTTGCGGCATGGAGCCTAGATACCAGGAGGTTCAGCGGCAATGCAAAGGCGCTGAAAAAAAGCGTCCCCGAAAATGTCCCGAAGTGATGGCGCTGGGGTGCAGCGGCACCTACATATATAATAATATATTGGTCAACGAGGTGAAAGTGATCGGATGAGTTTCTAACCTCACGACAGACCGATCGTGACATCAAACGTCGAAATATCCGCCGAATCATAATTTCCTCATGACGGTTCGGAAAAAAAACGCAAAAACGAGAAAAGATCTCAAACTCAAACTCAAAATGGCGGTGATACAACCCATCTAGAAAAACGTGTTTTTTTTACAAATAGCTTCACGGGAGAACGGTTTTCTCGTAAAATATAAGACCTGAAACAAAAACCAAAAAAATGATAATTTATATATTATTAGCTATGAGACTACCTAGAAATTTGCTTTCAAATTTTGCAAAAATAGCGCACTTTGAAGGAAATAAGTCGATTTTTTGCCAAAAAAAGCAGTAAATTGTTTATAAAAAGAAGTTTACATTTAATCAAAAAACGGCTACGTACTCCCATAAAGAATATGATTGTGAAGCTGCTATACAAATTTCAAATCGATGCATGCAAAGGTGGTCGAGTAAACCGTCTTCCGAGATCGAAAAAAGTGGTTTCGAGAAAAACGCGTTCAAGGTAGTACCTCCACAGAAGAGTCGAATTAAGAAATGGTTAAAATTTGACACATATGTTATTCAATACATTATCCAAACATCTGTGCAATTTGAATAAGTTTGACCACCCCAAACCTGAGATATTTACACTTAAAGTTGGCTTGGTTTACACGCAACAAATGCGTTATGATGGCCAAACAGAGCATCATTAATTTTACCGTCAAAACTAAAATTAAGAAATTGATAAAAAACGAGGATAAGCTAGAGTAAGATATCACGAATAATGTGAAAAAAAATGAGAATGATTCACCATCTAGTTTCCAAGATATAACCATGAAAAGCCCTCACAATTTTGGTGCAAAGCCTGGCAAAGCCTGGCAAAGCCTGGAAAAAAAACAATTGGGGCAAAGCCTGGACAGTCCCGGCAAAAAGTTTACTGGCAATGGTAGATCAAAAACACAATATAAAATATATTTTACGGCAATAAATGATATCCATCGTATTATCTACTAATACCGAGTCAATATTGCGTAGTTTTTAATTTTATTTATTACTAATTAAACCAATTATCAATCTTTTAAACATGAACATGGTATGTAAACTTTTGGTTGAGATTTTCGCGGAGGAACTACCTTAAAGTTGTACGAGCAACTCAGCGCGCGTTCCAAGGCGCTGCGGCCAAATCGATAATTGAACCTTTAAATAAAAAAAATTGCTACAGGACCAATTGCATATTGCTTTTATGACATTAAAGTATTTTTAGGAAAGAAAACGTCTTTCCAAAATCCTACAGTGGTGTTATCCCTTAACACTAATGAGGGTTAGGTACATCATCTGTGATCTGTCTTAGATCGCACCCATGTTTAGCGTATATCTATATACATATAGGTGCCGGAGCACCCCAGCGTCATCATCTCTTGTTCTCGTTTTGGGGACGAGTTGAAAGGCCTCGCTGAACCTCCTGGTATCTAGGCTCCATGCTTTGCGGCCACAAGTGGAGATAATTTTTAGCGAACCACCCACACCACCGCCGTGTCAAGACCTGTATGTAAGTCCGTGGCCTGAACTCCTATGCGAGGATGGTAGGAAAAAATATTCCTGGAGTTGCGATGTTTAATAGTGCTATGTTTCGACACATGCGTCGCCCCTATCGAATTGATCCTATCGATATAGTAATAGGCTGGTCGACTCTGCTAGAGTGGGCATTGTGTAGCGTCGAGACGACTCGTCGTCACGTTTTCACTCCGCTACTCCGAACCTTGAAAAAAGGTAAGGCGACTCAATTTTTGTGTTGAATGATGTAATAAAAGTTTGTTGCTGCTTTTATTGATGCGTTGATGAAACTCTGTCGGAGATCGGGTTACATGACTCTTGAGTGTGTTGTAAAAACCGGGGCGGTTCATTCAGGGGCTAAGGGAACAACAAGGACAAAGATCCAAGAGTCCTGACGAGGCACCTAGGAATGGACAACGAAGAGGCTGTCTTCAAACCCCGAGGAGAAGGCTCGTGATCATCTTAGAGTTTCGCCTATATTGTTGAATCTATCGGTCTACCGACGTATTGTGAAGTTCTGGCGACCCGAAGAGATTATGTCAATTAGAACTATCGCTCTAAAATCCTAAAACTCTAGCTCTGATTATTTTTCCTTTGAAACATGCCACGTTGCCGCTTACGGGGGGTGAGGTTTTTTCTTAAAGGAAAGATTTCTTTACCATTTTTGAGACTTAGGGTAGGTTTTACTATTACTTTTGGATGTTACATGGTATTTTTTGTATTAATCTTTAAAAATGGCGGAGGTATGGTATGGTTTTATAAACTGCATTTTCAAAACTGCCGTGACGTGTAGCTAAAAAACTAATCGACCGATTCTGATGAAATTTGGTATAAATCTTTCTAACCTTTCCAGGTGTGTAAGTATGAAACCGGAATTTTTGTACAGAAAAAACACGTTTATTGTAATGATATGATACAAAGTAACTTATTCAAAGTATTGTCCGTCGCTATCTATACATTTTTCCCATCTTTCTGGCAATTTGTGGATTCCGCGCCAAAAGAACTGTTGCTCTTTTGAGGCAAACCAGTCATCGAGCCATTTTTGCACATCTTCGTAAGAAGTAAAGCGCTGCTCAGCAAGTGCGTGTCCCATCGATGCAAACAAGTAGTAATCGGATGGGGCAAGGTCCGGTGAGTAAGGCGCGTGCTGAAGAATCTCCCATCGGAACGACTCTATCGTTTCCTGGACCTGTTTTGCTTTGTGTGCTGGTGCATTGTCATGCAGCAAAATCACCTTGTGTTGTCTTTGTTGGTATTCTGGTCGTTTTTCACGCAAAACTCGATCAAAATCGGTCATTTGTTGTCGGTAGCGTTGAGTATTGACAGTTTCCCCAGGTTTCAGCAGCTCGTAGTAGATTACGCCCTTCTGATCCCACCAAACACACAGCATTGTCTTTCGTCCGTAGCGGTTTGGTCTTGCTGTCGATGTTGATGGTTCACTAGGAGTAACCCATGACTTTTTGCGCTTAGGATTCTCGAAATATATCCATTTTTCATCGCCAGTCACAATTCGATGGAGAAATGACTTTTGAACCTGGCGAGCAGCATTTCGCATGATGTTTTGCGGTTTTCCTGCTGTCTTTCGTTGAGTTCATGTGGAACCCATTTCCCCACCTTTTGTATCTTTCCCATGGCTTTCAACGGAAGGGAGATGGCTTCTCGGGTCACCTTTAACTGATCCGCCAGTTGTTGTTGTGTTTGAGCGTCGTCTTCGTCCAACAAGGCTTGCAGGTCAGCATCTTCAAACTTTTTCGGTGGTCTTCCACGTTCTTCGTTCCTCACGTCAAAATCGCCACTTTTGAACCGTTTGAACCACTCGAAACACTGTGTTTTACCGAGAGCATGCTCACCAAACGCCTCCACAAGCATTCGATGCGATTCGGCTGCGGTTTTCTTCAGATGAAAACAGAAAAGTAGTGCTGTCCGCAAAGCGTAATTTGTTGGCACAAAACTCGACATGTTTATCTCTAATAAACTAATGCTACTGAATGAAACTCGTGTTATTGTGAGTTGGAAATCTTTGTCGGATATCAATACAATAACAAGATACCGCTGACGTGATGTGTCGGTAACTGCATCGACATCTAGCGCCACCTATGGGCAAATTCCGGTTTCATACTTACACACCTGTATTGTCTAAACTATGAACCCAAATGTTTTTGAAAATTTAAAAAAAAAGTATTTTCTATTGCGAAATTTAACCATTTTATTCGCAAAATACAATCTTTTTATTTCAAAGCGTACCGTTTCAACGATTTTCGAAATTTCTCACTTTTTTTGGTCCATATCCTGCATATGAGTGTCAATGAAAGAAAAATCGTCGTTGGTTTTTTTTTCAGATTAATCCCGCCGACGCTACATGTCACGCCGTCTGACAACATCCGCCGCAACCCGTTTCGAAGACCGTGCCATACCTCTGCCGTTTTTGAAGATTAATAATAAATAAAATTACCATGTAACAGCCAAAAGTAGTGATAAAACATACTCCAAGTCTCAAAATACGTGAATAAATCTTTCCTTTAAAAAATCATGAAAATGAGCAATTTATTCCTCGCCTAAAAGTATCTTCCCCCTTAATGCACTAATAATGGCATTTGTATCCTACATTCTTAGGTTACGGTTCATATATCACTGGGGTTTTTTTTTAATCTCGATGAGGTTACGAGTATGAACTGCTGAATGAAAAAAAACGTCGCATGCATATATGGTTCCACAAATTGTCGCTAGTAGAGAGAAAAGGGGAGGGCTGTATTGTAAGAGAGGCTAGGCGAAAAATATTGGCGTAACCAGGAGGGGGCAGGGTTCCACCCCAGAAATCCCGGTTCACCCTAGAAAAAATCGATCCAAAATAATTCAATTGAAACAATCGATTAATTTATTTGTTTCACCCACACGAACGGAAAGGAATACTGTAATAAGACTTGGTCTATTTATTTCGTCGTAATTTCGTAACTTGTACAAAAAGTAGCTATTTCATTAGGTAAATTAAATATAGATATTCAAATTTCATATTTAAGATAACTGTGAACAAAAGCAATACATTTGATTGGCCGACCGATACACAACCAGAATAATACTGGAAGATCAACATTTACGACCAAGTAATAGATAATATCATTGTAAATCTGAAACGCCGATTTGAGAATATACCGTTAGCTCATGCAGTTGATATATCTTTGAAATTGAATATGAAGAACGGAGAGGATTTCATCAATGATTATTTAAAATGATACGTCAGCCTTAGAAGCTGAAGCAATGATTATGAAAAACATACTTTCATTTAAAAATGATGAAATTAATGGTGCATATTTAGGAAAGCATATGAAAAAAGGGGTACTGCCCTATCGTATATAAACTTTTCGAGGAGTTTTTCTGCTATGAGGTGTATGAAAACGTGGCTTAGAAGAACAATGTTCAGAACGATTCTCTCATATGTCACTGCTAAAAATAGAGAATCACATTTTTCTGATACAACCAAACATGGTTGGTCCGATTTGCAGAAAAAAAAAACAGAAAACTAAGGTTCATTTAATTGGGTACCTACTGAAAGTAAATTTTGGCGAATGGTAACTGGATTAGGAATGATGAATAATTAGTTGATTATTTTTCAAGGTATTGCAAGAATTTGATGTTAATATCAACATGGACATGTCATTAAAGTTTCATACTTTCTGTTTGATACGTTAATATCGACTATTATGTGCATTTTATTTACAAAAAGATGATTATGAACAGAACCACTTTTTTGCCGGGCCGGCCGCATAGCCCCCCCCCCCTCCGCCCCAGTAAAAAGCGGCCTACGCCAATGCAGAAACCGCGACGGACGTGGTCATGCCAGCGATCTTGGGGCGACACTTTTCATGACGTTTATGAGCGCTGCCAACAGCCACTTGTATCCTGCAGATACGTTGACGTTAAACGCGTCCCATAATATAAGTGAAGTGAAGCTGAAAACATTGTAAAAACATTTTTAAAAACACCATCATCCATTGCCAGGCTCATGGACTAACAAAAGCGGCCGATAATTAGGAGGCGCCTCCAGTATCTCCCTCATATATTCAAAAAAAATCATTGATCCAATATCATTAGTGTTATTGAATTAAAATTTCGTTGATTCAATTGTAAAATTGTTGGTGTAAATAATCGGATTTAGTAGTCCAAACAAAACGCTATTGACTTTAATAACATGATAAAATTAAAAGTTTTTTTTCATTCCAAAGATATATTGTTAGCCCAAAACAATATATTATTGAAACTATCTAAAAAATTATCGCGAACAAATTTTATAGTTTTGAATGAATTTTCTGCAACGAACGAAAAAAGCGTTTCAATTCATAGCATGAATATTGTTGATTCGAGTACACAAGAAAAATTGAATTTCGTTCGTTTGATTTAGATAACATATCTATTGAGTGAATACGTTATTTTGTTTTTTTTTCCATATCCGATATTGATTTTCAAGTACATTATTCGTTAAAATATTAATATTTTATTTTGATCGAAAAAAATTAAGCAAATGTCTGAATTCGTTAAAAAATTATGCGAAAATAAAATTTGTTTCTTGCGCCTTTGGTTGAAAAAATTCAACCAAATCATGGCCAAGCGCCACCGAAATTATAGGTGTGAGAAAACCCGTAGTTCTCGGAGTAACCGCTAGAAGCCGCACGCGCGCTCGTTTTTCGTAAGCGTAGCGCGAACCGAAAATCTACTTAAGGGGGGATTGTCTTTTTTTTCGCAAAATTTACCGCTTTTTGGGAATTTTTTTGTGAAGAAAGTATACAACGGAAAACTTGTGAAACTTGGCATATAGTTTTATTGATCTGTTTACTACATACAAAAAATTTTTTAAACAATTTCATCAAAAAATCCGCCTCCCACCCCCCTCGACGCGCGATGGTCCTTTTTTGATGGTGTGCACGATTTCTCAAAAACTATTCAACCGATTGCCTTCAAATTTGGACAGAATGCTCAGCTGACATCCTTTTATCGTTTGATGAAGCAAAAAAGCAATACGTTTAATAGTTTTTTATTTATAACAAAAAATCGATCAATTTTTTTCGAAAAATCGATACTTCAAGTTCAAAACGTCACCAAATCGTCAATTTTTTTTTCCCCCTTCATCGAACGATAGCTATATGTGTCTAAAGTAAAATGCTTTTTGGGTTTTTGTTGCAGGATGAACGTGAAGGCTGTAGTCGTGCACACCATCAAAAAAGGACCATCGCGCGTCGAGGGGGGTGGGAGGCGGATTTTTTGATGAAATTGTTTAAAAAAATTTTTGTATGTAGTAAACAGATCAATAAAACTATATGCCAAGTTTCACAAGTTTTCCGTTGTATACTTTGTTCACAAAAAAATTCCCAAAAAGCGGTAAATTTTGCGAAAAAAAAGACAATCCCCCCTTAAACGCCGGAGAAACTCTAAAGATTATCGCTTCTTGTAGTATCATGAAAGTGTAGTATCTGTTCTTATCAGTTAAATATCTGATATTCTCTCCATGGATATTCCATTGGATGTCTCATATTTTCTCCACTATTATCGTAGATGATATTTCTAATGCTCACTTTTTAATAGAACGAATTCGATCAAACACTTTATAGTGACAATTCCATCGCATTCCAAAGAACTGCATGCGTTTTTTCAAATATTTTCAGCAATTCTCGTAAGTGTACATATATTCGAGCCAACAATCAAGAAATGTTTGCAAGTGCACATATAATCATATTAAAAACGTGACGTCTCGAATTCACAAATATATTCTTTCGATTGCAATGAACATTTATTTCATCGAATATTAGATTTTTTCTACCAGAGACTAAATGCGTTGCTACAGATGACACCTGTACTTTGTGGCAAAAAAGTACCATTATTTCGGATCCATATTCTTGATATTTCAATAATGATATAGACTTGTCTCTATCTCATACTAGTTGCATGATATTGCACTTTTCATTTTGTACGGAGTACAAAAATGTTACGTCTCATGTCATATTCGTTTCGATGTAGTAAATAAATAATTCATTCTATTGATTATATTTTTGTACGAAATAAAAAATGTTGTAGCAACCGCTTAATTATTTCATCCATATATCTACGGATTGTATATAGAATGATTTCAATAGAATATAATTTTATTTGAAGAATAATGTAGATATTCCAAGAACAGAAAAGATTCTCAAATAAAATAATATATTATTTAAATCAATCACATTTTCCAATATTTTATATTATTGTAACAATATCATATATCGGTGGCACGCCGCGTTCTAACATCTATTTGGATCAACCAATATATTTTTTTTTATTCAATTGGTTTTTTTCTCAGTGTACTGCAGTGCCAAAAAATCATTCAAAATGGACGCCAGTGAGGCCATCTTGAGGTGGCACTTCTCATGACTGGACTTCCATCTAATCCGCTTAGCATTACACGCTCTCTTCTGACTTACTTCACTCACTGGGTGGAACCCTTTTCCCACATTTTTACATACGGATCGAAACGCGCGGTTCGGTCTCCTGTAATCTAGTTTCCATAATTTCTATCCTACCGCACGAGATGTGTCGTATTGAGTTGTTATCCTCCAAAGCGGATGGCCTCTCCACTGAGCTACTTGAAACACCAATTACCGAATGCCGACTATTAAAATACCGATTTCAGAGTATCGATAATACAAAGAGAATGCTTGAAGAAAAAAAAACTGATTCAAAAATACCAACCATTATTATTTGTCCGCAGATCATTACGAAGATACGCTACTGGTTATTGTATTAGAGAGAACATGATCCGTGTGATCGCGAGCTACACGTAGTAGCGTTCTCGAGATTCTTGTCTGCGGAAAGAAACACCGCACGATTAATCGAAGGATCGTGGTTTGTGTATAGTCGTGAGTTTAAACTGCGGCCTAACCTAATCAGTCTTATATCGTCTCGAGTATCGTTACGCGCGTCGTTATGATTGACGCGTACCAGTCTCTTTGCGGCCAACTTTTTTACCGCTCGTAATCCCCGAGTAGTACATTGGGTGTATCATGATTTGCGCGAGCGTTTATAGACACACCTCTCACCCGCTGTTACCGCGGGAGATTGTGGCCAATATCGGGAGCAAGAGCGAGAGAGGTGAGGAAGAGGGAGAGGGACCCTTATCTTGATAATCAAGTCGGGCGCTAATTGTTGGTATATCGATTGGCAATTGGCGGCGACGTCTATCGTCGTGATCGATTAATTGTGTGTGAGTGAGTGTGTTTGTGTGTGTGTGTGTGTGTGTGCGTGTGTGTGTGTGTGCGTGTGTGTGTGTGTGTGTGTGTGTGTGTGTGTGTGTGTGTGTGTGTGTGTGTGTGTGTGTGTGTGTGTGTGCGTGCGCGTGCGCGCGCGTGTGTGTGTGTGTGTGTGTGTGTGTGTGTGTGTGTGTGTGCGTGCGCGTGCGCGTGTGTGTGTGTGTGGATTCTACAAGTAATCATGATTCCACGCTCTTAATGCATTGTCGATCCAACTAGTCGTACGTTTTCTCATGATTTGTACTATAAATCAACTCGCGCGTAGTTTATCGTGCGAATTGCAGGGACCATTATAAATTCTACGCCCGTGTGTGGCGTTGCTCGTTGCGGAATACAAATCCCGGCTCAATTTGTTCGGATGACGTTGAAAAGCATTGAAAAAACGTATCCGAGTGAAGACGAAATAACTTCATTTAACCCTAGAACAGTACACTTCCGCACCTGATCACTACAATGGTGGTTTCAACTGCAATGGAGATTTTCACATGAATGAAACGCAGAATTTCCGTTGAAGGATTATTGAGAATTTAAAAGAGTCGGATAAAGTCTGATTTTGCAACAATTTGTTATAAGAAAAACGTGTTTTTCGGAGGAGTTTTTAACAAATGCATGATTTTTGTAGAAAATTCATAAGTTCTGTCGTTTTCGATATTTGCAAATAAGTTAGGCGTCATTTCGAAAAAGAAGATTGACAGTTTTGATAAAAAATTGACATTTTAGTCCGCTCCAAAAAGTATAATTATTTGGTAGGATGAAAGTAAGACTTTTTACATAAGCAGAATGCAAGTATTTCGTTGTAAATTCATAACACTTTGAATTTCTGATCTTTTTTATTGTTTCTAGTGACATTGTGAATAAATGCGGTGCCGGTATTTGAAACAAAAGTACGGGGTCTATAATGAAAAATAAATAACTATCGTACAGCGTCAAAAGAGGGTTTTTTTTTCAATAAGTAAATCTCGTAGCTTTGAAGATTCTCGAGCTACTTTTGTTATGCAGGGATATATACGCGTTGAAATTATACATGTTTTTTATTTTATTTTATAACATTTGTCACTTATATACCGCAATTGAACGTATTATAGGGTATTTTGTCAAATTACCTCGAAAATGAATATTTAAATCATAAAATAGTATTAGAAGTGACCTATACTCACATATTTACACAGCTCTACGTCAACGAGAGACAAAACTTCTGCTGTCGAAAAGTTTCGTAAACGGCATACATGGGCGTGAGCAACCCAATGCGAACTTTAGTGCATCGTGCTAGAGACCTAGCGTCGTACTGTCGGTTGAAACCTTTTGTACGGTTGAGGGGAGATCTTAAACCGAATATATATATGTACTGGGAAAAAACCCTTACAGCCTCCCTGTTAAGAGAACTACGCGACGGAAAAAAGGCGTAGATGTACAGCACCCAGTGTACCGTTCTCGGGTTAACCGCAAAACAGGCCATTAATTCCTTCTTCGAGAGAGTTCGTTTAGGTATAACGTGCCTGCATGAGCTTGGGGTCCAAAAAACAGGTTAGTTTCCAATATTTTTTTCTGACGAGAGCACTGGGATGACGGTGTCGGGATTTTACCCCTAATTAATACATAGTCTTGCCAAGTTTGAATTTGTTTTATTGAAAAATATCGATAAACAATGAGTTATTATTATTTAAACATGGTGGCACCGATACTGCATGGTCAATCGGTGTAGATCGTTCCGGCAACTAGGGTGATCTGAAATGAAAAATGTACTTTAAAACAATAATAAAACTTTTGTATTATCGAAAACTTTTTTGAAATTTTGGCAATTACGAAAATGGCAAGGTGCTGAAAAAAGATCGATTTTTTCGATACTTCCTGCAGATACGTTTTCGTAAAACGCGTCTCGCAATAAAACTCAGGTAAAGCTGAAAAAATGGTAAAAGGGATTTAAAAAACACTATGATATAGAATAACAAAAGGAGCTAAGGATTAGAAGGTACTTCCAGTATTTCCTAAAGGTAGTATGTACACGAACCTCCTCATTAGAAAAAAAAATGATATTTTTGTATGCTGTAGTAGACACATAAAAAATGACGTCCGCGAAACCTCTGCAGGCCTTACCGGCTAAATACTACAGTAATTAATTCACGAAATCAATGCATTTAACCCGCACCATATAGGGAATCCGTGCGGATCGAACTTTGGAACGGAAATAATAATAGTTCCCGATTAGATCAGAGCTATGCGAAAAGCGACGAATAACAAGAAAACTGTCGCGGTCACGTATGTTCCAAAAAAAATATAGGTTACGGGACATTTCGAAGAGATATCATCGATTCAATCGAATCATTTTTGCATTCTCTAGCCGCGTCGGCCATCTCTCTTGTTACAATATGCACATTACACATACACTACAACACACGATTACACATACGGTAAACAAATACGTGCTTGACATGTATCGAAAGCACCTCAATACAGCGTTGCCACGGATATTGCCAGAATTATGAAATGGCGGCCTGTGACAACTCAAGTCAAATCTGATTGCAATTTTACTTCACTTACCAAACTATAATACAAACAGTTATCACATGCACTTCTCAAATAATTATTTTCTGTATCATGTTTATTATTATACCCAAATACGTTATATTTTGCGTTTTTCAGATTCGATAATTTATAGACTTTCTGGTGACTAGTCAATCCGCTAGTACTACACTGAGAAAAAAAAACCAAGTGAATCAAAAAATATATTGGTTGGTCCAAATAAATGTGCTGCTGCGGAGTGCCACCGATATATGAGATTGTTGCAATACTATAAAATATTGGAAAATGTGATTGACTTAAATAACATATCATTTTATTTGAAAAAGCTCTTCTGTTCTCTGAATATCTACATTTTCCTTCAAATAAAATTATATTCCATTGAATTCATTCTATATACAATCCGTAGATGTATGGATTAAATAATTAAGCGGTTGCTGCAACATTTTTTATTTCGTACAAAAATATAATCAATAATATTCATTATTTCTTTACTGCATCGAAACGAATATGCCATGGGACGTAAGTTTTTCAATTTGTTTTAAATCTTAAATAAAAAGTGAGCATTAGAATGATCATCCACGATAATACTGGAGAGAATATCAGATATCCAATGGAACATCCATGGAGAGAATATCAGATATTCAACTCATAAGAAAAGATACTACACTTTGATCTTAGCCACAGGCTAAGAAGCGATACTCTTTAGAGTTTCTCCGGCGTTTGAGTAGATTTTCGGATCGCGCTACGTTTACGAGAAACGAGCGCACGTGCGGCTTCTAGCGGTTACTCCGAGAACTACGGGTTTCCTCACACCTATAATATCGGTGATGCTCGGCCATGATTTGGTTGAATTTTTTCAACCAAATGCGCAAGAAACATATTTTATTTTCGCATAATTTTTTCACCAATTCAGACATTTGCTTAATATTTTTCAATCAAAGTAAAATATTAATATTTTAACGAATAATGTACTTGGAAATCAATATCGGATATGGTGAAAAAAATAAAAGTACACTTTTACTGAATAGAAATTTTATCTGAATCAAACGAGCGAAATTCAATTTTTCTTGTTTACTCGAATCAACAATATTCATGTTATGAATTGAAAGGCTTTTTTTGTTCGTTGCAGAACATGCATTCAAAACTATATAATCTGTTCGCGATAATTTTTTAGATAGTTTCAATAATATATTGTTCTCAGCTAATAATGTATCTTTGAATGAAAAAAAAACTTTTAATTTTATCATGTTATTAAAGTCTATAACGTTTTGTTTGGACTAATAAATCCGATTATTTACACCAACAATTTTACAATTTAATCAACGAAATTTCATTCAGTAACACCAATGATATTGGATCAATGATTTTTTTTACTTCTTATGACTGGACTTCCGTCTGATTCGTTTAGTTTCTCTCAGTTTCTGTAAGCTCTTGGATGTTTACTGATTTCGTAAGATTTCAAGCTCGCGTAATATGATTGAGGACGCCACTTTTCTCCACTAGAGGTCGGGCCATCGGCAAGCGTTGTCTCGAGGAAGCTCGAAGTCCTTCCGGGCATTTCGCGTACTCCGTGACCTCGGTCCTCCGTCATTTCCGTCAGCTTGGCAACGACTCGGATGTGTATATCTACCGTAAAATCTCGAACAGTACGTGCAATGTTTTTCTAACCGAGAGAAATACAAGTCGTGAAGGATTTGACCCATCGCGATCTTGACGATTCTTTCACGCCGTGAAACGTACATGATATATATATATACGCGAACTTTTGTGACGTTCAGCCCCAGGCGTCTCGATATCCGGTGTCGAGGTCTTGTGAGAATGCTCGTGATGAATATCTCCGACGCGGTTCAATTCTTGGTTGCAGCACATGCAAGTCTATGTTGGAAGTGACGTTTGTGAAGACCGGGTTAATTAACGTATCCGAACACCGAGTCATCGCGGGTGACTCGGCGAACGCGAACCAGAAGAAAAATAGCTGCGGGTCAGTAGTTCCGGTGCTTTGCAAATGGCGGCATACGCATCGCCATCACGAGCGAAACTTATCTGTTTTTATTATTGAGATGTTGAATAAGTTTTCGCTGTTTTTTCGTGATAATTAATGCTTCATGTTCAAAAAAACATTCCCAATGCTTTCAAACGTTTCGAAGCTGTTCTGTGATCGACTCCAAATGATTCTACAAGTTCAGCTAGCGTCTGACATGAGTCTTCATAAAGTAATGCCTTCCATTCGTCACATCAAAATCATTATTTTTTAAGCGTCTAAACCAATCTCTGCATGTTGTTTCCGATAGAGCATGGTCACCGTAAGTCTCAACAAGAGTCTTGTGTGCTTCGGCTGCAGATCTTAAAAAAATAAAGTAGTGCAGTAAAATTCCCCGCAACTCTTTTTTTGGCACGAAATTTGACATGTTTGAACACTATGAAAAAGAAAGTTGTTTACACTTCGGCGAAATGAAATACACTGAATATCGAGCGAATATAGAGCACTAATCTCGACAACCGGCGTCAGGGAATATTGAGGTTCAGTCATGGCGAATTACACGATCGAGCAGGGCATAGAAATTGTAAAAATTCACTACAAAAATGGTGAAAATATTGCATAGACGGTTCGAAAAGTCCGCACGTATTTTGGTCATCATAACGCACCATCTCGTAACACTGTGGTGAATTTAATCATAAAATTTGAGGTCAGTGGTTCAATTCTGACCGCGAAAGGCAGTCCTCGTGCCGGTCGGTCGAATGGAAACATAGTCGCAGTGAGTGCGAGTGTTGACGAAAGTCCTTCCACCTCGATTCGCCATCGTGCTCGGCAATTGAACATTTTAAGATGCTCTGTGCAGTGAATTTTGACGAAAGAGCTGTTATTGCAGACGAAGTTTCATGGTCGTGTTATCTCCCGCCGCGGCGATGTCAATTGGCCCTCAAGGTCGTGCGATTTGACGCTGTTGAACTGTCTTTGGGGTTATCTGAAAGGAAAAGTGTATGCCAATGATCCGCAGACCATTTCGGACCTCAGGAAGCTATTGGACGCACCATTAATGAAATTACTTCGCAATTATGCCAAAATGTTATTGACAATTTCGTCTAAAGAGTGAACGTTTACAAGCAGGGACGAGGCGGCCATTTATCGGATATTGTGTTCCACGCATAACCTCCATGCATGTACCTGATATTATTAGGTGTACAACTTAGTTCGGTCCGTTTTCAAAAGATAGCTCTAGGTGCTATAAATGGTTGACGGCAACAGCTGATTTTTGCTGTGTCGTGAAGTATCAACATCTCTCAACCAAATATCGTTTACAGACCTTTGCGTTTTGCGCATCAAGTCTAATTTTTACTGGGGTGAAAATGTCGAATTTCGTTCCAAATAAGCACCATTTGCGGGAAGTGTTGCTTTTCTGTTTCAATTGGAAGAAAAATGCAGCTGAAGCCCACCGAATGCTTGTGGGACCGTCACGGGAGACTTCCACAGGCAACAATTGATCCGTTTAAAGCGAGCTATACCCGAAAAACGTCCAGAATATGCGACCAGACACGAGTCCATGATCTTTCAACATGACAACCCTCGGCCTCACGTTGCTATTGTGGTTAAAAACTATTTGGAAAATAGCGGGTGGGACATTCTGGCTCACCCGCCTTATAGCCCAGACCTTGCCCCTTTCGACTATCATTTGTTTCAATCGATGCAGAACGCTTTGACTGGAATACGCATGGAGGCTAGATACCAGGAGGTTCAGCGAGGCCTTTCAACTCGTCCCCAAAACGGGAACAAGAAATGATGGCACTGGGGTGCTCCGGCACCTATATGTATATAGATATACGCTAAACATGGGTGCGATCTAAGACAGATCACAGATGATGTACCTAACCCTCATTAGTGTCAAGGGATAACACCACTCTAGGATTTTGGAAAGACGTTTTCTTTCCTAAAAATACTTTGGTGTCATAAAATCAATATGCAATTGGTCCTGTAGCAATTTTTTTTTATTTAAAGGTTCAATTACCGATTTGGCCGCAGCGCCTTGGAACGCGCGCTGAGTTGCTCGTACAACTTTAAACGCGTTTTTCTCGAAACCACTTTATTCGATCTCGGAAGACGGATTAGTCGACCACCTTTGCATGCATCGATTTGAAATTTTGATAGCAGCTTCACAATCATATTCTTTATGGGAGTACGTAGCCGTTTTTTGATTAAATGTAAACTTCTTTTTATAAATAATTTACTGCTTTTTTGGCACAAAATCGATTTATTTCCTTCAAAATGCGCTATTTTTGCAAAATTTGAAAGCAAATTTCTAGGTAGTCTCATAGCTAATAATATATAAATTATCATTTTTTTGGTTTTTGTTTCAGGTCTTATATTTTACGAGAAAACCGTTCTCCCGTGAAGCTATATGTAAAAAAACACGTTTTTCTAGATGAGCTGTATCGCCGCCATTCTGAGTTTGAGTTTGAGATCTTTTCTCGCTTTTGCGTTTTTTTTCCCGAACCGTCATGAGGAAATTATGAATCGGCGGATATTTCGACGTTTGATGTCACGATCGGTCTGTCGTGAGGTTAGAAACTCATCCGATCACTTTCACCTCGTTGACCAATATATTACTATATATGTAGGTGCCGCTACACCCCAGCGCCATCACTTCGGGACATTTTCGGGGACGCTTTTTTCAGCGCCTTTGCATTACCGCTGAACCTCCTGGTATCCAGGCCCCATGGGAATACGCTTCACGTCACAACAGGGTATCAAAAATTGGCTCGATTCATTCTTGGCTTCAAAAGATGAACGCTTCTTCCGCGACGGAATTCATCAATTACCAGAAAGATGGGGAAAAGTAGTGGCTAGCGATGGACAATATTTTGATTAATGTATTAATTCATATTATGATTCAAATAAGTGCGTATTTTAAGCGAAAAAACGGACCGAATTAAGTTGTACACCCAATAAAATAAAAATATTCGTACTTTTCAATTAAATAATACGCTTTATTAATAAATTAAAATGTCAGGTCATTTTGAGACACTCTTTAATAGTTCTTATGGATATGTTGCCATCTTAAACTACACGCACGCAGTTCTTGTAACGCCATCTGTTGGAAAACAGCGAGAACTTATTCAACGTCCTAATACTAATAATAGATCACTATAATAAATACTAATAACAAATTACAATACTAATAATAAATACTAATAATAAATTACAATACTAATAATAAATCACTGTTATTTCATTGTCGAGAAAAGAATAATTTGTCCTAAAAAAGACATCATACAATCCTTTTGCAAAAGCGGCATGGACTTTTAAGAAAATTCTAAGCGCTTTGATACTTTCTCGACGGGACGTCACCAGTCGTTGGCATGGCCGCCATTATTGTTGTTATGTACGATGATTACAAGGAGCGTATAAATACGTGTTGCAGTACTTTCCATGGCGCGTTGCTTATCTGCAATGTCGATCTCGAGAATTTCCGTATCTACCTGTCCGATCGTTTCTTATTAATAATCCTCGCCACGTTTATATCGCATCTTTGATGTAAAATGTCGATCGATAATGAAGTGTGTAAAGGCGTGGACGAGAAGTTGACAGATAGCACGTGTACACATATAAACGGCTGTGCGAAGCACACCTGACGCTAATAGCCGTACGAGCAAGACCCTCATCGCGCTCTGTCCCTCTGAGACATCGCGCGTGCGCGCTCTCCCCCCCCCCCCCCTTTTCTCAGCGTCGTGCTTGCGGTCGTTCAAGGCACGAGGAGTTATAAAAGATTATACGCTGTAAACGCGGGAGATTCTGCACCGACCAGTATTTCCGGTTGGATGACGAGATTCACGAGCCGTACATAAAATGAATTTCGATTTTTTACTGCAATTACATCGTACATCGTAAAAGAATTCGAGAAAAAAAAACAGTATCTCTACAAATAATACTTTTTATTTATTTTCATGCCTATAATACTTTCCTTATCGTCGTATTTTATTGTATTTTTATCATCGAACCCATTACTTCATATTACTCACGTGTCAAGCGGCTCTTGAGCGGCTAATACGTGGATCGGTGACTGTTTAGCTGCGCGAAGAAGTTTTACCGAGTTTCCGATCGCAACATAATGGAAATTCCGTAAAATATAGTCGCTTGTATGGGCACAGGGTTTTTCGCAGTCTTCCTACGCCCTCGTGCTGTGGGTAACACTTATGGGGGTCCCTAGAAACTGGACCCAAACTGGGTTCAAAAAGCTTGGCTAATTTTTTAAAAATTTTGCTGTTTCGGAAAGTGCTTTGAAGAATAGGAAGGTGTACTCTATGGTCCTGGCATAGCAAATTAGGTGTAAGTATGTTCTTTTTATTTTCTTCGTTCTTTTTTTTATTTCATCTTATGTAGACCTCTTAATACTAGTAGTAGTATTCGTTATTTCACGGTATGGTGTGCTATACCTTTTACAGCTCCGTTTTTCGTACAATTTTTCTTAGTTGCTTGTTACATTGAATTTTTGTTCGCTTGCTCTCTTCTCGATTGCATTTCGCTTTTACATTTTCCAATTTTCCTTCTTCTATTTCTAATTTAATGTTGCTCCCCCTCCATTCTCCCATTTTTGGTGGTACCCTCGGTCCTCGCCCTTTTTATTCGTTCATAGGCTTTTATGAATACGCAAATCTGCGGCCAGATTTCTCCTTTTAGGGTTTCTATTGTTCGTTCCTTCAATTCTATTCCCTGTCCGTTGACTCTCCAACTGTCCACCGCCTGGACCCATTTTTCCCTTATGCCTATTCTCGCTTCATTGCACTTCCAAATGCGCTCCAAGCTCTCTTCCTCTTTTCCACATGCCCCAAGGTTCGCGTTTGAAAATCCTTTTTCCCTTGTTTCCCTACATTACCGCATTTAAGACGCGCCCGTGTCTCTTTGAGATCTCCGTTCATTTCCTCCCTATATACAGGGTGAGGCACATAAAGTGTCACAGAGGAATAGGCCTCAAACTATTGATCATATCGAAAAATGTTTCAGACAATAGTTTCAGTGTTCGAGAAGGCCGTCATACTGGCCCACCCTATTTTTTTTATCGGTGGAGGCGCTGAAGCTACGTTAAGGTCAACTCCATTTTTTTAAATGGAATAGTACATTTTTTTCAACCATCTTGTGGAGCACCTCAAGCCGCATAAAAAACATCGGGGGTCAAAGTCGTTCAAGGTCGTTCAAGGTCACCCATTTAGATATGTAAATTCGATATTGACCTTGAATGACCTTGAACGGCTTTGACCCCCGATGTTTTTTATGCGGCTTGAGGCGCGCCACAAGTTGGTTGAAAAAAATGTACGATTCCATTTTAAAAAAGTGGAGTCGACCTTAACGTCGCTTCAGCGCCTCCACCGATAAAAAAATTGGGTGGTCTAGTATGACGGCCTTCTCGAACACTGAAACTATTGTCTGAAACATTTTTGGATATGATCGATAGTTTGAGTGATATTGCTCTGTAACACTTTATGTGCCTCACCCTGAATCCTTCTTTCTATGTACCCCAATTTTTATTCTCAAGTAGATTGGGCAGAAGGACTATACTAAAGATACATGCTAAAGATTATACTAAAGATTATACTAAAGACTAAAGACTAAATACATGCTAAAGACTACACTAAAGATTATACTAAAGATACATCGCCCTTTATCCAGTTCTGCTGGATGTCCTGTTCCATTTTTCGTTTAACTCCTTCTCTTAGCGCCTTGCCTGATGGCAAGGCGCTAAAAGAAGCAGTTTAACGGAACGCAGGGTAATAACTCTGCGTTCCCCTCCTTCTCATAGCAGGTCTATTACTCTCTCGTCTCCAACTTGGTTCATTGCGGTGGCTGATTCTTTTCCCCACCTCGATGGGTTTCTATTTTTAATTCGTCTTATTTTTTTTTTCTTAAACATATTTCGGGTGTTTCTTGCCAACGCCACTGCCATTTTTATAAATGTGCCGTGTAGTTTTGTCCATGATTTCTCTTCTTTTCCACCCCCACAGCTCTATCTCGTAGAAGGCCCTCGCCTTAACCAATGAGTCCATTAGTTGCAATCGATGCTTTAGCTTACTAGCGTATGCCCTCTTCATTGTTCCCGATACCGAGTTTATTGCTTTACGCGCATTTTCTCCAAGGCTCGTCAGATGTTTTCTCGGTGTGCTTTTCGTGGAGAACCAATAACCCAAATATTTATATTCGTTAACGATTTCCATCTACTCTTCCTTGAATGTAAAGACCTCCTTTCGCTCCTTCCTCCCTCCTTTCCTGAGTATTATTACTTTTGTTTTTTTTTTCACATTGACCTCTATGTTTTCTTACTCCACGTAGAACTCCAATGTTTTGATCGTTTCTCGTAGCCCTGCCGCTTCTTTTGCTATTAAAGCCACGGCGTCAGCATATTTGAGGGTGTAGAGTCCCTCCTTCCTTTTTCCTATCCCATTCATCATCCACATCGTCCAATACTAGATTGAATAGTAGCGAACTTTATGGACAACCTCCTCTTTTGCTTTCAAAACTTTCCGATATTCCTACTCCCGTGATCACCTCGTTATCAGTTTTCTCGTGTATGCATTTAATCATGTCGTACATTGTGCCTCTGATTCCTCTTTGCCAGATCTTATGTAGCATAATGCCCCTATCAACTTTGTCAAAAGCTACCTTGAAATCCACAAATGCTACATACATCTTTTCCCCTTTCTTTTTCAGCCTATTGTTTATCAGCGAGTTTAAAAAGAAAATATGATCCCTCGTCCCTCTTTTCGGCCAGAATTCCGCCTGGCTTTCCTTTAGTATTCTTCCTTTTTCCACCCAATCTCTCAACCTACTTGCCATGATACCGGTAAGAATTTCGTAACCAATATCAAGTAGTGCAAATGCCCGGTAATTGCTCACAATGCTGTCATCTCCAGTTTTGAGGATTGGGTAAATTCTGGCAGTCTGCCAGCCCCTCGGAAGTCTTCCTGCTTTCCAACCTCTGTTCAAAATACCTCTTGATTCTTCTCGCTCTTTAAGGAGGTACGGTGATGGCCATACTAGTAAACTTAGAGTCTATTTCAGGCCGCAATACCGCCACGTTTTAGATATATGTATATGGCCTATTTATCGAGAAATATTTTTTAAGTATTGAATTTCGAGTTTCCTATTATTTTTATAATATGGAAACAACCTTAATAATCTACTACTCGACTTCAGTAGTACGCCATATCGTTGACGTTTAGCATCGTCGCATTTTCGGTGGCTGTCATCGGTTCCACGCGCCCGGCTTATTATTTTTTATAGCCGGTTAACATGGAGAATGAAATACTGTGGAAGTTTATCAAAAGAGGAACGGGATTGTACCTGAAGTCCAGTTTAGAGACAAATGTAGATTCTGTCGGACAAGAATGCGAAATGAAAAGATAATATTGCGATTGCAAAAAAAACGTCGCGTTGAAGTCCAATGTCCAATCTGTCTAAAGTCAAAACATATTTCATCGATTGTTATATTATTTTTCCCTTTTCCAATTTTCACAACATTTGCAGGTATAAAAAGGAACGTTTATTTTATATGACGGTTCTCCCATGCTGAATTTATATATAGATGCGTTGTATAGGTCGCCAGAAATTTTGAGATGCCTTCGCTGTACGTAAAAGAACTTCAAATAAATATCGACGAAAGGCCCTTTATAATCCATTAAAAAATGTACGGCTTCGCACAATCATATTTTTAATTCGCGTTGAAAATATCCGATAGACGAATCAAATTTGCGCGGGCATCCGGCGTTGCCACACGTCGAGCAAGATGGCTGCTGTTACGTCACGAGAAGTCTCGCTCTCCGAAAACTTCGGTTTTTGCGACTTTATTTCTAAATTTATTGCTTATTTCTGCGGTGAGCTTTCCAATTCAAGGTGCCTTATTGATCACAAACATTCAACGAACGCAGCCATCAGTTTTTTTTACGTGCTTCTTGGCTCCAAGTGGCACAAAAAATCGACATATGAGAGGACCGGCACATTTTGTTGTCTACGTGTGATTAATTCACCAACTTTAACAATTAATAACTCGGAAAGTGTACGGTAAATCTCGTGGAAATTCCGCATACGCATGGACGAAGGTCTCGATAATGCTATAAAAAAATTCGGGCTTTTATCTTGAACTCGCTCCAATCACCGTACCTCCTTAAACGTGGACCTTTTATAAACTCGGCTATTACACCATCCTCCCCTGCTGCCTTTTTATTTTTTAGTTTCTTAATTGTCTTATTCAGTTCATCTCTGCTAATTTCGTTATCCAACTTCTCCTCTGTTGAGTCCTCCGTTTTTCTGTATATAACTCTCAATATATATATATATATATATATATATAAATGGATACTTTCGATTGAACTCCATCTGCGTGCGTGCGAGATCGCCCTTGTGTAAGTAGTGATTGCCTCGTGGACCTTGTGTTTACGCTTAACGACTATTTAATCCCTGTTTATATTCGAAAAAAAAAAACATAGCCGAGCACCTGGGAATCTCGTTGGACCACTTAATCTGAATTCTGGAATAAACCGAATGTCCAGACACAAAGAGAGAGAGGGAGAGAGTGGTTTGTCTCTACGATTGACATTTTCTCGCACACACATACATACATGCGCTTCCCCATGGGACATTGCGCTAACCTCCAGGAATCGTGCCGCGAGAGAGCGCCCCCACGGAGTCGTTTTCCAACTATCCCCCCCCCCCGCCGCTGTTCTCACTCTCTGGCTCTCCATAAAAGCAATTAATGAGAGCAATTATTACATTATTTCTAAGAAATTAACTGTCTATATACGGTCAAGAGTGCATGGCATTCGGCAGGACAACGAGATTCTCTCGATTTGGCATTGAGCACAGAAAAGTGAGTGTGACGAGATATTCTTTTTCCTTTTATTTCGATCCCCACATCGATATAGCGTAAAACGACACGGGACTTCCAAGTTTCCCTGGGCGCGGCGCTGCCTGTTCTCGCGTCACGTGATACGTTGTTTTTTTCCCGTTTGCATCGCGCGACAGCGAGAGCCAGTTCGGACTCGAATTGCCCTTAACACCCGTACACTGTTTGAAAGACCACTGAACGAGAATAAAGCTTAATTGGCGTGCTCGTGCTGCAATTACAGAACTTTTTTTAAATTCCAACAATATAACTAATGACGGAGTGCGTACGGGGAACGAGCAGTTGTACAGAAGTCGCTTATTATCGAAGGAAACGGTTTTACAAGAATCTCGAATAAGGCTGGATGTATTTGTGAAGAAGATCGATGTAACGATTTTGCAACGAATGGTGAATGATCAAAGTAACGCGAAAATCGTCCATTCTGTGACTACTTAATTGGAGAGGAAATTGGATTGTTATTTTCATTACTTTATCAGTGTTATTTAACTCAGGATTTGCGGCATTTTCCGATACTGTTCACGAAAATAACGGTCGTAGCAGTAAAGTCTTGTCGTTCAAGCTTTTCAAAATTCACATCCAGGTGGCGCCCGCCACACACGCACCGTGTTGTGTGACAATAAAAAAAACGTGAATCGTAGGTTAATAAGCCGGGTGATTCATCCAGATCGACCGTTTAGCGCAATATTTACTGTAAGAAACTGCTTCGGTTCATTTGGTGGGATTTTGAGGGTGTTCTGTACTTTGAGCTGCCCAAACCTGCTGAGACCATCATGGCTGAGCGCTGTAAACACCAAATGCAGCGGTTAAGTGACGAAATTGAGCGCAGGCGACCTTACACAGGCGAAGGACCTAGGCCGGCCATATTGCCTGCATGCCAAACCACACACACCATAAAGGATCAGAGACGCTTTAGATTCGTTGGGCTGGGAATTTTAGCCAGGCTCGGTGTATTCACCAGACTTGGCTCCATTGGATTTTCACTTTTTCCGATTGCTCCAACATCATTTGGTCCATAGCCACTTCAAAACGTTTGATGAAGTAAGAAATTCCACTACCGACTTTATCGACACAAAACCACCAAGGAATTCGCAACCTGCCTGGCACGCGAGGGAAATGTGTAAAAGCAAACGAAGACTACTTTCCCGATTAAAATGTACCTTCATTTTAAGTAAATAAATCATTATTTTCATGAAAAAATACCCAAAATTTATTTGTATACTTAATGAATTTTGCAGTTATGTAGGTTAGAGTAGAGGAGTCCAAACTCGATAGGGGAAGCTATGGAGACTACATACAGGAGTCCAAACTCAGCACTTCAACTCGTCCCCAAAATTGCGAATACTAAGCATGACGCCCGCGGTGTTTCGAAGTTAATATGCTATATATATTTCGTATGCATGGACAATTTCGGATCCGACTGTAGGACACGTGGAGATGAGATACAGGAGTCCAAGCTCGGCATTTCAACTCGTCTCCAAAATTGCGAATTCTAAAAGTTGCGCAGCAGTCTTTTGAAGGTAATATGCTAATATATTTCGTATGTACAGTTGCGTGCAAAAGTTTTGGGCTATCCTATTTTCCAGGCATATTGCATTGAAATACGACGGTGGGGAAAAAATTGACGAGTTATGACAACATGTATTCACTTATATTTGAAAACAATTAATTATGTACATAAATGTTCTTCTTGAATATTTGATTTTCGATCACTTTTTATTTAACGAGTGTGCAAAAGTCTTCGGCCACTTACTTGCGTGTGAAAAACATAACAATTTTTGTTTTAATAACAAAACGACATTCGATCTTCTTCACTTGACTCAGTACTTTGTTACTATGTCCTTAGAAGTTATAACCGCGGTTATATCGACGAGACATGGACGCTATTAATTGTGAGATCCGTTCTTGCGGCAAGTTTTCCCATTCATGTCGCTAATGATTTCACAATTCCGCCATGTTGGAGTGATTTTTTGTTCGAACGCGATCTTTTCAGCTCTTGCCACAAATGCTCAATCGGATTTAAGTCCGGTGATTGCGATGGCCAGTCAAGAAGGTGTACTTTGCGTCTTCGAATAAAATCTTTTACAATACGTGAAGAATGTTTAGGGTCGTTATCGTGTTGAAAAACCCAACCATGCGGCATTTTTTTCATTGCAAATGGATGCACATGGTCTTGCAATATATTTCTGTAGATTGTAGCGCCCATATTGCCTTGAATTTCTACCAGCTGATCAACGCCGTCGTCGGAAAATGCTCCCAAAACATTAAGGGGCTATACCAGTGTGACAATTTAAAAAAATCGATATTTTCTTCGCCTTTTTCGACAGTTTATACTTTCGAGAATATCATTATCATTTATATCATTTATGTAAATATCATTTTATCTTGCAAAAATCGATAGTTAAGTCTTTAATCGCGTTTTTCTCGAAATGAGATTTTCCAAATTTGCTGACATTGTAACTCAAAGAGCAATTATCCGATCGACTTGAAATTTGAACTGAGTACTCTTGAATATATTTACTCTACAATGACGTAGGATATTTTTGATTGGATGCAAATTGACGATTTGGCATTGAAAAAAGCGACCATTTTATAGGCAAGAAAACATACTTTTTTTTCGTAACGACGCCATTTTGTTAGATTTTGATATTTTTCGAAAATCCTACGTCATTGTACAGGAAATACCTTCCAGTTTAACGATATTTTTTCCTTTTTCGGTTTCAGCTACTCAATAGGCCGGATCATGTCAGCAGTGGAGGAACTTTTTTTGGCGCCGCCGAAGGCAGCGCATACGTCGCTTGGATCTCAATGGTTTTCTATGAAAAAATTATGTAATATAGGTCAAATATAGCCAAATATATTCTTAGTTTTCCGAAACATTCAATTGAGTACTTTTCTTCCAAAAAATTCCCGAGAATCACCCAAATTTTCAGCGTTCACCCTGGTATAGCCCCTTAATGTTCCCGCCACCGTGTTTTACGGTAGGAATTTGATACTCGACGTTGAATAGGGTATACCTGTTGGACGTCTCACGGACTTCCGACCATCACTTCTGAATAATTGAATTTTGGATTCATCGGGAAAGATGCACTTTCCGCCAATCTGATGCTGTCCAATTCTGATTTTTTTGCAAAATTTAATCTGGCCTTTTGATTCTTTCTACTGATGAGTGGCTTTTTTACATCAATGCGTCCAATCAGTCCTACAGCCTTCAGACGTTGGGATGCTGTTCTCCGACTAATTTCGGCACGATTTTGACTGAAAAATTCTCTCGAAATGCATGCTGCAGTTTTTCGTGGATCTGAACGCACTTCCTTTTTATAATTTTGTCAACGTATGCCGTAGTTTTTCGCGATCTACCACTTCGGCTTTAGTCACACGGAATTTGTTAATTTATATTTACGAATAATACGATTGACCGTACTTTTTCCAATGGATGAAGTATTCGCAATATTGCGAGAACTCTTTCCTTCTGAAGAAAGTTTTAACACGATTTTACGGACCTCAATATTCGTGTTTCGCCATCGCGGTAGAAATAATACTGATTTTTCATTGTCATGCACGATACTTTTGCACACCGAAGAAACTCGTTCGACGCTGTACACAAATAATACGCCATACAAAAAAATAATATAACACGCTATTATCTAAATAATAGATCTCTGAAAAATTCGAAATTATTAACGAGTTCAAGAATTCAATATTTTATCACTGTCCGATCCGCGATTGTAGAATAGATGACTAACCTATCTAACCTTAATTGAAGTGTCAGTGTTATAATAAAATTTAAGATTAAGTGATACGCTGATTGGTACGAATACAGTATTGATGAAGCGATATAATTCTTTCAGCGACTGCACGCAGTCGCGTAATTTTTGTTATATTGAAAAATTCTTTTTTTTCGTCCCTTCAATTTCTCTCGCGTGTTGCCAAAATGTATAAATATAGGAACTAGCGTACGGAAGCCTGAGCTTCGTATTTTGATGCCGTTGTAGAAATATGCTGTGTAAATGTTCCACACAAGCGGCGCTGCCGTCAATCTGACCCGTACAAAATGATCCATTTAAAGTGTTACCAGCTGGCATCTCAATACGTAAGCATTGTAATAAAAAATGTTTCGAATCCACGTTCGGTTTTGAGGAAAAAAGGCAACGCTGAAATGGACCTTGAAGATAACTATCAAGATCATGTGAAGCTCAATCCAAATTTTTAAATCAAAGCACACATTTTTATGAGTTATTTTTATAGCTTGTTTCGAAATTGTATTAAGGTAATCCCATCGCTTTACACTAGTCATACCACTGATCATACTTGAGACTTGTATAATTTATATTTTTAACATATGCAAAAAAAATAATTTGTAATAACTAAAATTTTCCATGTGTAAACTGTTTAATGAATATTCACTTTTAATTAGAAAAATGAAAAAATAGTTATTCCAACGATTTGCGCAGTATTTCTAGGGTTGATATTTGGCAACATTGGTTCTATCTCCGTTTTTTTACTCAACCAGGCGAGTTTAACCTCATGCTTTTCAACGTCGATCTGTCAAAACAATGTCAGGTGCGGGAAACATAAAGCATTGTATTCGGGCCACGACTGGTAAAAAGCGTGGAAACCCGCGTTGAAATTCTGATGGGGCCCAAATCAGGGCCCGATCAGGTTGCCCTGGTAGGGCACCTGATCGGGTAGGGCACTGGTAGGGCACCTGCCCTCGTATGGCACTAATAAGGCAGCCTGAAAGGGCCCTACTAGGAAATGTAACGTTGTGTCACATATGGGCCTGACCCACATGGGTCAGGCCCATATGGTTGCCTGATCAGGCCCCTATCAGGTTGCCTAATCAGAAAGAAATGCATATAAAATTTCAAAAATCCAAAATGGAATGAACCTCTTAATTTAGAGTTCCACTACAATGAATTTGTATCATAATTCGTCATTCCCTGGCCTGCTGAAATGTTTTTGTTCGAAGAAAATATTTCGCCTATATGGGAATCGAACCTCATACCTACCTACCCAAAGCTAGGCACGCTGCCCCTATGCCTATTAGGGCAAGCCTTGGCAGGGCCATATCGGAGAAAGCCTTAGTAGGGCCACATTAGGGACAGCCTTAGTAAAACCCTATTATGGAAAGCCTTACCCGAATAGAAATTTCTTAAGGTTAGCCTGACCAGGATTAGGCGCCGATCGGGGTGTGATACGGGTAACACCTATTACGAACATCCTGATCCGGCCCCGATCGGGCCGGAAGTATTTAGGCCCTAAATCAGGCTATACTAAAATGGCCCTACTAAGGCCGTCCCTGATAAGATCCTACTAAGGCTTTCCCCGATAGGGCCCTACCAAGGCTTGCCCCGATAGGCCCTACTAAGGCTTTCCATGATAGGGCTTTACTAAGCGTGTCTCTAATGTGGCCCTACTAAGGCTTTCCCCGATAGGGCCCTACGAAGGCTTGCCCTAATAGGCCCTACTATGGCTTTCCCTGATGAGGTCATAAATAGGCTTGAGCTATAACTGCCTCAGCAGTCGATAGATGCAAATAACCTCTTATTTTCCACATGGAAACTTCGATTTTACAGCATCGTAGCTTCGGAGTTTCGATGCATTCCTGAATTCTATTTAAAAAAAGGTGCTATGGACTGTCACGACAAAAAACGTTATGCAACTCGGATGCGTGTTAGAAGATTTCGGCAGCTTTGTAAGGCGAAGAGAGAGAGGAATTATATGTATATATATATATATATATATATACACAAGGTTAAGTTTCAAAAATCTATAGCATGTTATTCGATAAACCTCTTTAATTGTGATAATGATATTAACTAATTGATATAGTTTATGTGACACAACAAATTATAGGAATTCATTTGGTCTCTTATGCCATATCTGGGACCAAGATGTTACAAGCACTCGGTAGCATAGGGGCAGCGTGCCTAGCTTTGGGTAGGTAGGTACGAGGTTCGATTCCCATATAGGCGAAATATTTTCTTCGAACAAAAAACATTTCAGCAGGCCAGGGAATGACGAATTATGATACAAATTCATTGTAATGGAACTCTAAATTAAGAGGTTCATTCCATTTTGGATTTTTGAAATATTATATGCATTTCTTTCTGATTAGGCAACCTGATAGGGGCCTGATCAGGCAACCAGGTCAGGCCCACATGTAACACAACGTTACATTTCCTAGTAGGGCCCTTTCAGGCTGCCTTATTACTGCCCTACCAGGGCAGTCAGGCAACCTGATCGGGCCCTGATTTGGGCCCCATCAGAATTTCTACGCGGGTATTAGGGCCTATCGGGGCAAGCCTTAGTAGGATCTTATTAGGGACGGCCTTAGTAGGGCCATTTTAGTATAGCCTGATTTAGGGCCTAAATACTTCCGGCCCGATCGGGGCCGGATCAGGATGTCCGTAATAGGTGTTACCCGTATCACACCCCGATCGGGGCCTGATCCTGGTCAGGCTAACCCTAAGAAATTTCTATTCGGGAAATTCGTGTCGGCGAAATATGTCTGTTAAAAATGAAATATGTGTGGAAATTCGAATGAGTGAGATGAGGTTAGGCTACAGTCAGCTGTTGCCTTGCTGTCAGATCTCTTTATCGTAGCAAGTGGTAATAAATCCAATACCGGAAGATCAAATTAAACTTGATATTACATAAAAATTAGGTCATAAGCGTAGTTTTTTCTGAGAGTATTGGATTACTACAAGTGTTTAGTATGTAAATCTGATTATTTTTAAGAATCTGACGGATTCCCACTACTATATGCACTTTTGTAGCGACCGGAAATTGGGTTTTTGTATGCCGTTTGAAATTCCTTCTGAAAAATACGCAATTTCAATTTTTTTCTCTGTAATTAGGTCGATAACCGGCCCGAAAATTTTACAGAGACACTTATTAATATATTTAGTGAAGCTCAAAAAAAAATATTATGAAAATCCTATGGATTGAAGCCTGGGGATAGGATTACCTTAAGGGGCCAGTCCACTTTGGAGCTACGAGAAAAGGCTATTTTCGCGATTTTTTTTGACGATTTTATAAAAGACATGTATATAAAAGTTGTTGGGCTTGATAAATAAAGTCTTGAAATACATTTAAAAAAAATTAAATTCATTTTTATTCATTTTTAAGTATAAAAACTATAGTTTAACGTAACGCCTCAAAAATAGGTGGGCTAGGTATCTCCATCACAACTCGGCAACGGCTTGTCTGAAACAAAAAAATCAAAGTCCATTAGATTCAGCATGACACCAGCTACAAAATGACCCTCCGATATAGTTTCCTCAAAAAAATAAAAAAATGGCAGATGAAAAAAGTAAAAAACGCGTTTTTTCGCAGTTTTCCGCAAAAAAAAGAGTAAAAATAAAAATTTCAAAACCATCAAGGGTCATCTTGATGGTTTATTAGTTTTAGAGATACGATGGAGCTAGATTTTGAAAACGTTGTTTCGAGAAAAACGCGTTCGAAGTTTATACTATGAAAAACTCTTACCTAAACTCAATCGGCAATTCCTGCACCGTACAAAATCCCTTCAGATTGCTCATCATCGTCGATTTCTTCAAGTCTTGCTTGCTTTCGATTTTGTGAAATTTTCAAAGTGGTCTGGCCCCTTAAAGCACGATTTACAAATATTTTTTTATCCAAGCTTTGAATGAACATTTTTTCATTAACTTCGCTCGTATTTGACCGACAAAAGTATAAATTGCAGCACGTGTATCTCGAATAAAAAAGTTTAACCTAGATTTGCTCGCTTCAGCCGAAGCAATAGCGCACGCGTATTCGCCAATTATTGGAAGTGGTACCTTAAGGTGTTAGGCCACAGTAACAGGTATAAAATCATGTGCGAATTTAACCATCTTTTTCGGATGAAAAAGTGATTCACTCATAAAATTAATTACACATCTATTTAGTATGAATATCAAGCTGGTAGCATTTTTTTCGATGTACAAAATTGCCATCTACTCGAAACTTCTCGAAACAGCTTTTTTCCAATTGGCGTGACAAATAACTTCAACAATTTTCACTCGATTTACTTCAAATTTAAAAGTTATGTTCCTAATTGCATTTCGCAAAGATTATACGGACAGAATTTCTGATTAATCGAAAACTTTTCATTTTATGAGCAGTATATGAGCAGTTAAAATGAAATTTTCACTGAAAATTCATTTCTTAACGGGTTACCCCCACTTGTAGCGCAAAAAAGGCCTTTTTCATGAATTTTTTAAAAGAAAAGTACAAAACTTTTTTAATCGATCAATATACCATCTTAAAGAACACATCTTGAAGAACTTTCAGTAATTTTTTTATTGAAAAATATTACATTGTTTAGTGGCAAATGGCCGTCAATGAAATAATGTTTTTATATACACGGTTTGCGGTGACCAACATTGCGGCGAAGTGGATCATCTGAAAAAAAATGCGGATGGATTTAGTCAAATATAAGTATAAACTAGTCTTTAATCGAAGGATTTTAAAAAATATTCATTTTTCACAAAATGGCGGACAGTCAAAGTTAATGGTTCGATTTTAACGAAAAAAAAACGGTCGTTTTTTGGCTATAAAACGGCCATTTTTTTCGAAAAAAAAAATCGAACAATTAAAGACTACATTTTTATGTATTAAATAAGCCAGCAAAATTTCAAGAAGATCGGTTCATTAGTGTTCGAGTAATCTTGGTCACCGACTTCAGAAATGCCATTTTGAGAAAAACGCGTTTAAAGTTTCAATTTCAGTTTACACGAAGAAAATATTTTTTTTTGTAAACTTACATAGAGTCATCTATTCCGGGCCCATACAGAAGTATGGGCCCGGATACTTATACTTCAAAAAAATGCAATTAAAAAAAATCGATTTTTTCAAAATCGCAAGTGGGGGTAACCCCTTAAGTTCAAATACCTACTACTTTTGAATAAAACAATATTTTTTAAATCCGTACGTACTTCTCTAGGTATACTAATGTAGATTGACGAGAATTTTTATTTTTTGTTCTAGGTAAAAAATTGTGGATGCTAAATGTCACGCCACGGAGCGCATAAAAAAAGAAAACTAAAGAAAATATTAGTTGTCGGCCATTTTGTACATCGAAAAAAAATATATATTTTCTAGCAGCTTGATATTCATACTAAATAGATGTGTAATTCATTTTATGAGTTAATCACTTTATCATACGAAAAGAAGTTGTTAAATTCGCACATGATTTTATACCCGTTACTGTGGCCTAACGCCTCAACGGCGAAGTCAAATTCAAAATATTAACGAAAGAAGAAGCGAGGTTACAAATACCGCGTTCTTAGTGTCAATGAACGCGGCGAGTCCGCCGCCCTTCAAAACTGAACAGCCGCCTATTTTTCCGAATGAGAAATATTAGGATCTTAATCTCGCGGTGCCAGATCGACGAGAAACGACGAACGGACGACGCGCTGCAATAAAAGCCTATCTCAAAGCGATTAGCGTATCCATAAGCCGGCAAATTTTTGTCACACCAGTTACTTACATGTGCGTAGCAGCAAGCAGTATGGTGAACGACGTGAACGCTGTTAAACGATTACAAGCGTTGCCCATTAGCGCGAAGCTTAATGAGGAGCCTGGGAGAACGCTCGAGGTGTGGATACACGTGGGACGTTAGTTTGAACATACGAGGGACCATTTTTCCGGGTTTAGGTGACTTCGCCCGTACGGCAATTCGCACTCTCTCTCTCTTGCTCTCTTTTGCTGGTCCACGAGAAAGGTCGACCGAGCTCGCCGCCACGAGATAAATAATCTTGGGTATCATGGCTACGAGAAAACACTGGTTACGTTTATGCGTGCTCCTTATTCGCTTTTTTCAGCCATTTGGACGTGGCACGAGTTGCGAAAAGTAACATTTCGTCCGGTGGTCAATTAAAAGTCAGAGTTTATTTTATCGCGCGGTAAAATGTGGGTATGCGACTTAGGCGCGAGCAGCTGTTTGTTTTTTACGATACGCGTGAATCTGCGAATGCGCGGCGAACGAGGTACACATGAGCACATCGCAACCCTTTCCCATGATCCCTGAGAATAATCTTTAACGTTTGCGTTCATCTCGGGGCCGCGGTCAAGATTTCTCTCGTTCTCTTCCTTCCCCTTGATCTCTCTTCTCTCTTTTTCCCCCCTTGCTCGCGCCCCTTTCCCTGTGCTCCCTAGGCTCTATCAAGCATGGACTTAATTGCCCGCGACAATTAACGATGAAAATGTTACGTGGCTTTGACCCCATAAAGACCCGGCTGATATCACCTGCGAGACACGCTGTGCACGACGGATCGCGTAACGAGGTTACCAATCTCTCGGTCTTTTTCCCGGTAGTCTGACGAACTTAAACCCCTTGCGAGCAAGACAATTTTGTTTATCATCTCGAGTTGACGCTAGTTAAAATCTTACGAAGCCCCAGTACTCCTATCGAATTTACGTCCTTGGTGGTTTCTCTGGCGGATTTTAAACTTAACAAGGGTCGAACGTTTTGCCGATGAATCTTAAGGAGGGAGGTCTAGTTAGAATTTGCAAAAAATCAATTTTTTTCATTTTCTAAAAGTATATCTTACGAGTATTTTCCGACTAATTGAATGTAAATCAGACCATTATTCGCCGAAATACATAACTTTGAAGGACGCCGTGTTTGAGCCATGCAAATCGTACTCAAAACTTTGAACTCGTTTTTCTCAAAACCATGTTTTTGAAGTCGGTGATCAATGTAACTCGAGAACGGCTTTACCGATCGGGTTGAAATTTATATCACTTCTTCTATACATAGTTTTCCTCCGGATGAACGAAGGATTTTTTTTTGGACAATTTTTGTTTTATAGTCAATATTTATAAGTGAAATTTTGGTCAAAACAACACTTTTGACTTTCAACGTCCGCCATTTTGTGAAAAATGGAAATTTTTCGAAACCCTTCGTTCAACCGCGCATTATATCATTAACTAAAGATTCCCCCCTGTTTTGTTGGTTTCAGATAATCCGTCACAGCGTGAGAGTGATCACCGCAAAACCTGTTTTTTTGCAGCGTCCTCGGCCATTGATACGTATCGGCTTATTTTGAAACATATTTCTTTAAAAAAATTATAATGTTTACATTAAATATATGTCTTTTAAACGGAAGAAATTTTGTTGTACATTATTTTATCGTTTGGCGGAAAAGAAATCGGAAAAGAGGCCTTTTTTTAACGTTCCAACTAGACCTCACTCCTTAAGGGAAGGTTCTGCCTTTTTGGACCAAGAAATGTTCGATTTTTCACCAATTTTTTATGCGAAAAGTATTAAATATAGAGTGTTGAAGTTTGGTATGTTGACTAAGCGGTCTTTATTGAACATCAAAATATTTTTTGAAGTTTGACAAAACGTGGGGGTGGGAGTGGAAGGAGCCACGTATGTCGGTGCGTGGGCGATGACATTCTTCGCTTGTGGAAGTCCTAAGTCCCGGACAGGTTATCTGAATCAAAGAAATTAAACATATTTTTACTTTGTACAATATTACGTATAAGTTGACCTAGAATCAACAAGAAAAATTGAAAAATAAAAAAATAGTAAGCGATCGGTAGGAAGTTTATTTTTTTTTTTCCCAAGAATTTTCGCAGTTTTTTGGTCACTACTTTTTTATTTTTCAATTTTTCTTCTTGATTCGAGGTCAACTTATACACAATATTGTACAAAGTGAAAATATGTTTGATTTTTTTTGCTTCAGGTCACCTGTCCGGGACTCGGGACTTCCACAAACGAAGATTGTCATCGCCCGCGCACCAACATACGTGGCTCCTCCCACTACCACCACCATGGTTTGTCAAACTTTAAAAAATATTTTGATGTTCAATAAAGACCGCTTACAAGGAACATCCCTCGGGTGACAGTTATAAAGCACCGAAAAGTAATCGATACGTTTTTTTTATCGGCGGAAAAACGGTTTTAAGGAGTGAAACCACCCCTCGAAAAAAGGCATCTCGAGGGGTGGTTCACCCCTTAATTTTTTTTTTTGCAATGTCACTATAGTGAATTTTTCATTGCCTCGGATTAGAAGAATTTTCGTTTTTGTTTAATTAAAATCGATCGACTCCTTGTGTGTGAAACTGCTATAATACCCCTAGAGATGCCTTTTTTCGAGGGGTAGTTTCACCCCTCAAAACCGTTTTTCCGCCGATAAAAAAAATACGTATCGGTAACTTTTCGGTGTTTTGTAATATATCCAAATTTCAACAAAATCAAAGGGTGTCACCTCCTGGAAGTTTCTTTGTTAGTCAACATACCAAATATCAACATTCTTTATTTAATACCTTCCGCATAAAACATTGGTGAAAAATCGAACATTTTTTGGCTCAACAAGGCAGAACCTGCCCTTGAAGGATGACACCACTCTAGTGGCAGAAAATAAGGCCTAACTTTGACAATTAATTTTGGAAGTATGAAAAAAGGAATAGGATTCGTTTTGAGAGGGTTTATTTAACACATATTAAAGTATTAAAAAAAGATCTCGAACAAAAACCAAAAAATATTATCATCTATGTATATTATTAGCTATGGGACTACCTAGGGATTTTTTTTAATCAAATTTTGAAAAGATGGCCCACTTTAAAATAAGTAAATCGTTTTTTTGCTAAAAAAATAATTAGTAAATTGTTTTTAAAAAGCAAGTTTACATTTCATTAAAAAAAAACGGCTACGTACTCCCATAGAGAATGTAATTATGAAGCTACTATCAAAATTTCAAATGGACCCATGCAAAGGTGTTCGAGTAATCCGTCCTCCCAGTTTGAAAAAAATGGTTTCGAAAAAAAACGCGTTTAAAATTGTACGAGGCGCTGCGGCAAAATCGATAATTGAAACTTAGAAAAAAAAATCGCTACAGGATCAATCGCATATTGTTTTCATGACCCCAAAGTATTTTTGAAGCCGAAAAAAAAACGATTTTTCAAAAATCCTAGAGTGGTGTTATCCCTTAAGGCAGTATTGTTGCCTAAAGCGTCGTTTGGAGATGATTTTGAGGATGGAATAGCCTTTGAACTTTTCGAGGTTTTTTTCTGAAATTGTTTACATGTGTTTATCGATCCTTCCGGAAAATGTACAAATTTTGAAAAAATGATTATCATGTACTTTTGTACATTTGTTTACAATGGTGCCCAAAAAACGCCGCTAATCAGCGACCAGTGTTGTGGACGTTGTATGAATATGAAAAAAAACCCAAACATATTCTTAAACTGTAGGAGTGTGTGGTTTCAGCATCAGATTCAGCAAAAAATAAATAAAAAATACCAAATGGCGGCATGCTAAACTTTGATTATCAATTCTTCCTATCTTTCTGATCATTCTACGGCAACGGCTTATATTTGAAAATATATATATATATATATTATTTCAACTCAATTCTGCTACCAACGTTGAAAAACATACTACTGAGAGTGTATGCCAAATCTGCACTCAATCGGCCGATTGGTTATCGAGATATCGTGGCTGCTAATTTGAAAAGCATAGTGTCGAGAAAAACCCGTTTAAAGTTTGCTGCGTCTAGACCGCGATCCCCAAGCGTAATCCTTATAATTTCTATAACTCGGCTGATTTTATGAGTATCATTAAACGGTTTTCACTGACGTATTCAGACAGGTCTGTAGACCAATAAAGTGAAAAAAACGATTCTTTCTCAGTTTTAGACCACAATACTGCCTTAAAGGGCACTCGGCTTTTTGACGTAAAAGTAGCCAACGCCAGTGTAGAAATTTGAGTCGGGGAAAAATACTGTCGCTCATCTGCCTTTCTTAGATAATATCAGGTCATGCTTTGATCTTCCAGCGTAGATCAGGTTCGCCATGTAACAGGTCTGAGACCAGGCCCCGATCCGCCGTTCCCTTTCTCGGGAACTGATCAGGAATTGGCCGGGAAACGAGTATGAAATTACGAGGAAAGTCATAGGGAAATCGGGAAATAACCAGAACTGAACAGGGAATCGATCAAAGTACTGGAAGGGCTTTTGGCGATATACTCGAGCTAAATAAACAGTATTAGGTGGTACTGATACTTATTATTTTACAGATATCACCAAATTATAAGCGTAGGTACATGCTGTAAGCATGCATTTACGCATTAAGGGGAGGGTAGGGGTTTGCACTTTTGAAAAATCGATCTTTTTTGTCTTTTCTTATAGTTAAACATTCCAAGAATATAATCCCAAAATGTCAAGTCAATCAGAGCAAAACTCTCGACGTTATTGACTATTTAGTCCCGCTCCTCTAACACTGTAGCTCCAACTTCCCTAAACTTCAAACGCGTTTTTCTCGAAACCACTTTTTCACAGTCCGTGTTCACTGCCATTTGAAAACTGCATGACCGATTTATTTCATACTTGGTACACACTTTCTACATATAAAATACTTCCCCCCAACGGTTAGTTTGAGATTTTTTTTACATTGAGGGGGAAATGAAATAAAAATTATCAAAGACCATTGGGGGGAGGATTTGATGATACTTTGACTAAATTTTAATGGTACTTGATTTCAGATAATTTCTAGCTGAGATACAGTGAACACCGCAAAATAGTGTTTTCCCCAAGGCGTTCTTGGAAAAGCTTTGTCACCGGCTTGTTTGTGAATATTTCCGCGTACAAATTTCACGGAATGTTCTTTAAATGACGCTTAACAATGTACAAAAGGTTTCAATAAATTGACTCTATCCAAATAGATGAAACAAATTCGCAAAAAAGTGTTTTTTTTTCACGCTGAAACCCCTACCCTCCCCTTACGTAAGTAATTTAAGCATAGCATTTAAGCATAGCATGTAAACATAGTATATAAAAGCATAACATGTAAGAATAGCATATAAGCATAGCATGTAAGCATAGCATGTAAGCATAGCATATAAGCATAGCATGTAAGCATAGCATATAAGCATAGCATGTAAGCATAGCATATAAGCATAGCATGTAAGCACAGCATGTAAGCATAGCATATAAGCATAGCATGTAAGCATGGCATATAAAAGCATAGCATGTAAGCATGGCATATAAAAGCATAGCATGTAAGCATAGCACAACAACGGCTGAGACAACACCCGGTAATGAGGTACGTGGTACAACAGGTCGGAGGCTTGTCGTTGTACGATGTCACAGTAAACTCACCCTAACACAACGCCCTGTAGTAGGCCGTTTCCTCTCAATTCTCTCTAGTGGTAACACAACGAGCGAAAAAGCGTTACCCCCATTTTCCTTTATTTAGGGAAAGGTGCGAGGGGTGCAATCATAACCTCAATTTCAGTATTAAACTTTCCACTACGTAATTCCAAAAGTGATAAAGAACGTGAACGAAAAAAGGAATTCGAAAAGTTTACCGCTTTCAATTAAAAACGTTGCATAAGAAAATATCGAGAACGAAATATCAGTTTCCGATATCGCCAAAAGTGTGGCTGTATCGACATCAACGGTTCGACACTGAAAAAAAAACAGAAAGTAGCTCTAAACGAACGGACAGAAAAGTGCGACGATGTTAGCGATACTTGAGAAAAAGGGCAAGAACGCGCGATCCAGTCAATGAAAATTTGGATAATGCAATGTGGATTTGGTTTACACAACAGAGAAATGCTGGAGTTCCTCTCAGCGGTCCAGTTTTGCGTGCTCAAGCTTTGAAGTTCAACGCACTTTTGGGAAACAATATTTCATTATGATTTCGTCCGAAAACTATTCACCCTAAAACAATAATAAAGTATTCCAATGTGACTTAACCCAGTAAAAATAACATGTGACATCTGAACATTTATCCTAGCCTGACTATATTCCGACACACTCCGTCGTTCAGTAGCTCGCGGTGAGGGACGCTCTCTGGTCCCTCTGCAGGGACCTGGACGCCTCTGGAGGGAAATTAAGTCCCGAGAGCGTTGAGTTAGGGAAAGTTCACTGTAGCTTGGCTACGCGAAGCGCTTCGCTTGAAGCCACCTAACGGATTGTTGGTGAAATACATTCAGGTAATGTTTTCCCAGTCAGAACATTGATATTTTTTGACAAGGCGACAAATCCTTAAAAAACCACGAACCCCCTGCTTTACTTTTTGGCCGCATAAAATAATCTGGTTATTCGTTATGTTCAAATTAATAGTTAGTGTAATATCGGTATATATATTAACTATTTTTATCCTCGTATGCTATGATTGATGAAAAAAATCTTATTATGGTGAATAGAATTACAACAGATGTATTAGTTTCATCCTAATCAATTCTAAATATCTTTGATGGGGTGGAAAGTAAATCAGCTTTACACAGTTCAGTCATTACAAAGTCAGGATCCACTTTTCAGGAAATGTCAATGTTCTGGCTGGGTATACATTACGTGAAAGTGTACTTGATCGCGATGTATCCCGGCCAGAACATTGTAATTTCCAAACATACAGGGTACGCCGTAAAAACCGATTTTTCAATCTTCCCCGTGTGTTACATGAGAAGGGCTGGTCAGGTTAATCAGACGAGGTAAGCTTGGTTAGAGTCCGACACAAAGTCGATAATGTCTGGTCACATTTCTGCAAGGGCCGTCAACGTTGAAGTCCGCTCGAGGTTCTTTGTTCGCTGGAGTTGTCACGTCAATGATTGCAGCGGTTACATACCTCTAGTAATCTCAGGAGCTTTCGTTTTTACAGCTCATTATTATTCGCTGAACTTTTATCTTTTTTTTAAATATATTTTTTGAGATCTCAATTAGGGATGGAATTATGAGGATAAACATTGCCATTGAATGCGATTATCTCGAAACCACATATCTTGACACAGCGGGATTGATATATTAAGTAACTTTCACACTATTGACTACAATTTGCACAGTTAGCGTTGAAACAGTAGTCATTTTCGGTTCACGATCGCATTTTTTGATTGGATGAACCATTTGTTAATAACAATGACTTCAAGATGCTGTTATTCAACAGAAAGATGAGTTTTTCTTTGGAGAAGCTGACATTTTTCGTAATTTTCGAAATTTCGAGAAGTGAATCGTGAATCCATAGCCAGTTGAATTTATTTGAAGAAAAAATGTTTGTTTTCGTTCTAAATTACATTTGAGCCTGGGAAAAATCCCGCCGTTTCAGGCCTCGCCGCTGGAGGACTGCAACGCCAACTGCAATACCACGAACATTTTGAAAGATTATCTTCCGAAAAAATTACATTGTAACCACAACCATCTATACAACATGTTGGAAACAAATTAATGTATTCCAACCAATGTGTTACTAGAAAACAATTCATCATTCCAACCCTTCAAATTGGGGTTCCAAAGAGGGAAGCCCAATTAGCATTTAACAAGCCCGTTAACATCAGCTAAATTCACGATTTTCCACAAGAAACGGCGGTAACTTGTCCGGAATGTTTTCTTTCCTGAAAATCTTAAAACATCTAGACGCCACCGACATCGAATTATGATTGGCCATCTCTATTTATCGGTTAAGCACTCAACCCACTCACAAACTCACTGAAATCCTTTCCGCCGCGAGTTATTATTTCTCGTCGTTCACGACAAAGCTGACTGACATTCGCGATGCGAAATCGTTCTTACGGGCGTATGAAAGGGGAAAAAATGCAAATCAGATAATTCCTTTTGTCTGCGTGCGTACGTAATAATGCTGAAATATAAACGGGGAATTGGCCACACGTATCGCTGATTATTTTCAATGGAATCCGCGTGGGTACCGGATTTCTAGCACCTCGGGCCCGAACATTAGAAGAAGAAAAAAACTCTTCTCTCTCTTTCTCCCTCTCTCTTCGCTTGGTATCGCGATTCTGCCACCTGGGGCCCCGTTTCTGGTATGCGGGCAATGGCGAGGAATAATAATTATTAATGCGTGCGCGATATCGTCTGTACGTATGCACCGACTGTGAAATGATGGGCATAAAAGAGCCGAGACGATGCTCTCGCAGTTTGCTGCGTCTCCTTTCACTCGTGCACAGCCGGGGAAAGATGCCTTGACATTTCGATTGCACGGATCATTTTATATTTTTATATATATATCGCTCTTGTACAGGGTGTCCGTAATCAAGTGCGGCACCATCGTATCAACTTCCACGACCGGAGATCGTTAACCAATATGCTCTCATTTTTGCTCCTTCGTCTATTCAAATGACAGTTCCGGGCTAAAAATAATACCATCGCGCTACTGAAAAATCATTATTCCTCTTTTTCACGAGGCACCGTCTGAATAATGAAATATGCTTCCAGCTGAGATCGAGGCCAGATCGTTTTTCGTTTCATAAATTTTTTTTCAAAAAACCACAAAACGATGGTAGAAGAAAAACTACGTGTGGAAAATAGGTTTGGTTGGACGGTGCTGCAGGTACGTTCGGGACACCTTGTGGGTGTTGTATTTGTGAATCTTGTTTCGCGTGCACCGGGAAGCGTCACGATCGTTGCGGGTGCAGAGGGGGAGAAGCAGAGCCCACACGCAAGCATATTACTCGCGTATTCAAAGTTGATCTCACATTAGGGAAGCTGGTGGTGAAAATCGTTAATGAGACTCCCCAGCCTTCTTGTGCGAGATCGAAAACAATGCGCTGCGATTCATGCTACGATGATGAGTCGTGCCTCCAGGCTTCCAATCATTTTATAGGCTTGGTCTTTAATAATATTTGTTTCCACTTCAATTAATCCCATTATATTTACCAATATTTCATAGGTCATTCGTCATAATGTAACTTGCTCGCTTATACAGGGTTTTCCAATAAGGGCGAGTAGATGTTGAAATGGAATAGAACAAGTTGTGTGTGAGGTATTTACGAAATTCTTTTTTTATTTGAAAGGCCTATGTATGTCATTATGTATGGAATAAAACATCGTTCAAATGTCCGCCGCGGCTTCTCACGGTGGCACGGATCCGAGTGGTCCAATTTTCAATGACTCTGCCGCATAGATCCGGCTGAATTTGAGCGATGGCCTGGGTTATGTTGACTTTAAGAGCATCGGTCGACTGCGGCTTATTGGCATAGACCTGCGACTTGAAGAAACCCCACAAGAAAAAATCTAGAGGGGTCAAATCGCACGATCTTGATGGCCAATTCACGTCACCTGTGCGAGAGATAACCATACCCTCAAATCGTTCATGCAGAATGTGCATCGTCCGCTGTGTGGCACGTAGCATCGTCCTGCAGGAACCACATGTCGTCTATGTCCATATCGTTAAATTTAGGCCAGAAGAAATTGGTTATCATCGTTCTGTAGCGTTCGCCATTGACGGTGACGGCCTCACCAACGTCGTTTTTTAAAAAGTACGGACCATTGGCGCCGCCGACCCAAAATCCGCGCCAAACAGTAACTTTTTGTGGATGCATTGCCACCTGGTGAACCTCGTGTGGGTTGGCGTTGTCCCATATACAGCAATTTTGCTTATTAACATAGCCATTCATCCAAAAATGCGCCTCGTCGCTAAAGATGATTTTTCGGCAAAAATTGGGGTCCTAGCGAACACTCATTTTGATAATAAAGTTTTATCATTTGGACGTGCTGTTCAATCGTGTAACTTGCCATGGTGATTTGGCATCAGTGACCGAATAATAAACAACATATTAGATAGACGCCACCAAAACAACATGGCCGCCACAGGCCGCCAATATCTACTCGCGCCAATTGAAAAACCCTTTACAATTTCACGAGCAGTTTTCCGATCGATTTCATCGCATTACTTGTTTCGAATAGTTTCCCTCTTTATATTTATTTTTCAATTTATTCTTGTATTTGAATGTCATGCGTGTTTTTTTTTGTTTCATTTTGTTCTGATGGCGGAACACTTCATGCGGTGCTCCATTAAAAATTCGAGTCTATAATTGATATTATTAACTTTATTCTTGCTTCTACGTTTGCGTTTTTTACCTTTTTCGTTAGTGAACAAATTCATCGAGCGCTGCAGATTAATAATTCCGATCGATAATTTGCTGCGGTTGCCCCGATTGATGGATTTTTTTTAACTCGATCAGATCCAATGGTCGCAAGCATCGATACTTTTATACGTGGCGTTGCAGATCGGAACGATCATTCAATTCCATTGTGAATTTCGCTCGTGCTATTTATTCTCAATGATCATGGTTGACCTGCCTTTGTACTCTTCTTGCAAGAAAAATAATACTTATAATCATAATGATGATAATAATTATTATTGGGGGAAAACGGCAGTCAGTCAAAGCCCATTGTATCGATTGTATTATTGTTAATAAAAAAAAGTTCTGAAAGGATAATCGATAAATAAAGATCCGTCAAATAATCGCGAATCATCTTTTCTCCCGGGACAATCGCACGACGATGGTGAAGCATAATAATCGAGGGCGCGATGATGATCGCGACATTCCTTGGGAAAGGTGATATGCGCGGTGAACGCGAGAAAGAGAGAGAGAGAGAGAGAGAGAGAGAGAGAGAGAGAGAGACTACATGCGCGCGCGCGCGCGCGTGTGTGTGCGTGTGTGTGTGTGTGTGTGTGTGTGTGTAAACACACACACACCTGTGTATATGCGTATGTTAGTATAAGTACAGTTTAAATTTTTATCGTGAGAAAGAGACCGCGACGGGAAAAGAGGCGCGAGAATAACGATCACTATCAAGAGCCTAATTTCTCTTCGCCGCGTATCGCAACGATCGGACGATCTTACGGTCGGAATTCGACCTCGGACTCACGCACACGCCAAGAAGAATACATCACTCGTCTAGTAATCGCGATTTCTCGGTATACCCGGGAACACTTGAAGACACTTCGGAATAACGGTCACGTGTTCTCGTCCGGGTTCATCAGCACCAGGACCCCTGCGGTTCTTCATCCCCCGATTTCCGCGATCGAAACGGGCGGGTTCCGTAAATGAGACCGAATGATTTTCCGGCGTTCTCTCATTCAAGGGGTCGGCATAAGCCGGGGCACAGAGAACAGGTGCGTTGTCAATATTTATTTCTGTTGACAGTATCGAGATGACGAGGTCGGGGTTATAAATACAATTAATACATAGTCTGGCCAGTTTGGAGTATTTTTTAAAGTGAAAAATAGTGATCAGCGATGGAGTTTTTATTATTTAAACAAAGTGCCGCCGTTGCTGCGTGGTCAATCGGTATAGGTGGATCTTGCAACTAGGGTGATCGAATTTAAAAAATAAAAGTACATGTACTTTTAGGATAATAGTCAAGGGCGTCGCGAGGTAATGGACGGGGGGGAGGGTAGATGGGAGAGAGAGAGAATGGAGGAAATCCGGATTGAAGACATTCTAGAACCTTATATACATTTTTTCGAATCTCTGCAAGAGATGCCACCGGCTACCCCTTTATTTTGCAAATAAATAATACCTTTTATTAATAAACTAAAATGTCAAGTCATTTTCAGACACCCTTTACAACCTTCGTATGACTGGATAGTTTATTGAAATCTGAAAATTACGGAAATGGCAAGCTGTATAAAAAGTTCGATTTCCGACAGAAAAAACCAATTTAATTATTTGTTATTAACAAATGGATAAACGTATCATCTGGTCATATGATAAAGGATGGTATAAACTATGCGCTGGCCAATTTTAAGTGAATCGGACGGTAAGACATTGTTTGAGGAAAACACAAAAGAAAAAAGAGCAAACCGTAGCAGGACGTTTCGCCGCCGCGCAGTGGGCGATTTGACCCTTCACAAAAATCGTCATTACTCATCATAATTTTGTTTCTTTTCTTTTTACAAAATCTGTGTCGCAAATTAAAGTCAACGCCATTGCCTACAATACTATCGAATAAAAGCCGTATATTTAAAAAAAATCGTGCTTATGCAGACCCCTTAAGTGTAAATCGTTACACATCCGGAAAAATACCCATTATATATTATTTGTTTGTATTTTGACTCCACGATTGAATGAAAATTTATTGAACAGTAAATTATCCATGTTGTTCAGGCCTCATAATTTAATCAAAATTTATTCAACAATAAGTTATGCATGTTGTTTAGGCCTGTGTCGAAAATAAATGTCCCGACGATAACTGCCTGATGGTCTCATGGATCTAAAAAATTCAACAAGATTTTCATATAGTAATGTTATTTTTATAGTCTGTCGAGCCAAACATTCGAATTTCAAAGAAAAAAAACCAATTTTCACATTTGACATTTCGAACTCAAAATATTTATTTCGAGTTAAATTTTGCTCATTTAATGTTTATAAAAAATGTTCTACATTTAAAAATGTACAAAAAGCATTTTAAAAAACTATTTAAGGGGTCTGCTCACTTAAGACGCTAAAAAAGGCTATTTCCATAAATTTTTGGATACGTTTATATTATAGAAACTGATACAAAAGTTGTTATTTTTCTCGAAACAACGTTTTTCGACGGCTTGTTGATAAAATCTTCGAAAATACTGAACCGATCCTTATAAAATTTTAACGACATATTCTTCACAACTATAGCTATAGTGCATATCAAGGATTAAAAAAAATCATATTTACTATTTTTTTTGCCAAAAACGGTGAAAAAAAACACTTTTCTTGTTTTTTTTTCGAAAAATTTCCGCCATTTTGTTATTTTTGCATATATAAAAAATCGTGTGATTTGCGCCATAGCCAATAACATACTGAATCTAAAACCGGTTGATTTTTTTGTTTTGAATGATCCATCTCCGAGATTTCATCAAAAGCGCAGATCTACAATTTTTTAGGACATTTTTTAACAACCATTTTCGTCTATAAACAGTGACTCAGAGTGAGAAGACCCTGTCTTTTTTAGCGTCTAAAGTGAGAACACTGCCCAAGTTACCGTGCAAACCGTCTCAAAAATTCCCTGATTGATATTTTCTAATACATACATTTTTAATGACGCGTAAAAGAGTTGATGATAATCAACAAAGAAATTAATGTTCTGAAAATGCTGCCGACACGTAACTCCTACAAAACGTAGAAGCCGTATGGGCGCATTCCCACAATCAGCTGATCTTTACGTTTTTTGCCGGCGCGAGTTCTCTCGTAAATGATGTGGATTCGCTTGACCACAATTGGCACACGGATCTCGTGTACCGTAGAGCTTACATAAGGCCGAAAATTGTTAGTTTCGAGTGTATTGCCGACGAGGAGAGAGAAAGAGGTTCGGGACGAAAAGGATATGCATACATAGATGCATACATTATTATAACATATACGCACATGTGTGCTTACCACTTTGACCATCCTCGCGGTAGAGTATTTTCGCTTGCACCGTTAATATTTTCTACCGAAACGGGACAGGCGAAATATTTGCTTTACGGTTGCTGCGCGTGTTTCCCCCTTATTAAATTGCAGCGTAATCGGGAGCCCACTTTAAAATCGTTTTTGCGGGGTCAATGTCGTCAAACTTGCGGCTACATGTTTTGCCTCTCTCACGTGTATATGGATATTAATATACACAGGGTGATTTGTAATTCAACCTATTCCTTGAAAGGAGTTATATAAGAGGTAATTTGGAGTGGTTTCCGAATTAGATAGTTTAAATTTTATCTAAAAATTTTCAGACTTGTGACCGAAAATAAATAATTGTAAAACAACTACTCCACTCAGCGCACTTAATTGATACATTTCTGAAAGCTGATACATAAGTGGTCACTTAAAAAAAATGTACGCCCAAAATTGCTATAGTCTCAAAAATGAAAGATTCTGAGTGGCAACAATGATTATTTTATTGTAAATTATTCAAAAATTGGCGACAATTACTAAAAAAAATGGATGACACTCGGCATACAATTAACGGAAATAAGGTCCTTATATGATCAGCTTTCTAAAAAGCTACAGATTTTATCAACTTTTGCGCATGTGCCGATAGCAGATTTCTTAGCTGCATGCCCTGCTCGGTGCCGTCTCTCTTTTGTCATTTTCGAATCATTTTCAAGTTTGTACCGTTGAAATGCAACGAAAGTTTTGTAGCCGATTTTTCTTTGGTAAATGTGGGCTACAAAAATAATTTGAACGTTTTTAGTAGTTTTTATATCAGAGATCTATACCGTGGATTTGCAATAAACGATTTTGGACGCTGAATAAAATGAACAAATAAAAGAAACAGAATTTTTGTTGCATTCAAACGATGCAAGCTTCAGCGTCGCATTTTCGACCCCT
>OX101791.1:15531478-15628978 GCA_944452715.1 Ophion slaviceki
CTATAATACTATGCAAAAAATCATATATTTGAAATTTCAAGCTTATAAAGACCCCTTAAAATCTAAAATGATTCCCTAATTTTCGCAAAATTCGATACGAATATACCCTGTATACACTATTCCTGTACAACAATGTATCCCGATATCTTAAGGGGTCTTCTCACTTTAGACGCTAAAAAGGCTATTTTCGTGAATTTTTTTGATATATTTATATTATATATATTCGTATAAAAGTTGTTATACTTAATAAATACTTTTCTGAAAAAATGTATTCATTCAAGCAATCATTTATAGACGAAAGTGGTAATTAAAAAAATGTAGGTCTGCGCTGTCGATGAAATCTCATAGATGGATCATCCGAAAAAAAAATCAAACGGTTCTAGATTCAGTATGTTAATGGCTATAGCGCATATCATATGGTTTTTGATATATGCAAAAATAACAAAAAGGCGGACATTTTTCGAAAAAACAAAAAAAACGTGTTTTTTTCGCCGTTTTTGGCAAAAAATAGTAAATATCAAAATTTAAAAAAAATCCTTAATATGCGCTATAGCTATAGTTGTAAAGAATATGTGGTTAACATTTCAGAAGGATCGGTTCAGCAGTTTCGAAAACTTTATCAACAAGCCGTTGAAAAACGTTGTATCGAGAAAAACGCGTTTAAAGTTTGTTTGGGTTACATAAATACATACTTTTTTTTAAATGTATTTCGAAACTGTATTTATTAAGGGTAACAACTTTTATATCAATATCTATAATATAAATTATAGATAAATTATAATATGAATTATAAAGAGAAGATCCCTTAAATTGCGAGATGCCTATAGCATGGAATTCACTTTTCTGAAAACTTAAATTCCTTGAAAATCTAAACGTTTCCACCGATTTCCACTAAATTCACCTCAGAATTACCGTTCCCAATACTCTATATCCCTAGAAAAGTTAAACCTAATACGTAAAAAATTTTGAACGCTACAGCGCTCAAAACAATTTTCCAAAAAGTAAAACTACCTGAAAACCTAAAGCACCGTTTTCACCAATTTCGTACAGGACATCTCTAAAATAGACTATCAATGCAAAATTTTCAACGTTTTTTTTTCCTGAACAAAAAACGAAACCGTGCACCCACGCACACGGACGATTTTTCCCAACGTCATTTTTCGACGATTCAGATCAGTCCGAACTCGTTACCGCCGAAATCTCGAAGCAAAAAAGTCCCCGAAGACAAAGCTCCTTCGACGATGAAAAAGAATAATAATGAAGAAAGCCGAGATTATTTCATCATCGATTCTGTACGCCAGGGAACATAATATTATACGGTAGTGCGTGTCTAGTCTCGCTCCGCGATTATACTAATTTCCGATCGGCGTTACGTGTGACATTTGATATTTTCTACTCCCCGTGTGCCTCGCGAGCCACGCGGGCGTGTGGGACGAGGAACATAATCTACACAGGGACGACGGGAGTCCGAGCATGCTGCAAAGGGAGAAATCAAATATGTGCGAGTTCGATTTCACTCGCGGATCTTCCACAAATGCTCCCGAAATTGCGAATCGAGAGCGCGGTCCTAAAAAATGAAAATTGAGAGTAATAAAAAAGCAACCCCGTAGACGGAAGCTATTTAATTTTTTTTAACGAAAATTCAAAATTATTTGCACAATTTCGAGTATGTTCGTAAAATTTTGACGCCGCTATTAAGGCCTTAGGTCACAGTAATGGGTATAAAATCATGTGCGAATTTAACATTTTTTTCGTATGAAAAAGTGATTAACTCATAAAATAACACATCTATTTAGTATGAATATTAAGCTGTTAGAAAATATATATATATATATTTTTTTTCGATGTCCAAAATGGCCGACTGCTCGAAACTTTTCGAAACAGCTTTTTTCCAATTGGCATGACGAATAACTTCAACAATTTTCACTCGATTTACTGCAAATTCAAAAGTTATGTTCCTAATTGCATTTCGCAGAGAAGTTCGTACGGAATTTCTGACTAATCGAAAACTTTTCATTTTATGAGCAATTTACGAGCAGTTATAACGAAATTTTTCACTGAAAATTCATTTCTTAAATTCAAATACCTACAATTTTGAATAAAACAATATTTTTTTAATTCCGTACGTACTTCTGTAGATTTTCTAATGTAGATTGACGAGAATTTTTGTTTTTTGTTCTAGGAAAAAAATTGTGAATGCTAAATGTCACGCCGCGGAGCGCCCAAAAAAAAGATAACAAAAGAAAATATTAGTAGTCGGCTATTTTGTACATCTAAAAAAAAATATATTTTCTAACAGCTTCATATTCATACTAAATAGATGTGTAATTAATTTTATGAGTGAAGCACTTTTTCATATGAAAAAACAATTGTTAAATTCGGACATGATTTTATACCCGTTACTGTGGCCTAAGGCCTTTAACGTCTCGGGGAACATTAGGTAAATCTTAGGGAAAATGTTTACGAGATCGTTGCGCTCTTGTAAACAAAATTCCGAAAGCGTTGAAAGTGAAAAGCGAATGAAAAAGAAGCGGCGATGATTGAAGCGAGAAAGAGAGAGCACGAAGCAGGAAAGAGAGACAACACGATCGCCTACCTACGAAACAACTTCATACGATATCCCCAAGATACGGAGATATAACGTTACGCGTTAATGCTTACGCACACACACGTATATATTAGTTGTTACTATCTTAGTTTGATTCGAGATTCTCGGGCGATATTTCATTTCTTCTATTGCACGTTGCAAAACTGAGAACGGTGTTCCATTACACCTAATCGGAGGTAGTGTGACGTATACTGCGCCCGAAACGCAATCATTTCGCGACGAACATTCGTGCCTCGTTGGATCAACGTGCTCGAGCTCGCAGAAGGGAAAAAAGGCACTGCAAAAAAGGGTGAACTTCCGAAAAGCTGTTGCACCCGATTTGGCCACGGTCTTAGGTTCAGGTCTGGAAACTCCGGCGTTTTTGCATGGTGGAAAGTGTCATCGTTAGTGAGGCAAAAACGTAGTTCCTCATTTATCCACTGGAAGCGCTGTCAAGTAGAAGTAGTCTTGTAGATATAGATATACAGCAATGGAAAAATAACCTCGTGACAGCCAGTACACGTGTTCACAACGTTTCTAGAAATCTAAACTACCTGAAAGGCTCCGGTAGAACCGCATAGTGTGGACCCGGCCTTATTCTTTGCTATATTTTATTATATCCGATTGCGGATGCGCCAGTTCACCTATCAGCAAAACCAAAAACGGCAAAAACAATGTTTTGTTAACAACAAACTCGCCAAACTGACAAATCAATAAAAACGGTGCCTTTTAAACATACACAGTGCGTTCATTTCTTTTTTTTATTCCTCTTCCATTTTATTTATTTTCAGGTTCTTATTAACATTGTCAAAAAAGCCAAAATAAAAGTTGTAGAAACAAACAAGCAATGCCATATACTAAGAATACACATAAATTATAAGGAACAAAAATTTAGACCACACAAATTTGTTCATACCCCATCTACTCAAATGGCGAAAGACCAAATAAAAACATTACAGAAGTTCGAACATACGAGAACTACAGTCTACTGAAATAATAATTCTCATTCTGCCCGGGGCTTCAGGAGTGGAAAAATACTCAATCATTTTCCATTTATATCGCTCTCACAAATATTGGGTCTGTTCGTTTTGGCTACACTTTTCTACACTTCTTACGCCTCCTGAGGACTTTCTATTACTGTATCTATTGAAATTGTAGAAAGTGTAGCTAAACCGAACAGCCTATGTTTATTTCGAAAAATCTGCGCCTTTGCACAGCTGTTCGGACCTGCGTTTGATTGGCTAACTTCTACCTACCAGCGCTTCGGGTGGCAGAAGCGAGAACTGCCTGTTTGCCTCATTATCTGAGTCACTCCCCACCCTAGGAGTTTCCAGACCTGTATGTAAGACCGTGGGTTTGGCTGAAATTTTGCACAGATGTTCCATTTAATATACAGGGTGTCCCTCTTATCTCTGCCACCCGAAATAACTTGGTAATTTTCAACGTCACAAAAAAGTGTTCCAGACAAAAGTTGTACGGTGTGGAGTACCTCAAGCCGCATAAAAACATAAGGGGGTCAAAGTCGTTCAAGGTTATCCAAGGTCACCTATTTAGATTTGTATTTTATTTTAATAGGTGACCTTGAATGACGAACGATTTTGACCCCCTAATGTTGTTTCGCGGCTTGAGGTACTCCACAAGATGATTGAAAAAACATGTACCATTCCATTTAAAAAAGTGGAGGTGACCTTCACGGTGCGTCAGCGCCTCCACCGAAATAAAAAAAAATTGGTCGCATTTCATGGCCCCCTTCACACCAGACTCTTGTCTGGAACATTTTTTTGTCACGTCGATAATTACCGAGTTATTTCGGGTGGCAGAGGTAAGAGGGACACCCTGTATAAAGACATCCTCTAAGGGGATTTTTGACGCATTCCAATAGTTTACGAGATATCGAATTTGTTTGGGTTTTTTTGTTTTTTTGGGTTTGTTTGCTGGTGTTTGTGAGTTTGTAGTGACAGTGAAGCTTTGCTCGTCGCCATTTTGATGCAGTTTGACGATTGCCAAAAATCTTCGTTCCCCTGCGCGAGACACCAACAACGTTATGGATTTTTGTACGAAAGCCTGCAGCGAAAATATTCGGGACAAGCCTGTGAGCCGCGAACTGATGAAAGAATGCCTCACCGAATACAAGCTGCAGGACAAAGTGGACGCGCTGAAAAATCATCTCGGTATACGTGACAGTTTCGTTTCCGCGACAAAAAAACCTTTCTGCAAGCGTAAGGAAAAAATAACGGAGCCAACAAGAGTAAGATTGTCGTTTTTCTCGTATTGTAAACACCGATGACCGGATTTCATATAAACTTTGTCACAAAGGTCAAGGATTGCTTGCGACCGCCAGTGCCATCAACTTTTCAATCTCTCGTACACGATGATCTGCGGGACACTGTTAGAAATTCCTACTGGAACAAGGAAATTGGCAGGACGATTTATCTACCTCCTCATCTGCCAGCTGGCTGCGAGCCAGTCACCACGACCTTTGGGAAAATTATGACCCGCGATGGTATTTGTATATGTAGTACTTGGAAGACCGAGCGATGATGCTCGGTAAACGAGGCGTTTTAGAAAGGGGACAAGATAAAATAGCGAAATTTTTCATGCTGTTTTCAAAGATTGTAATACTGATTCAAAATCATAAAAATACGCATTCTCGTGGTTTGTCCCGCGGAAGTTTGAGTACAAGAGCCCAAAGTCCGTAGCATAGAGACTAGATACAGGAGTCCAAGCTCAGCATTTTAATTCGTGCCCGAAATGCGAATCTTAGGGTGGCCCTGCGGTCTTTCGAAGGTAATATGCTATATATATTTCGTATATATTGGGAGTATAAAGAAGTCTCCGCCGTTTGACAAAAGATGGCCCCACCAGGAGGTTACGGTTGAAATTGTCAGATGTAAAACGTCATATAGTAAGATTCGACATCTGGCGAGACCATAACCTTGAAATATTAACGACTTTGTGTCAGCATCAGATAATTTTTTTCGTGCGAAAATGTCGAGTTTTGAGCCGAATAAGCGTAATTTGCTGCAACTCTTGCGTTTGTCACGAATGTCCCTCCAATAATGCTTCCAATTCCGCGTCTTCGTTTCGGCCTTCCGCTACGTTCTTTGTCTTCGACGTCAAACTCGCCGTTCTTAAACTTTTGAAACCACTGACGACAAGTTCTCTCGCTGGCAGCAGCCTCACCATAAACTTCTACAAGCAATCGATGCGCCTCAGCTGCAGATTTCTTCAAATTAAAGAAGTAAGGAAGAGTTATAAAGTTCCCGCAAATGACACTTATTCGGCTCAAAACTCGACATTTTCGCACGAAATAAATTACGTGATGCTGATACGCGGTCTTATAAACAGGTCTGGGCACTCCCATATACTTTGCATAGGCCGTCGTGTGACAAAAAGTGAGGCCATTTAAGTTCCGAAACGGGCCACACTACTTGGAGCGCTAGTATCGGAGCGGCCGATTGTGGGACAGAGAGCGATATACTAGCGCATGCGTACTGTCTTCATGGTTGTAATAAGAATACATCCTTTACATAATTACATACAGCATTTATCATAGAAACTTACTTGTGCGACAATTTGTCCATCTCCGTCTTTATGGATGAAGTGGCGCACAATGTCGGATTGATTAAAATGCTTCTCGCATATTTTGTGCGTTGTTTTTAATTCATTTATGAGTGGCGATACTGCCTTCACCCATTTTTAACGCAATATAGGATCTTTCAGGCATTGCAAAATTTTCACTTCAATTATCAATTCACTTGAATTATCGGTTCACTTCAATAAAAGACACTTCAGATAAAATAAACATTTCCACTTCTATCGGCCGTCGGTGTACGGTGTGGTAAGGTGGCGATGAGGTAATACACAATATACTAGCAAACACAACAACACTAGTATATATAAGCAAATCGGCCGCTCCGACGCTAGCGACGTGGCGGAATTTGGAACTCAATTGGCCTCACTTAGTGTCACAAGATTTTAGCCTCTGTGCCCAGACCACGGTCTTACATACAGGTCTGGAAGCTGCGTCGGATGAGGGGGATCGCTTACTGACGAACATTTTTTAATGCACTGGCCGCTAGGGGCGCTGCTATCTTAAAAGAGTTGTTGGCGAAGTGTGGTACGGGGGCAAACGGAGGTATTGAAAAAAGACAGAGCTAATCGCCGCAATACTCTGCATCTGCGCCTGTCTCCGTAACACTTCATTTCAATTATTGGTTCTGCAGTATATATATATATATATATATATATATATATATATATATATATATATATATATATATATATATATTGGTGGTATATCTACCAATATAGCTAATTATAATGAATAAAATTAAGCGGTGAACCAACCCAACAAGCCGCCAAATCCAATTAAACCCCAAGCGTGGCTATAACTTAAATATTAGAAAACTGTCTTATTCATGCAATGAATAAGACAGTCCGCTGATTCAATACCCATTTTCCCTGTTGATTCGTTAAATTTTGTGGGCACAGCGGTATCACTCAGTCGTGGCTGCTTGTATTGAACCTTCAAAGACAAAATACAAAATTTGAAAAAATGTATCCATTATTATATACATTGTTTTTAATATACTTACTCGTGCGATTATTTGACCATTCTCATCTTCTTTTTTCCATTCCTGAGAAATGTCTTCAGCCTTGAAATGTTTGTCACAAATGACAGCCAACGAACTTAATTTTGAAATACCCGGGATCGCGTTTTCCCACTGTTTCCACCGCACTGTATCTTTTGGCACGCGAAATAACGAGTGCTTCGATAATTCAATTCTGCTTCCAGTTTTGCACCCCGGCACAACACAGATTCTCGGCATTTTTTCACTTTCGATAGGTCAATAGCACAAGAAATCCACTAATGAGTCGCTTTTATTTACAAAATTATTTTGGGTGGTTATGTTCAACTGGGGGCAAGATTGCAGCGCCGCGTAGTGTCAATTCTCAACGAATATTTTCGTCCGTAAGCGGCCTACCCCCACCATGCGAATTCTGACAGAGTTTCCAGACCTGTATGTAAGACCGTGTCCCAGACCTGTTTATAAGACCGTGTGCTGATACAAAGTCGCTAATATTTCAAGGTTATAGTCTTGCCAGATGTCCAACCTTACGATAAGACGTTTTCCATCTGACAATTTCAACCATATATGGAGACAGGCTCCACAGGAGAAAGAGTAATAACACGTGTGGTTAAGTATCACGATAGTATTTAATGCCGATGGCTTAAGGGTACATCAAAAGATCAGAATCCAAAAAGAGACGCGCGTCCGTGCTACTCGAAGTGGCGCCCAGAAAACGTATGTACCGGTACCACGGAAAAGGCACTTTCTATATAGGAACTAGAGTCGGATCAGTACGATGCCCGAGGCTCGATAGTTTGCTTTCTCGCCCGTCTGGGCGCTAGTGTCGCTTGGCCATCGCCTGTTTTACCGGCGGGTCTCGCAAGTGGCAGGTTGGACGCCACATCCACTCCCCCCTCAGTACCCTGACTAGGTAAGGAAGGGAACAACACTTGTTTGGTAGACCTAGCATAGGTTTTTAAGGGTCGATCCATGGTTGTCGACCACGGCTCCGAAGGTACTTTTTGGACTTCTGGCTGCGATGTGTTGAGCGATGATGTAGATTGCTGCGGTTCAGCTCGGCTGGGGTCATCATCGTCTCTTTTTGCGATGAATGCCGGCTTGAGACGATCGACGGAGATGGCCTTATCGGCTCCATTGATTCGGATGACGAAGACACGGTCGTCCACTCGATTGATGACCTCGTGGGGACCGGTGTATGGAGGGTCTAACGGTCGTTTGACCGCGTCCACCCTGACGAAGACATGCGAGCAGCTGTACAAGTCCTTGAGAATAAAGCAGCGCGATTTGGTGTGGTGCGCCGTTGGCATTGGACGAACCTGGCGGATATGTTCCCGAAACTTCTCGAGGAAGAAACTCGGGTTAGCAGGGAGATCTTCGGTGATAAAAAATTCACCAGGAATCCTCAGCTCCGTGCCGTACAAGAGTTGTGCTGGTGAAGCGTTGAGATCCTCTTTGATGCACGTGCGCAGTCCCAGTAGAACGGAAGGCAGTAGTTCTGGCCACGGAGTCGCAGCGTTGCACATGAGCGCAGCCTTCACAGTTCGATGCCATCTTTCGATTAGGCCGTTGGACTGGGGATGATACGGCGTCGTGTGTATTTTATTGGCGCCTACCATTCGCGCGAGAGCCGTGAACAGACGGGATTCAAACTGGCTTCCCTGATCTGTCGTGATGGTCAGGGGCGCGCCAAATTGCGCGATCCAATGGGTGTAGAAAGCGGTTGCACATGTGTCAGCCTCCATGTCAGCCAGCGGTACAGCGACTGGCCATCGAGAGAACCTGTCAATCATCGTGAGACAGTAACGAAGGTTCTTTACCCGTGGTAATTCGATGAGGTCCAGGTGAACGTGGTCAAATCGGTTGTCTGGTACGTCGATGTGCCTGGGCTCGACACCGTTGTGACGAGAAACCTTCGATCGCTGACAGGGAATACATTCCCGCGACCAGCGAATAGCGTCCTTTTGGATATCGGGCCAGACGAACTTGTCGCGGAGGTGACGTGCAGTCACTCGACCACTCGGATGGGCTAGGCCGTGGACAACGTCGAAGGCGCGTTGACGGAGACTAGCAGGTAAATATGGCCGCAGCCAGCCCGTTGAGACGTCGCAGTAAACGTCGTGTCCCTCAACGTTGATCTCCTGAAGGTCGAGAGACGAGTGTCGAAGCAGCAACTCTAGCTCGGAGTCGGTTGATTGAGCTTGCCGTATGGTTTCGGAGTCCAGGATGCTTGGCATGTTCACTGCGTTTACACGAGAGAGAGCATCTGCCACTACATTGTCCTCGCCTCTGATATGGACAATGGTGGTGTTGAACTGCGATATAAAATCAAGCTGCCGTAGTTGGCGTGGCGAAGCTTTGTCCATTCTTTGAGCGAAAGCGGTGATTAGCGGGCGATGGTCAGTCTTGGTCGTGAACTCACGTCCCTCGAGAATGTGTCGGAAAAATTTCATACTCGCGAAGATTGCGAGAAGCTCCCTGTCGTAGGCGCTATATTTGGTCTCGGCTGGAGAGAGTTTCCGTGACAAGAAACCGAGTGGCTTCCAGGAACCATCCTCGAATTGTTCCAGCGAAGCACCGATAGCGGAATCAGAGGCATCCGTCGAGAGTGCGAGTGGTGCCGACGGCGAGAGAAAAGCTGTCCGAATAGCAGAGGCTATGCTGTGTTTGCACTGTTCGAATGCGCGTTCGGCCTCTGGTGTCCACGGAACCTTGCGCTTGTCTCGTTTCTTAGCGTCCTTCAAGAACTCATTGAGAGGAGCTTGGAGATCCGCCGCATGAGGTACGCAGCGCCGGTAGTAGTTGATAATCCCCAGGAACCTCCGCAAGTCCGATATCGTTTCCGGTTTCGGAAACGATTGGATTGCCTGGACTCTCGTTGCCGGTGGCGTGAATCCGTTGGCATCGAGTGAGTAGCCGAGATAGGTCACCTCACTCTTGCCAAATTGGCATTTGCTCGGATTAATAGTGAGGCTGTTGTCATGAAGGATCTTGAAGATCTGCTCCAGATGCTGCTGATGGTCGGTCTCATTTTTCGAGAAAACGATGAGATCATCGATGAAGCAGGCGACACCGTTGACGTTACGCAGTAGGTTATCCATGTGGCGTTGGAAGGTTTGGGTTGCGTTCCGGAGACCGGGTGGCATTCCGCAGAACTCGAAGAGACCGAACGGCGTCGTAACAGCGGTCTTCGGAATGTCCTCGACAGCAACAGGAATTTGGTGATATGCTCGCGCCAAATCTATTGTGGAGAAGATGCTACTCCCATGACAGCGTTGGAGGATGTCCTCAATGTGTGGAACTAGGTAGCGATCCGGCACAGTTTGCTGATTAAGCTTGCGATAGTCGCCAGTTGAACGCCAGCCACCCAGCTTCTTCGGCACCATGTGGATAGGACTGGCCCATTAGCTGGCTGAAGGTCGAATCACACCGTAGTGCAGCAGTGTCTCGAAGTCAGCCTTCGCAGCCTCGAGTTTGTCGCCAGAGAGGCGGCGTGTGCGCTCTGCGACTGGTGGACCTGTTGTAACAATATGGTGTGCGACTGGATTTTCTGTTCGAGTAGAGATTGGCGCTGGCTTGGTAATACCAATATACTTACAGAGCAGTTGCCTGTAAGCAGGCTGCAGCGCCGAAGAAGTCTCGTCGGTCGAGCTGATCGTGGAGATGGTGTGGACAGCCGCTTGAGCAAGCTTACAGCTAGCGGTAAGCAGCGTCTCGCGATCTATGAGACGACGTCCCTTAAGGTCAATGAGGAGACCGTGGTGATGGAGAAGATCAGCTCCGATGATCGCTGTCGTGACATTGGCGACGATAAAAGTCCAACGGATGTCGCGTCGTATGCCAATGTTCAGCCTGAAGGTGTGTTGTCCATAGGTACTGATGACCGTGTTGTTGGCCGCATACAACTTGTAGTCCGTAGGCTTCGCATGGCGAAATGAACCAAGTCTGGGAATGATCGAGATGATAGAACCTGAGTCAATCAGGAACTCGAGGTTTAAGTTTCGATCGTGAATGAGCAGGCGGCACTCAGTAGGTACAGCGTTATTGTTGCCATCCTCTACCGCCTGGATAGAAGATAGCACGCTTAGTTTCCCGAGTGGCTAGCTGGGCTACCCATGTAAGAGCATGGCGCCTGGCAATGGCGCGCGTTGGCCCCGTGCTTTTTATGGTAAAAACACACGCCGGAGGATGAGCTTGCAGCGGCGGGCGTCAGTGATCGTGGTCTGGAACGTCCTCGGCTCTTGTGGCTGTTCTTGTTGACTGCGGTAAGGACACTCTTGTTGAGCGCGATAAGCTGCGAGAGCTGCTCTCGAATCTCTCTCAGCTCGAAGGTGACAGCGTCAGGGTGCGAGGAAAGAGCTGGAACCCGTGAATGATTTGGTCGAGAGTTCGGTGCTACGGCCATCACCGAGTGACCAAGTCCATTTTCCAAGAAGGTGTCAGCACCTTTGGCGAGGTCGTCTAATGATGATGAGGCCTGGAATACTCTCAGGAGACTCTGTAGCGTTGGTGGGAGAAGCGCAAGCCATCGCACACGTAGCACGTCCTCCGAGACCTTGTCGCCAGCCAGAGATCGCATCGTTCGGAGAAGCTCGGTAGGCCTTTTAGACCCAAGCTCGAGCTCGGCGAGGCATTTGTGAAGCTGCCTGTCAGCCGACTCAGAGAGTCTGCTTATCAAATGTGTCTTGAGGTTCTCGTACCTGTTCGTCAGAGGTGGTGACTTGATGATGTCCTCGACTGTAAGGAGGGCCTCCGGCGTTAATGCGCTAACGGCCAGATGATACCTGTTGGCATCTGATCGCACACTGTGAGACTGGAAGACAGACTCAGCTTGCAGGAACCACATGTCCGGGTTCGTTTTCCAGAAGGGTGGCAGCTTGCAGTTCTGTATCGCCTCGACGGTCGGAACACGAGGAACAAAGGGCTGCGTTGACGCGCTTGCGTTCATGTCGGCGTTAACCGCCAATGGTGGAAAATTGTAGTCTAGCACGTTGGGGTTTTGACGGTCACTGTCACGGCTGAGGTCCAGAGTTTTATTTGGCATTGGAGAATGCTGGGTGGCCATGGCGTAAGGTTGCCTCGTGAACAAAAGATTGATGCACCGATGATTTGAGCGTCGCAGCACGACACGTGATCTCCGCGGATATGTGATACCCGGAAATCACGTCGGGGTCACCATTTATGGAGACAGGCTCCACAGGAGAAAGAGTAATAACACGTGTGGTTAAGTATCACGATAGTATTTAATGCCGATGGCTTAAGGGTACATCAAAAGATCAGAATCCAAAAAGAGACGCGCGTCCGTGCTGCTCGAAGTGGCGCCCAGAAAACGTATGTACCGGTACCACGGAAAAGGCACTTTCTATATAGGAACTAGAGTCGGATCAGTACGATGCCCGAGGCTCGAGAGTTTGCTTTCTCGCCCGTCTGGGCGCTAGTGTCGCTTGGCCATCGCCTGTTTTACCGGCGGGTCTCGCAAGTGGCAGGTTGGACGCCACACATAACCTCCTGAAGGGGCCATCTTTTGTCAAACGGCGGAGACTTATTTGTACTCCTAACATATAAAATATCGGGTCCGATTGTAGAGCAGATAACTAACCAATCTAACCTCAATTAGTGTGAGTGTTATAATAAAATTTAGGACAAAGTGATACGCTGATTAGTACAAATGTAGTATTGATCAAGCAGTAAAAATTTTTCAGTGACTACACGCAGATGCGTAGTTTTTAATATTGATTTTTTTTGTTCCCGTACGTAATTTATCGGAATACAAAAACGAGTATGCATTACAAAACTTGAGTCTGCAGATATGATTAAATTTCTAAAGAGGCTCACTTTTTTTCTTTTGAAATAGTTTTTCTCTTACAATTCTCCTGTGGACATTTTGAAAACAACGAATGCAGTCGTTCAGAGTCGGATACTCTCACGACTGTTCTGTTTTGAGGTTAGAGGAGGAGTATGAGCAACCACAAGTAGCAATTCATTAAAACGGGGAAGCGAAATAAAATAAGCCATGGAAAGCGTCGGTCAGGAACAAATCTGGCAATCCATGTGGAAAATCCATAAGGGAGCTGGACAAAAAAATAGAAAGAGGCATAAAAATTGAAATTGTATAAGAAATTCAATACGATTAGAGCAAGATTAACGTGTCCACATACTGCAAGGAATAAAAGCATAGGAAAACGGGAATACAGATGGGAAAATATTAGGAGATGAGGCGATCAGCGGAGAAATAAAAGGAACATGGGCAAGGATAATAATAATCTCACAATATCTCTCTTCCGGAACACCTATATTACATTCATAATATTGCATTTACTATATTGGCCATTAATAAAACAAGTGCAACGCAGAGGTTCTTGGAATAGAGATGTTTCGGAAGAGAGATATGGTGAGATGAAATTGTCGGAATACAGATGTTTTGGATGTCACATGAGATTTTTACGAATAGAAAAGTTTTGGATACGAAATATTGTGGAATGGAGATATTTGAGAGCAGTAATATTTCAGAACTGAATTATTGTGGCATTGTGATCTTTACGAATAGAGATGTTTCGGCAGAGAATTTTTTTAGACATGAGATATTTTGGAATAGAGATATTTCTGATTAAACCTGCTCCAGTATAGACATATTTAAGGAGTGCCATGTCTGAGAATAGAGAAATAAAGCATAGCGTTGCTGTCCTGCCAGGATAATATGTGGTAATAGGGACGGCGAGGAAGGGTATGCAGACTCCAAAGGTAACATTTGCAAAAAGGCAAAAGAAAATTTGAGACAAATTTGCATTCAAATGTCGAGTGGAAAATCAATCAAGGGTCGGTAAAGAAACTGGAACAATGGCTGGAGAAGAACCGGGGCATATAAATTCTACCGCAAAATAAAGACACAACTGAAAAAGAAACCGGCAAAGTAACTAAGCGATTACATTAGGGAATCCGAGAAACTGGAATACTCAGATACATGTAAGATAATAAGAAAACCGATGTAAACACGTATGTAAAGGCGAAGGGTAGGGCACTAATGTAAACTCCATTAAAGGGGTATACAAGGAAAAAATACTGCTACTACTACTACATACGAAATATACAGAGCATATTACCTTCGATAGACTGCAGCGCTGCCCTTAGTATTTGCAGATTTGGGGGAGAGTTGAAATGCCGAGTTTGGACTCCTGTATCTAGTCTCCATACTAGGCTCCCGGTCCGTACGTGAAAGCGTCCGCACAATTGTAAAAAGTAAATGTAGTTCCAGTCTAGTGGCGCTGGTATAGAGCGCATTCGATATATTATATACGGATTTTTTATTCTCACAGGAAAATAACAGTAATTGGCTTTCGATAGTAGTCGAAAGTTTGCAGTATAAATACGGGTATAATATAAAGTACAGGAGTATAAGGATACGTATATGAGTATAAGTATAAGGTATAGTGTATAAAAACTAAAAGTTAAATATGTTCCACCGATACTCCAAACCATGTACACATAATTTACAATTGTAATACTTTTTTAGTGTCTCTCTTTATCGGCATATCTATGATACGAAATCATCTATCATATCGGCATATCGGCATAGATATCGGCATATCTATCATATCGCCATAGATATCGGCATATCTATGATACGAAATCATCTCATCACGATGCTAATTGTTCATAAGTATGATTTTTTTGTGTTTTCAAATAATTACGATTTCCGTGCTCCTGGTTTCGGTATTAAACTAATTATGATACGGAAGACTTATCGAGGATTATTTTTTTAGATCAATTAGTCCTCGTATTACTTTAAAATATTTACTTTTTTTGGGCTGATAGGTGTGTCAGGGTCACTTTCACTTTGAGGTTGGACTGTTACTACCCGTGCAGAAATTTTGACAGGGATACCCTATGTCCGATCAAATCCCGATCAGGATTTGTCATGGATTCCCCAAAACCGGTAACCCGGTTAGAATCCAACTTGCATCCGTATCGGAATATGTATGACGACGATGGCATATCTTTGAAAATTTTGGCGTCACGTGTATTTTCGGTATTACTATGAAATTCCTATCTATAGATAGGAATTTCCATTTAGAGATTCCTATCTATAAAATTCCTATCTATAGATAGGAATTTCATAGTAATACCGAAAAATACACGTGACGCCAAAATTTTCAAAATTACGCCATCGTCGACGTACATATTCCAATACTGATGCAAGTTGGATTCTAACCGGGATACCGGTTTTGGGGAATAAGTCTTTGTTTATACCCACCGACGTTCGCGGGGTGTAGATGGAACGCTTTGGAACCACATGTATTTCTGGCGTATATATCGGATTCCTATCTGAGTCCCTGTTTATGCCCAGCCACATCCACAGGACGTTAGATGCGCTGTGTACGTGAACGTGGGGTGTAGTACCCAGCCGAATCCAGTCAGATTCAAGGGAGTTACACGTGCAACGCCAGTGCGGTTTATTCTTTTCAAATTGTTTCTATATTTACATTCTCAACATCGTGACAATTTTTTTAGAGCAAAATATAGTGCGTTAAATAATATTATTAAACAATTTAGTTTCATAGTAAATCATCAAAAAACTTGGCGTCAAGACGCTTGATTTGTTTTGATTTATCATTCAATTATTAAACGATATTCAGTTTAAAAGGGTTATATGGAAAGTAAAGAGAGAAACATTTGAATATCCTACTTCATCCAGGGATTTTGAGATGTGGGAATTGCGTTCTGCCGTTTCGAGCCGAACGATAATTTTTTCGTTAGACAATATTAAACAAAAAATTGTAAAAGTAGCGGTTGGAATGCATTTCTAAATAGAATAAAAAAATACAAAAAATGTTAATTGTCACAACAAATTATTAACGCTTCATTCCCGCTTGTCAATATTGAAATAGATATTTGTATGTACAGCAGTGATGTAATAAAAATATTACAAAATGTTCAAGTTATCGGTGAGAAACCCCGGTGACAATGTATGCGGGACTGCGCGCACTGATACGCTCTCACGAAAGTTAGAATGTATATTCTAAGGAGATTTTTTACGCGGGACTTGGTGCTCAGGTTCAACGCTAAAAAAAATAAAGCAAAGGTGTTGCTGAAAACAACAAATTTCGGAAGTTGCATGATAGGTATGTCTTTCAAGCTGTTCAAAATATTTTTTGCTGTGTTTCTATGATATAATATAAATATAGATATATATATTACAATTTTTCGATTTATTTACAGCTGCGCTCACAAACTGCTAAACGCAGCAGGATGGAACTCCGATTAACGCAGATGCTGTGCTAAAAGCTGTAGGGAATGCCATATCCAACGCAAAAGACTGAGATGGACGCAAAGGACGCCAAGTAGTCCAAAAAACGATAACCCAGTCGTAGTTTTCCATTTTTTATGGTGTTCTTACCTTTCATTTTTTAAATTGATATTTTAATTCACCAAAAATGTATAAATGTTAATTATTTTTATAATAAATTTAACATGCAATAATTCCATTTTTGCCATTTTATTTCAGCCTGTATTTACCCGTGGTCCTTCCAAGATTCCTCAATGATTCCATTCGGAATCTATTTAGAGTCATTAAAGGATCCGGTTCTAGATCCCTAATGGAATCCAGTTTACGTATCTTACATTTAGTCTTAGAATCTGATCCGATATCGGACTAGATCCCGACTGGGAGCCCGGGATACGAGTCAGAATCCAGCTGTATCCCTGCCAAAATTTCTGCACGGGTACATTGGTCGGTCACTTGTTATCAGGGCGATGCTGGTGGTCAAATGTTGTACCTGAACTGTTTCCATATGCGCGGACGCTTTTTCTACTGTTTCCTCTACGGAGTTTGGACTCTTGTAGTCTCATCTGTATCGTTCATGGTAGATGTATTGTTTACTGTAGAGATCTGTAATGTTTATTTTAGAAACATGCCGTGATGTATGTATGCGTATTTATTTTATGCACAATCGTTAGAGTAATCATTTGGAGGTTGTTGCAGAATACGGTGTCCCGGAACTAATTAATCCAAGGGGCTTTTGCATCGAGGATCCGGAGATTCATAAACTGTATCGAAAGACCCATAACGATTATTATCCGTCGGAGCAAATCGATAGAAAGTACGAAGACAAATTATATACGCTTCACAAAACGAAATAACTCAATTGATTTCTTACACCGCTTATTTAATTGCAGTGATCGACCTAATTACGTCGCTACGGTCTATTGATTTTTTTCCGTTCGAAATAATAACAATGTTGGGGCGCTTGGAATTGGCTTGAGGGACTCGGAGTTCGAGCTAAATAATAGCACTTGAAAAATTTCATTGCTGATTACACGTTATTGATAGTTCGTTGACATTTCGAAAAAAATTCTTCATAAATTGGTTTTTTGCTGAATCTATGGGGATAAGGAGGTTGGGATTTTACACAGTGATAGTACATAGTCGTGCTAAGATTGAGTGTTACAAGGTATTCCTTTCGCGGAGGGCCGTATATTGTGGGGGCATAAGGAGGGCCCTTCCAAATCATTGGTAAATTACAGTCGGGCTTAATAAAAATAAATCACAATCAATTATTATACCCAAAAATAAACAGGAATAAAAGAAGTCGCGCCAATTTTGTACTGTAATACATTTTTACATTTTCTCCGAAAAATCGCGGTTACGAAAATTCTTCTGCTAGTCACATTTTTCTAAGTTTTATCATTAATGTTTTCTTTAAATATTCGGTGACCCCCTGTTTTTATTGTCGTTACGGAATTTTCAGATTTTTTTACACGCGTGAGCGGTTCATATCAGGTCTAAAAAATAAAATAATCAACTGTAATAAAATGATTTTTTTTAAATACTGGAGGCATGTGACAGTGTTAGACGTTAATCAATTAAATTTTCAATCAGTTTATTAATTGACTTACAAAGTAATCGCAATTATTTAAATTGCAATGAACATTAATTGCATGGTGCAATTAATTTATTTGAATTAATCAATGTTAATTGCAACGTGCAAGTAAAACAATTGCAATTCACTTTTTTAATTGTTCTAAGAAACAATTAACCTATTTAACTTTACAGATATCAGATACAAAATATTTAGATATTGCCTCATTAATACAATTTAATACTGCTCTTTGGGTTTGGTCGGTTTTGTTTCTAAATCCCAAAGAGCAGTATTGAATTGTATTAATGAAGCAATATCTAAATCAAACAAACCCAAACAAACTCATATTCGTATTATAATAACATATACATTTTTCCTGACGCGATTCCGCGCCCAATACGATAATCAATTTGAATTGTTAGTTTTCAATCAAATACAGTAATAAGATTTAAAATTGATTAGTTTTTAATTGTGGAAAGTCACGATTAACAATTGGTTAATTGTTAATTGCGACTACAGCAATTAACAATTAATTAATTGATAGTCGTGAGTTTTCACAATTACAATTAAATGTTGCCCAACACTGGTATGTGACAGCTCAAGAATTTTCCCGTTAAACTCTTTTCACGATCTTAATGAGAAGAACAACTGCCACTTTTCGTCACTGGCGGCGCTAGCATAGCACGTCCCTGAGCGTTTGTTTTCAACCAGACGGTCAAACTTATTTATTTATTTACGATTTCTCTAATTATTTACGGGTAGACAGCTGTTTTTTTAAGTCGTTCAGTGATGTGCGTAGGATGTACTGCTGAAGGAACACTTTTCCTAAGGATGACGCCAGGCGCAAACAGTGGGCAATAGCTTTGTGCTTTTTCCCCTGTCACTTTGGCTCCTTTGCTCCTGAGAATGGATTTCAATTCTTCGACTCTTAAGTGAGCAGATTTATTTTGAGTAGTCATTGCACACAACAAAGAATGCAGAGATGTCTCTCTTCTCTGCACACAATAACAAACAAACTCTGCAATAACCTCAATGTCTTTCACATATATATGGTACAAACAGTGACGTGGTCGCTCTAAGAAGTCCGTTTTAATAACGGAAGCACAAGAAAATTTCAATCTAGCGAGAAAAAAAATTTAATGTTAAGATATAATATTTTCAGAAAATATGTATAATTATTCACTTTCGGGGACGTGACCCGAGTATAAAATGATTGGGACGTGCTATGGTGGCGCCATCTGCCCCGAGCTTGCGTTGCCTTCCCCATCGTAAGATAGCGGCAACTTTGTTTCGTATTTCTAAGTCCCGGTTCCACAACTCTCGGTTAACCGAGTTAACCGGAGTTTAGCCAGCTCAGCGTGGTTCTGATTAGTCCAGTCGCCCTTAAACTTCGGTTAACTCGGTTAACCGAGAGTTGTGGAACCGGGCCTAAGGCAACTGCGTAATTGTATGCACGGGCCGCATTAGTTACGTGCCAATCCACGTCTTATATGCCTCAATACGAAGCGCATGGTGTATCTTTGACATTTTCGCGGTCTTATTTCGCTATCGAGGTACATATTGATTTGCAACAAAATCAAAATCTACACGCTTCCTGAAATCATCTTCATTGTAACTTAGATACGTGCCACCATTCGATAAGTACTCGTCGTTCGGGGATGCGAAGAAAACGGCCAACTTCACGGGCAAAAAAGTCGCCGATTGTATGCGATGGTTCAACGCCGATTCGGCGACTCTCGTGAGTCGAGAACTCGCCGATTTCTCGAACCGCAATCAAGCCCGTTTGGGAAAAGGAAAAAATTGCGAAAATGCCCTGGTGAATCTTAGGTTAGGAAGATCTGCGGATGGCCCGGTAGAGGGCGTCGCCGACCTTCTGAAGGAAACTACAGCTTCGGATTGCGATACCTATTGTACCGACTACGCGGAAAAAATGTCAAAAATTTGTGGATCAACGAGAGGTATGGAAAGAAATATTTCGAAATATGGCACAATTTTCCTTACGAACGTTCCCTGCTGACAGCCGTAAATAATCGCACCGCTGGAGTGCCGAGCGAGAGAACAGACGTGCCTCACGTTGTGGTGCCAGATGGCGCTGCGAGATCGGATAGAGAAAATTTGGGTGATCAAACTTCCGTAATGGCGCTCGTATCACCGAACACCTTTACTCAGCTTGGTCTCAGCCATGTCGATTTTTTCAAGGTACTTTTTCTCGTTCAAGTTAACTTCACACGACCTATGAGTATTGACTCGAACTTTAACTTTAAATTGTAGACTTCTTAGCGTATTTTATTATCTTACATTGTTATTCTATTCAGTCTTATCACCATCAGCTCCCGTAACGTTTTCCACTTAGGTTCGAGAATACAAGGAAATGCGATCTATATTTGAAAACATAGGCGTGAAATTTCCGGGCAATAGTTTCGATGTTTTGTGGAACGAAGGCTTGAGCAAGGATTGTACCGGCGGTGTTTGCGTGGAAACTTTTAGAAATCTTATCGCAAGACTCGCCATGAACAACTTCAATAGCGAAGTGCGGTAAAATATACAAATTTCATAATTATGTATTTAAATTTTGTGAGAAAAAAAGAGCAGCGCGGTCGGCCACAGCGCCATCTGCGTGTCTAAGAATTATTTCGCACTGTTGTATCGCTCGGTCGATAAAGACGAAATTCTGGTTCTTAACTTTTTCGAATATTCGGTCTTCTTTTCTCGTTTAACCAACCCGCCGGGAATGCAAAACAGATAGCTATTTTGCAAATTCCAAGTGCTCTCTCAAACTGATATTTCGAAGAAAAAAACCCTTTCCGGTTTATAAAAAAAAGAGAAAACCTCAGTGGTCTTTTTACCGACCGGACGCATGCCGCATGTCCTTAAGGGGTAAGGCCACAGTAGAATTTCCAAAAAATCGATTTTTTTTATAAAACTATGCTTTATCATCATAAGAATAAGTTACTATTCGATTTATAGCGACATTTTTTTCACCGACTTTGAGCTCATAACGTAAACCCACCTCTGGCACAGCCATAGAGTACCTAAAACTTTAAACGCGTTTTTCTCGAAACGGTTTTTTTCCAATTGGCGTGACAAATAACTTCAACAATTTTCACTCGATTTACTTCAAATTTAAAAGCTTTTTTCCTAATCACATTTCGCAGAGAAGTACGTACGGAATTTCTGATTAATCGAAAACGGATAAAATTTTCATTTTATGAGCAGTTGTATACGAAATTTTTCACTGAAAATTCATTCAAATACCTACAACTTTTGAATAAAACAATATTTTTTTAATTCCGTACGTACTTCTCTAGGTATTCTAATGTAGATTGACGAGAATTTTTATTTTTTGTTCTAGGTAAAAAATTGTGGATGTTAAATGCCACGCCGCGGAGCGCCTAAAAAAAAGATAAAAGAAAATAGTAGTATTTTTTACATCGACAAAAAAGATATATATATTTTCTAACAGCTTGATATTCATACTAAATAGATGCGTAATTAATTTTACGAGTGAATCACTTTATCATACGAAAAAAAATTCTTAAATTCGCACATGATTTTATACCCGTTACTGTAGCCTACCCCTTAAGGGAATGTACAAGGTCAACATAACCTCACAAATGTTCGAAATGAGTTTTTTCATAGATGGTTAAACTTTTTAGAAAAAACAAACCATCAAGCGATGTAGAATCAACTGACGCAAAGCTAAACGATTTTCGTTTCCTCTCAATATTCTTCAGCTCTGAAAAATCTCTTCGAATTTCCAGCTATCTCTCTCGCCCACATACGTCACGTGGTACAGCTATCTCGCCACAAGCAGAATGTGACCATTTTTACGAACGTAATTTCGCATACTCGTAGAAAAACGTCAAATCGCAATGACCTCCGTACGAAAATTTATTACCACCTGTTCAAGACACCAACATTACCCACTATCGACAACGTCACTTTCATTCTTATCTTCCGTCTAATGCAAAACTGGTAGTTCCAACAATGTTCATTTTATTCATCACCGAAAATATGAATTTTCAATCCCCAGTATCGTACAATAAGAATTATTGTCGCGTTCGTGGGAGCTCAAGAACGCCCGAGATTCAACGTACAGTTACGAAATCTCGGCCGCCTCGACGGATATGCGTACGTGTCGTTGGCACAATGGAAATAATCCTTGGTTCCTCCAATTCTTCCGCTCTATCGCAGCGAATACGCCGATAGTTTTGTCTGTCCTTTCGTTCCCTCTTGGCGAGCGAATAACGTTTCTCCGTCGGTTGTTAATCTATTTTTCTGGATCCTCGCGCTTTCCAGGCTACGAGGAGTCTCCAAGAGAAGAGCAACGAGAAGATGTGAACTTGGAAAGCCAAGAGGATGAAGCTGTACCACAGCAGACCGTAAGGCATATTCTGCGACGAAAATTTTATCTCTGTAATTTCCCAAGTTACGCCAAAAAGTCTCAGAAGTCTTAGCGTTCTCACCTGCCACAGGTGAATATCGTCCGTTTTGCCAACGCTCAGGTAAGTCCATACGTCGCCGGCGTAGTAAATCGTCGCGTACAACAGCGGACCGAATCCCAGGAGCACGATGCCGATCATGTATCTTTGCAGGGTTTTTATCTTGTTTCTCTTGATAGCCGATAAGCCCAGGAAGGACATCAGCAAGCTTGCGCACCATGTGTATTCCCACCACAGCGGCTGTGGAAAAATGAAAGCGCACGTGTTTACAGAGGATCCTCGACCGAAGCATTGGCCAATGAGCAAATTTGTTCCCTCACCTGAGGTATTTGCAGTTCCTCGATCTCCAGGATAAATATATCCAGACGGTCTAGTATGTCGGCGGACAATTTTGCCAGCATGACGAAAAAGAGGAAGTAGTGGAAGCATATACAGCAGTTCAGTCTTGACTTGTTCATCGCGCTGACAAAAAAGAGAGAACGATTCTCCGATATCAATTTCGCAAAGTACAGCGGCGCTTTGGGATAATGGGATATTACTCCGTTATTCATTATCCACGCTGCTGAATTTGATTGCCCTTTCCCCGTGGAAATTCGAGCATTGCGAACACGCGTCATCCGTCGTGTTGTCGATTTAGGGAAAATTGACGTTATGCCACACAGACCGAAAACAATTATGCGTTCAGCGGAATTCGTCAATGTGGCAATAGCGTGGGTGCGAGACAGGGGAGGGAGCGTTGCCAAAAAAACATTGCAGATATCTAGTGGAGAAAAAAGCTCATTCATCGCTTTGGCGCCCACGTCGACGGCTCTGGTCAATGACGCGTAAGAAATAAGGACGTTTCGTCCTGCGGGAATTGTACGTTATGTTTTCACTCACCTAATTTGATATTGCATCGCGATTTTTTGTCTGTGATTATAGTCACTACCGTCTGTGCCTAAAGCCTGTGCCAGAGTCACTCGCGAGGCCATATTTTCGACTTTTCTTTTTTCGGTCCGCACTATTTTGACTCGCTATACACGCACGAGGTTTACGAGAGAGTAAGAAAAAAATGGCTTTTGTTATGCACCCGCGTGAGAAAATTGTCGAGGTTGGCGACGTGGGTGCGGGTGCTGAACGCCGAGACGGAGGCCGCACACACCGAGAGCACACTCCACGCACACAGCTCGATATGGGTTATCCACCTATTTTTAAACGCGAGCCCTCTTTCGTTTGTGTGAAAGAATGTTTTTTTTTCTTCCGTTTACCCGCGCTCTCGCACGCTATTATTTCTGCAACGTCGATGTGACACGCAGCGATCCTCGAGCTTTGAGCGAAACATCGGGGCAATAAGGTGCCTCGATAATCGGACAGATTGCGCGAAACGATCGTGACCGACGAAAAGTCGAGTCGGCGGCGATTGTTGTAGGCGAGACCTTTGGCGCTCGTGTCTTGCTTCTTTTTTCATTCGTTTCGAGGAGAAATCCGGATCGGTCCGTCTCCGAGCCACGCTCATTGGTCAATTTCTCATCACTCCCTCCTACCGCGAAATATCTGCCGCGATCGCGCGCGGGCCACGTGGAGTTGATCGATGCCACGTGATTTTTTAAACGTAGTGTTTGGTTATGTACACCTCGATGATTGCAACACTCGTTGCTATGATAATTTTTTTCCCGGTATACAATGATGAATGATTCATCAAAAATGTTTTTCGATTTCAAACCATTTTTTTCTCGTTACAAATTTATTTCCTTTTCTACTTATGGATTTTCGAAGCTTTGTTTTATTTAATGTTTATTTCACATTTTTTGTTGTTTTATAATTTTTGTCTCGTTTTTAGTTTTTTTGCTTCTACTCATGGACCTGCGAAGCTTTGTTTTATTGAATTTTCTTTACTTTGAGAAGTCAATACAAAATGTTTTGAAACGTTGGAAAATCGCATTTATGAGAAAATGATCTAAAGTATAATATTTGTGTGTAGGGGTTAGGCTACTGTGACGACCCTAAAATCATGATTATTAAAAACAATTAAGGAGGTTTCTCAGCTATCGCGAAACAGTAAGAATTTGCTGAAATTTATTGAGGATATTTGCGAACAGGTGTTACACGCCGTGTAAAATTTCAAGTACTTCGTCTGCATGATTGTTGAGCAATTAATTATTGAAGCCAGGCTCTTATACACGGGCACGGCCTTACATACAGGTCTGGAAACTCCTAGGGTGGAGAGCAGAGATTAGTTGTGGAGAGTGACTCAGATAATGAGGCAAACAGGCAGTTCTCGCTTCTGCTACCCGAAGCGCTGGTAGGTAGAAGTTAGCAAATAAAACGCCGGTCCGAACAGCTGTGCAAAGGCGCAGATTTTTCGAAATAAACATAGTCTGTTCGGTTTAGCTACACTTTCTACAATTTCAATAGATACAGTAATAGAAAGTCCTCAGAAGGCGTAAGTGTAGAAAAGTGTAGCCAAAACGAACGACCCAATATTTGTAAGAGCGATATAAATGGAAAATGATTGCGTATTTTTTCACTCCCGAACCCCCAGGCAGAATGAGAATTATTATTTCAGTAGACTATTTCTCGTATGTTCGAACTTCTGTAATATTTTTATTTGGTCTTTCGCCATTTGAGTAGACGGGGTATGAACAAATTTGTGCGGTCTAAACTTTTGTTCCTTATAATTTATTTATTTTTAGTATATTGCATTCCTTGTTTGATTCTACAACTTTTATTTTTGCTTTTTTAACAATGTTAATAAGGACCTGAAAATAAATATAATGGAAGAGGAATAAAAAAAAGAAATGAACGCTTTGTATATGTTTAAAAGGCACCGTTTTTATTGATTTGTCAGTTTGGCGAGTTTGTTGTTTACAAAACATTGTTTTTGCCGTTTTCGGTTTTGTTGATAGGCGAACTGGCGCATCCGCAATCAAATGTAATAAAATATAGCAAAGGATAAGACCGGGTGCACACTACTTGATTACTTTGTGATGAAAATTTGGATTTTTGGGAGACTTGAGCGAACTTAAATAGTTTTCGACCGCTCGCCGCTTCCACGACAATTTTTTTTCTTTCTTTAACGATAATTGGATGGTGAGAAAAAGGAAAAAAATAGAGCCCAAAATTGTGCCACCCTAATATTTATATATATACAGGGTGGATCAATAACTATTAGCACCTTGGATATCTTCGAAACTATAAGGCTCACAGAAATATTTGCTGAAATGAAATTGCACAGTACAAAAGGGGCCATCCGACAGCGATATTTTTTTTGCAGATGGAGGTACTTCGGACATTTGAAGGTCAACTCCATTTTTTAAAATGGATCGCATGTTTTTTTTGTATCATGAAAGAGGAGCTTAAAACGAGTTCAACGACCTATAACATAAGGTCATAGAAAGTACAGAAAGGCGATAATACTTACAGTTTCGGTAGTAAATAAAATTAATACGTTCATAGTAAATGTTCAAAATGACGATCATTAGTATCCATGCAACATTGGATTCTTTTTTCGATTGATTGACTTGCAAGTTTTACAGCGTCAGAACTTATTGATGCACAGGCTGTAATAATTCTTTGTTGCATGTCGTCAAGTGTAGTTGGTACTTCTTTGTACACTTTAGCTTTCAATGTTCCCTATAGAAAGAAGTCTAAAGGTGGTGGGTCTGGGGAACGAGCTGGCCACGATATTGGACCGCCGCGTTCAATCCAACGATTTCGAAAGTTTTCGTCGAGTTGCCTTTGTGCAATCAATGAATAATGTGCTGAACATTCGTCATGTTGATACCACATGGTTTGTCGTGTACGTAAAGGCAACTCTTCGAGCAAAAGACCCAATGTATCTTTGATAAAATGACTGTAGATGTTGCCATTCACATTTCCATTTAAAAAAAATGACCAATAATTTTAGCACCTATGATTCCCCACCATATAAACGTAGTAATTTTATTTACTGCCGAAACTGTAAGTATTATCGCCTTTTTGTACTTTCTATGACCTTCAATGACCTTATATTATAGGTCGTAGAACTCGATTTAATCCTTTTCATGATACGGAAAACAAAACAGAACAAACATTATCTGATATGACTGGTCTACAAGCCTTGAGTGGATCATCAAACTTTTTCCCTCTTGTTAACGTTGCTTTCCGTGCCCATTTATTACTTCGAAATGTACAGCGAATACGTACGTATTAAAGTGGGAAAAAAATAACTTTACAAGTTGCATGCATCTTTCGTAGAACCACAAACTCTGATCTTTCTGCATCTAATTTTTATTCGATCTGTTTTTTAGGCACTGTCGAGTGCTTATTCGGATTATCTATAATATACATCTGCGATGATAAAATTGGTTTTTATTATTTAAAATCTGCGTACAATAAAGAAAATAAACGATATTCAATGATTTGTGTGTACGCCTTTGACCAGATGAGCCATTTGAAATATCTGAGATTGACTCAAGCAAGTCCTCGAAGCACGAAAAAAAAAATTGTTACGCCCAGTCACTTCTTATCGTGTTATTCGATCCGGGAACGGACGCAAAAGAAAAGTGAAGACTTTGCTCTCCAGTGTCAAGCCGGAGCCCTGAAAAGTGCCAAGGACCGTTTCATTTCATCGTCTGTATATCATCTACGATGCATGATAAAAAGAATTCATGCAGGCCAATGTAACCGCACTCACCGTGGACGTAATACCGATGATAGCATCCGCCGTTCCAATGAACTCTTTTTTGTGAGATATAACGATCGTCTGATTTCCCATGTTTTGCTTCATATATCTCGCGACCTTGGTCGCGTTACCGTGATCGAGCGAAGCATCGATCTCGTCGACTATTTCGAAGGGTGGTTGTTTGCCGTCAACACTGCGGAGAAGTAAAATCAGAAATGATAATCAATGAGATCAATTGGTTTTGGATGAATTGCCCAGAGACGCGGCACCTTTGAATAGCGAATAACAGGGGCAAAGCTGCCATCGTCTTCTCGCCGCCTGAAAGATTGTCGTGCGGTTGGTATCGTTTTCCGGGCACGACGCAATCGTAAAAAATCCCTGCCAGGTACGGTTCCTCGGGATTTTCCGCCATGAGATAAGCTTGGGCTGCTGAATTTCCCGTCAATTGCTATGGAAGAGAAAGTCAGTAATGAAGATACGAAAAGTTTTCATTTGCACGTACTGATCCATTGTACGAAGTCGGAACTTGCTTTGTAGATAACATCGACGCGATTCGAAACGTGATCGAAGAATCGAGTGAACTGGTTGGATCGTTCTTCTTTCACGCGGTCGAAAGCGGCTCGCGTGTATCTCATAATCTCTCGGTTTTCTTCCAACTTCAGATTCGTCTCGGCCAATTTTTCCTTCAGCAATGGCAGATGTTGCGACGCTCGCATGTTCGGATCCGTTATGGCGTCCATTTCCTTCCGCTGTTCGGTTACCATTTCTACCAGCGTCTCGCGCGCTTTCTCAACCTCGGTGCCCTCCAATTCGCGCAACTCTGCCGCTAACTTTGTAAAATCTATTTGCAATTTTGCTTCCAGCTCGTATGTCTCGGACAGCGAGTTAGTGCCGGAAGTGGCACTACTCGGCGAGAGGGTCGACATCGTTGAGGATCGATCGTTCGTCGCGATTGAAAAACCGCTCACCTACAATTATGAACGTCGAATTTATTCATAAGACGATGAAGCACAATTTCGATCGGTAAATATCCGACGACGAAGTGTTAGTCTGGGCGGATTCCATTTTGAGCGAACGAGAAGATGCTCAGTGCTCGGCTTTTTGCCGAATGGGAGGTGGTAGCTTCCATTTTTTCTGAATATCCGAACAATCGTTAATCCCATGTGTCACACTGACCAAGCGGCCACGAGTGCGAGAGAGATAGCTGATTCCCAGTGTTCTCCTTAACGATTAATTTTTTTGGAAAAAAGAAAAGAAACACCGTCGACTCGGTTGAATAACGAATGTCTTTCTCTTCGCTTTCCCGAAATGTGGTCCGTCAGAGAGAGAACTTGCCAGTAGGATTTTTACCAACTGGACGTGTGAGCGATGTCTTTAAGGGGCTATACCAGTGTGACATTTAAAAAAAAAATATTTTTTTTCCATTTTCGACAGTTTATACTTTATACATTACGTTTATACTTAGCAGTTTTTATGGTAAATATCATTTTATCTTGCAAAAATCGCTTGTTAAATCTTCAAACACGTTTTTCTAAAAAAGACGCTTTTTAAATTTGCTGACATTGTAACTCAAAGAGCAATTATCCGATTGACTTGAAATTTAAACTGAGTACTCTTGAATATATTTACTCTACAATGACGTAGGATATTTTTGATTGGATGAAAATTGACGATTTGGCATTGAAAAAACGACCATTTTATAGGCAAGAAAACTGACTTTTTTCATAACTACGCCATTTTTTTAGATTTCGATATTTTTCGAAAATCCTACGTCATTGTACAGGAAATTCCTTCCAGTTTAACGACATTTTTCCTTTTTCGGTTTCAGCTACTCAATCGGCCGGAATCATGTCAGCAGTGGGCGAACTTTTTTTTGGCGTTTCCGAAGGCAGCACATAAGTCGCTTGGATCTCCATATTTTTCTATAAAAAAATTATGTAACGTAGGTCAAATATAGCCAAATATATTCTTAATTTTCCGAAACATTTAATTGAGTACTTTTCTTCCAAAATATTCCCGAAAATCACCCAAATTTTCGGCGTTTACACTTTGGCAATAGGGAATCTTATGCAAAGCTCAGCGCAGATGGCGCCACGTAAACATAACGCAAACAAAAGCTGTCAACGAGCGCGGTACATTTTCGCGGTGTCTGCCTTGTACTAAAATGCTATGAATGGACATAATGGACAATAATTACAGATATTTGACTACAACGGAAATGAAAAAACGTCTTCTACTCTTTTCCTTCTTTGTTCATCCTTTAAAGTTTCTTTTTTGGACCAAACAAACGGGGGAGGTATAACCCCTTTTTTCAATATTTTCCGGCTCAGTTTCATCCCCGTAAAGAATGACAATGTGGTAGGTAAGTATTATTTAATAAAATAATACCAGACGGTTGAAAAATGCAAATATTTCAAATAGTAATTTTTAGGTTATGATAATTAACTACTTTACACTATACTTTTTAAAGTAAATAGCGTCAAAAATATTATGTTTATACACTGACCTGTAACAGGTCCTTCATTTCTATAGCCTTCAGCTCTAAAATGATCAGGACATAGCCTTGAATGTTTTGTGACTGTAAAGTACTTGCACCGTATAGCAATTTCCCGTTGCTCGCGAAATTCTTCGTTTTTAGGAAATAAATGAACGCTCTCATTTCTGAATGCAATAGGGAACCTTACTGCCAAATTCTCCCGCTAGAGGCGGCATTGCATTATAACGTAAAGAAAACATGACGTTTAGTGAGATTCTCTTTGGTTTTACGCGTGTTTCTACGACTACCGTTGATTTTTTTAAATAATCCGTTTTTCTTGAATAAATTGTGAAGAATGAATCAGTGTTGTGCAATTGGATGCAGAAACAAAGGCGTTCATTTATTTCCTAAAAACGAAAAACTTCGCAACCAATGAGACATTGCAATACGTCGCAAGCACTTTACAGCCACAAAACATTCAAGGCTATATTCTGATCATTTTAGATATGCAGACTATAGAAATGACGGATTTGTTACAGCTCAGTGTATAAAGATAATATTTTTTACGCTATTTACTTCTTAAAGTATATTCTAAAGTAGTTAATCATCATAACCTAAAAAATTCTATTTGAAATATTTGCATTTTTAACCTTTTCGTATTATTTTATTACATAATACTTATCTAGTTCATTTTCATTCTTTACGAAGATAAAACTGAGCCGGTAAATATTGAAAAAGGGGTTATACCTTCCCTCTTTGTTTGCAGCAAAAAAGAAATTTTAAAGGATGAACAGAGAAGGAAAAGAGTAGAAGCCGATTTTTTAATTCCGGTATATTCAAATATCCGTAATTATTGTCTATTCATATAATTTTAGTACAAGACAGACACCGTGAAAATGTACCGCGCGTGTTGACAACTTCTTTTGTTTACGTGGCGCCATCTGCGCTGAGCTTCGCGTAAGGTCACGTGCACAACACTGATGCATTATTCACAATTTTTTCACGACAAACGGATTATTTAAAGAAAATTCAATAGTTGTCGCAGAAACACGCGCAAAACTAAAGAGAAATCCACTAAACGTCACGTTCTGTTTACGTTATAATTCATGTCCCCTCTAGCGGGAGAAATTGGCAGTGAGGTTCCCTATTAATGCGAGAAAACGACTTGGTCGAATTATCGTTCGCATATCATTAATATACATTTTTTTACACAAAGTGTATCTGAGAAGAAAATATCCGCAAATAATTAGAAAACACAAACCTTCGCCTCCGTAAGGAGGGCGTGAAAGTCTGCTTTCTTCTTAGTCATACTAAGTTGAATTTGATTGTATGTATTGGTGAGCGATTTGTGCTTCCTTGCTATCGTCGCTATATCATCTCTCAGCTGAAAGATTTGCGTCTCCTTGTCCTTGAGAACTTTCAACAAATTTCGATACTCGTTCTGCATAGTTTCGAGATTTTTCGTCGTTTCGTCAAACGACGAATTCAGGTCATTCTCTCGTTCAATAATCGAACTCAACTCGTACTTAATCTTGTTAAGATTTTCCTCCCAGCGCTCGACGTTAGCTGGTCAAAATTAACATTTGGTTAAAAGGACGATGAATGAAAATCTTACTACAGGGAGTTTATGTTATAGAAACGTGCATACTTTTGGTGTCACGATTGTACTCGTACGACAACTGTTCCGTGATACGATCGATATGTTGTTCAAACTCGTTTATTTTGTTTTCGAAAGACCTACGAATTCAACAGAATGGGCGACGTTAATAGAGCATAAACATGTTCGAGTGTATACGTATTAAACGTGAACTGCTTAAGGAGTTAGGCCACAGTAACGGGTATAAAATCATGTGCGAATTTACCCATTTTTCCGTATGAAAAAGTGATTCACTCATAAAATTAATTACACATCTATTTAATATGAATATCAAGCTGTTAGAAAATATATTTTTTTTTCGATGTACAAAATGGCCGGCTACTAATATTTTCTTTTGTTATCTTTTTTTAGGCGCTTCGCGGCGTGAAATTTAGCATCCACAATTTTTTACCTAGAACAAAAACAAAAATTCTCGTCAATCTACATTAGAATACCTAGAGAAGTACGTACGGAATTTAAAAAATATTGTTTTATTCAAAAGTTGTAGGTATTTGAATGAATTTTCAGTGAAAACTTTCGTATAAAACTGCTCATAAAATGAAAAGTTTTCGATTATGAGAAAAGTTTTCGAACATAACACTTGAATTTGAAGTAAATCGAGTGAAAATTATTGAAGTTATTTGTCACGCCAATTGGAAAAAAGCTGTTTCGAGAAAAACGTGTTTAAAGTTTTAGGTACTCTATGGCCGTGCCAGAGGTGGGCTTCTCTGCGTAATGTGATTAGGAAAAAAGCTTTTAAATTTGAAGTAAATCGAGTGAAAATTGTTGAAGTTATTTGTCACGCCAATTGGAACAAAACCATTTCGAGAAAAACGCGTTTAAAGTTTGAGGTACTCTATGGCCGTGCCAGAGGTGGGCTTACGTTATACGCTCAAAGTCGGCGAAAAAAATGTCTTGCTGTAAATCGAATAGTATCTTATTCTTATGATGAGAAAGCACCGTTTTAGCGAGAAAACAAATTCGATTTTTTTTTAAATTCTACTGTGGCCTTACCCCTTAAGGGGGAAACCTGTCTAGGAGGCCGAAAAGTGTACTATTTTTCGTATTTTTTTCTCTACTGAAAAAGAAACAATTTTCTCAAAAGTTGAGGGACATCTAACTGAACACTTCAACAATGCAAAATGATTTTTTCGTTGAAAATATTTTTTGACATGAAAAAAACGGAGAAAAAAACGGGATACACTCTAGCGTAATTGTTATGCAGCATAAAAGAAAACAAAAAAAAATCGTTATTTTTATGACACCGACTACGTGAACCCAATTATTAAGAAAAAAGTTCAATTACAACCATTTGTTTTGCGAGGGAGGGACGGGATATTTTTTTCGCGAAGATCGTATACTTTTTCTTGTCGGGCAAATATTCTGAAATTTGCACTGCTTTCTTCCGTTTATATATTCAGATAAAAAGCAATATTATAAAATTAAATCGAGCAACGTGCCGTTGCCAACGTGGATCCGAGTTCGGATGGAAGGATGATTTTTCAATTACGAAAAATTATTTTGCATTGTTAAAGTGTACTGTTATCAAACATTCCTTAAAATTGGGAGATTGGTTTTGTTTTATCTGAGAGAAAATGACGAAAAATAGTGTTTATTTGGGCCTCCTAAACCTAAACAAATATAAGTGTATACTCTTTTCCATCCTCGTATTCCTGGATATTGCGGACCTCTATGCTTCTACAAAAGTTCGCAAATATCTCTGCCTCTTTCGCGTCGTTGTTTGATTTCAATTCACGCATCGCATCGAACGCTTCATCCATATTGGATTTTGCCTCGGCCACGCGATTCTGAACAGAATTACGATGAGTTGCATCTCGAGGACGAAAAATGCATTGGAACGGAAGTAAGTCAATCGATATCGTAGCAACGAAGGATTTTATTGTATTCAATGCTCACCTCTATGATTTTTTTCTCTTCCTCGAGAGTTTTTAGTTCGTGTTCAACCGCACTAAGCTCCTTGTACTATTATAAAACAGAAAATGAATATTAATAAACAAGTGTCACTAAAATATTAATTTCTAATTTAAAAAATATATAATTCCCAATTTAAAAAATTAAATATTACTTCTAATTAAAAAAAGCAACTTACAGCTTCGATTCGGTCGTTCACCGAGTATTGTGAGAAAAATTCGATACTCTTAATTGCCATGGCCAGGAGAGACAAATCGGATTGTTTCGGAGCGGTTTTCAAAATTTCTCTCAGTTTTGCCGACTGACTTTTCTATTGAGACAAGTAAAATTGTAGTGCCGTTTAAAAAATAACTCCGCCTTACTCCGGTAGAATAACTGAACATTTTTAAATAATTGTTCAACAATAATGATTGTCGGATTCTGTTTTTTTTCTTAGCTTCCCACTTTACCTTCATTTCCTTTAGCGATTCTCTCTTCTTCAGATCCCATCTTTTTGCTTTCTGGGCGAGATCGCGACCGCCACCGGACATTAAACCCGATTTTTGATAGTAACATCCGTCGAGCGAGACACACTGCGAACAAAAGAGTAGATTTTTATGTTTGTGTCCAAGATTCGCGAGCGGGAACGGTTCAACAATTATCGTAGTATCACATTGTGTCGCTTCGACATTTCGTATGCGACTTTGGACGCGTCTCCTGCAGTTTCGCAAACGAGAGTATTTCCAGTGGCGTGAAAAACGGCTCTTGCGATTTCTGGAGCCGAGAATTCTATAACATCGTAGATGAGTTTGACGTTCGGGGGATGTCTGATGCCACTGTGGAGCAAAAAAAACCATAACAATTATCCGTTAGACTCTGATCCTCCTGGTTTTATTGCGACTGAACAATGAGAGAGAAGAACGCGCCTTACCGAAGATGCTCCGACAATTTGACTGCTTGCAGTCCATCGAGCGGTAAGAAGGTGCACACGCCGATTTGGTTCTCTTTGAGATAGAAGATACATTGTTTAGCGGTTCTTGCTGAGTCCACGACTATCCAGTCCGCCTTTACGCCTAATACTTTAGTGACGGCGACGTTGTAACGACTATGAATCGGCCAACACAGATCGCCCAACGGCTTATACTGGCAAGGAAAATGCAACATCATGGTAACCATAAATAACGACGTGAAGCAATTAAAGATGTAAGAAAAAAAATGATTCAAATTCTGATGCTTTAATTTTGATACAGTCTATGAGAGTGGTAAAGAAGAAGAAATATATAGGAAAACTTTTACATTATTCAGAATTTATCTTCTAATGTAGGTAATGTATAAGTAAAAATATATAAATATATTTAAAAATATATTTATACATAGGCATACATATACATACATTTATACATACATATTTATACATGGGGGTAGGCTACTGTGAAAATATAAAAGAAAATCGAGAATTGCTTTGAGGCAACAATCGTAGCTCAAACGGAAACTTATAATTACAACGATAGAACTGCTAGTGAAACTTTAAACGCGTTTTTCTCGAAAATATGCTTTTTGAAACGGTGTACACGATTTCTCGACATCTAATGAACGGATTGACTTGACAATTGGTACACTTATTGAGAGAGGTGGAGGAATAAAAAGCACAAAGCGGCGTACGGTCCTTAGGGTAAAAATATTGTAATACTAATTTTTATTTTGAACTTTAATTTTAATTGATTAGCTTATTAGTTAGAGATAAGGATGGAAAGGAGGATTTTGTAAAAAAAAACGCGAAAGCTGTACAGATTAAATAAACTACTACTACTACTGGTACACTTATTGAGTGTTATAATAGTTTAGTCTTGACTGACGTTTTTCTTAACACTTTTTTTGACGAACTATTAACAATGTCACTTCACTCGAAAAATCGAGAAAAATATTCAAATTTCTTTTACGGCTTGGAAAACGACAACAAAAAAAAAAGCTTCGTCAAATCTTACCCAATATTATCTATTTCACGAAAAAAAAAAGTTTTTTTCTCTCTGATCAACCGGGTGGCAAGAATCAAGTACACTGTTGAGTCCCTCACGTTTGAAGGTCCTTCACGAGATTGTTCATAACGTTTTTTATTTTCAATATTTTTTTATTGAAATTTGGTACACATCTTTGTTATCCCTTCAACTGCACGCTGGGTCATTTCGACCCCATTTTTTTTTCAACTGCCCGTATTGCAAAACGGGGTAATCTATTCGGCCGCAGTACGGCGCTCGAATGTTTCCCCACTCCTATTCTATAGGGGGGCATCGGCCCCCATCCTACATCCTGCCCACGTACTGAAGACAGCTGTCGAAAAAGTACCTGGGGTTGATTCGACCCCGGTCATGCAGTAGTGCGTTCAAAGTGAAAACATTTAAAAAAATTAAATTTGATGTTTTATTACATGTGAGTTACGATAGAAAATGCTCATAGATATTTTTTATTTTATTACTACTATATTAACTACTATAGTAAATGATGTATTCAGAATGCCGATCATAGATCATAGTAATATAAAATACTCATAGATATGAGCATTTTGCCGATGAGCAGAATGCCGATCATAGTAATAGAAAATGCTCCTAGATATTTTTTATTTTATTACTACTATATTAGCTACTATAGTAAATTATGTATTCAGAATGCCGATCATAAAACTAAAAGCAAGTGTCCGTTATGCAGGAGGGCTATGTGCAACAAGCACCGAATGTACTTAAGCGTCGATTGCGGTAAATGTGAATAATAATAAGTCATTGAAGTAATAAAAATGCGAAAAAAACTACGTTTTCAACAATTACTCTGCCGAAGGAGTCGATATTTTCCATTGGTCACTATCCCAAAAATGCTTAAATTCAAACCTCCGAATAAATATACTTTTTGGAAAGACGGTCGACATTGTCTTTTTTTGTACCTACAAACCTTCCTCATCAAAAACCGCAACGGACTTTTTTTATGTTTTGAAGAAAACAAATTATGATCTTTTTCGTGTAAGTATTTTTCAGCGCATCTCCCACTTTGAACCAATGTTTGGGCACTTAATTTTTGTTTTTCTTAAAAAAAGATATTTTGGGCCATAAAATAAGCCCAATTGACTACAAAAAACGTCTCTATAACAAAAAATGCATACTAACCGAAATAAAACGATTCGAAAAATGTCTGGGGTCAGATCGACCCCACATGCAATCAGAGATTCGTGGCGGAAGTGTGCAGTCGAAGGGTTAATGTACATATAAATAAATGCCCAACCGAGTTTTTAAGGGGCCAGTCCACCTTGAAAATTTCAAAAAATCGAAAGCAAGCAAGACTTGAAGAAATCGACGATGATGAGCAATCAGAAGGGATTTTGTACGGTGCAGGAATTGCCGATTGAGTTTAGGTAAGAGTTTTTCATAGTATCAATTTCAAACGCGTTTTTCTCGAAACAACGTTTTCAAAATCTAGCTCCATCGTATCTCTAAAACTAATAAACCGATTCTCTTGAAATTTGAACCACATATTGTAAACATGATTCGCAACAAGTTGACCCTCGATGGTTTTAAAATTTTGATTTTTACTCTTTTTTGCGAAAAACTGCGGAAAAACGCGTTTTTAAAATACTTTTTTCGTTTTTCATCTGCCATTTTTTTATTTTTTGATAAAACTTTATATCCGAGGGTCATTTTGTAGCTGGTGTCATACTGAATCTAATGGACTTTGATTTTTTTGTTTCAGACAAGCCGTTGCCGAGTTGTGATGGAGCTACCTAGCCCACCTACTTTTGAGGCGTTACGTTAAACTATAGTTTTTGTACTTAAACATGAATAAAAATGAATTAACATTTTTTTAAAATTTATTTCAAGACTTTATTCATCGAGCCCAACAACTTTTATATTCATATCTTTTATAAAATCCTCAACCAAAAAATCGCGAAAATAGCCTTTTTCGTGGCAAAGTGGACTGCCCCCTTAAGCTTCTTACGTATTCCTCCAAAATGAATATTTATTAATAACCCTGATTTTCCGATCATCCCAGTAGCCTGTGATGTAACCTAACTCCCTAAGTCGTCGTGCAAAATGGTGGGCGGCTGAGCGGTTTAAATAAAATAAAGAATTAAAAAAAGATTGTTAAAACATTCTAAATGCATTAGCATTAATAGTAAAGCACAAATTCTAGTGAATTTGGAATACTAAATTAGTGGCACCCTCACTTATAGCAAACGTCTGACCCGTTCGTTCACTATCTTGTGCAGTTTTTTACCATCGTGTGTTAATAACGTGACACTTACTACGCCGGGGAACTGATTTGCGAGTTTTTGAACAGTGTCTTTTTTCTTTCTCGTCGAGTTCCATTCGTCGATTTCGAAATCGCTGAGCTCCTCGTTGATCCTATTGATTTCTTTTGTCAAATTTTCCTCCTCGCGTTTTGAACATTCGAACGTCGCCATCAATTGTTCGTAGGATGCGCGTTTCGTGTCCAGTTCAGCTTGTGTCTTTGTCACGGCGTGTTCCAGTTTTTCGATACGCGCCGTAACGGCATCCCTGAGGATGCGTTTGCGATCAATCGCGTCCGACGCCTCATTCAGTTTGCTATTCTCATTTTCGTAGACGTCCTTGAGGATTTTGTATTCACGATCGAGGACCAAAAGTCGACGATTGTTAGTGGCGCATGCGGCGCACACGGAAAGCTTCAGTCTCGTGTACTCTTTGATCTGAAGGAATAGAAAAAAGTGGATGAGAAAGACTGAAATGTCTGTTTGCGAAATTTCAACGCGCTTTACCCTTTCCAACTCGAGATAATTCATATCAAGGTTAGCATCTTCCTTCGTATCGTCTATAGCAACTGCATCAAATCCTGACGCTAGCAACGTTCTTTAACATTACGTGTAAACGCGTCAATATATTTTCATTGAAGAAATACCAGACAGCAGGGGACTATTATCCAGACGAGGTAAAAAAAAAAGAAAGTTATGGACCTTTGGTTTCCGAAATACAATCTCGAAAAGGATTAATTGTGCAAAGTGAGACCCGTAAAGTTGTAAGATCGTCACGCGGGAGAATACTTCATAGTATACGAGTGGGTCCGCATAGACGATTCTGTCATGCGTGTCAGCCATCAGAGTATGGACTCGGAAGTGCGACGATCAACGTCCAACTGTGCCTGTATTTCCTTATGTCTTACGGGAAAAACTTATTGGCACTACTGTGAAACGAGAATTACGGTAAGGGGTTAGGCTGCTGTGAAAAATTCAAAAAATCGTTCGGCGCTTAAGGTAGAACGAGCGCGCGCTCATGTTTTCTATAGGTTTTGTTCAAATTTTAACCAGACATTGATCATATCATTATGCATGCTTGAGTGAAATTTCAGAACAGTCGACTATTTAGATTGGGACATAATGGGTTTTGATATTCCAACTTTTAACACTGCAGGGTCTGCATTGAAATTTGGACAGAATAATTTTTCGTAAAAATAATTTGTCCCCTATAACAAGAAGACATATGGCAACACCTCACCGAAGATCACACAAACAATATAACATATTAATATCTATAACGCAACTATTTTTTTTTATGATAAAAGTTTTTAACATTAGGAACACGATAATTTTTTTTTCTCGAAATATTGAACAATACTGTTCTGCGGTGTTGCCATATGTTTTCTTATTATAGGAGACAAATATTTTTTACGGAGAATTATTCTGTCTTTACTGAACGTTTTTAGCAAAACTAAATAGTAAAGGCAAACCAACCTTTTTTTACTCTTTCCCTAACGTTCGCTATCTAAAAATATTTTTTTTTCCAAATTTATAAACCCAATAGAATGGTACGACGAATTATGTTACCTGACTTTCGGTCAAGGCAGATCCTGCAGTGCTAAAAGTTGCAATTTAAAAACCCATCATCTCCCAATCTAAATAGTCGACTGTTCTGAAATTTCACTAAAAACATGCATGATGATATGAACATTGTTTGGTTAAAATTTGAACAAAATCTATAGAAATCAAGAGCGCGCGCTCGTTCTACCTTAAGGCAACTCAAATTGAAGAGGAAGGTCCAAGATATGGTGCAGGAATCGAAGATTGAAAGTACAATTATGATTACAACGATAGAACTTCTAGTAAAACTTTAAACGCGTTTTTCTCGAACCTGTTTTTCAAAACGGTGTACACGATTTCTCGACATCTAATGAACGGATTAACTTGAAATTTGGTACACTCATTCAGTGTAATAGTAGTTTGGTCTTGACCTACGTCTTTAATCTTGACATTTTTTTCACTAATTATTAACAATTATATCGTTTTTCCGCGGAAAAAATATTCACAATTGTTTTTATCATTGAAACACGCTAACGGAAATGCTCAGTCAAATCTTAGCCAATATTATCCATTTTATGAAGAAAAAAAAACTCGTTTCTTTAGATCAACAAAAATCAAGTACACCGTTGAGCCCTTTACGTTCAATGTCCCTTCACGAGATTGTTTATAACTTGTTTAATTATTTTTTAATGAAATTTGGTACACAACTTTGTTGATGTACATACAAATAAATAGCTAAAGGATTTTTCAATCACGATACTTATATACTCAAAATTAGTTTTTTTAACCCTCTGACTGCACGTGGGGTCGATCGGACCCCAGACGTTTTAAAAGTCGTTGTATTTCGGTAAATTTGCATTTTTTTGTAGTCAATGATGCTTATTTTATGGCCCAAAATTTATTTTTTAAGAAAAACATAAGTTAATTGCCCAAACATTCGTTCAAAGTGGGGGATGCGTTGAAAAATGCGTACCTGCACAAAGAAGAAAATTGGGTCAAAACGACCCAGTGTGCAGTCGGAGGGTTAAATAACCCTGACTAGTTGTCACACTAGCTTAAGGGGTTATATACAGTTTGAATTTTCGAAAAATCGATTTTTTAATTATTTTTTTTTTCGTAATGTACATATATTTAAGTACACACAGAAAATTTCTTGCCAATCCGGCGAATATTGTCGAAGTTACACGCAGATTTGTATTTTATTTTTTACTATATGTAAAATGCTTTTGAAAGTTTAAATGCGTTTTTCTCAAAACTATGTGTTTTAAAGTCGGTGAGCAAGATCTCTCGGAAACAGCTGAACCGATCAGTCTCAAATTTTAACCCAATATTTTCAAGTATATTTTTTAGTAATTAATTGAAGGTTTTTTCTTACTGATAAATATTTTCCATTTTATAAACAATTTAAGGCCTACATTTTTGTCAAAAAACGATTTTTTTATTTTGGAAAGCCACCATTTTGTCAAAAATTATTATCTTGCTTATACCTTCGATCAATTACAAAATAATCCATTATATTAAGGGGCTGTACCAGTGTGACACTTTCAAAAAATCGATTTTTTTTGCCTTATTCGACAGTTTATACTTTCAAGAATGTCATTATCATTTATATCATTTAAATCAATATCATTTTATCTTGCAAAAATCGATAGTTAAATATTTAAACGCGTCTTTCTCGAAATGAGGTTTTTCAAATTTGCTGACATTGTTACTCAAAGAGCAATTATCCGATTGACTTGAAATTTGAACTGAGTACTCTTGAATATATTTACTCTACAACGACGTAGGACATTTTTGATTGGATGAAAATTGACGATTTGGCATTGAAAAAAACGACCATTTTATAGGCAAGAAAACGGACTTTTTTCATAACTACGCCATTTTGTTAGATTTTGATATTTTTCGAAAATCCTACGTCATTGTACAGGAAATACCTTCCAGTTTAACGACATTTTTTCCTTTTTCGGTTTCAGCTACTCAAGCGGCCGGAATCATGTCAGCAGTGGAGGAACTTTTTTTTGGCGCCTCCGAAGGCAGCGCATAAGTCGCTTGGATCTCAATATTATTCTATGAAAAAATTATGTAATATAGGTCAAATATAGTCAAATATATTCTTAATTTTCCGAAACATTTAATTGAGTTCTTTTCTTCCATGAAATTCACGAAAATCACCCAAATTTTCAGCGTTCACACTGGTATAGCCCCTTAAGGAAATATTTTTGGTTTTTTCATTTTAGATGCTCCAGTCCAGAGATATCGTGCTCACCGCAGGACGCCTTTTTTTAGAGGTGCTCCTGGAGATCAGTTATAGCAGCTTTCAAAATAATTATTTTTACAAATAAAAAATGTTAAAATACAGTTAAAAGTTACCATAATATGTACAAACTTTTACGTTAATAGATTTAAAGGTCTTCTCAAGAAAAATTCTTGAAAAATCGATTTTTTGGACCTCCTGACTGTATAACCCCTTAACCCCTTAATAAAAAAATAAATACCTGGGATTCAGAAAGCTGTACGTCTTTTCCCAATGTATTGGAGTATCTATTGAAATATTTATCCTTCTCGCGTCGAGCCACGTTCAGTGCGTTCTCCAGATCTCGTATGACCGATCTCCGAGCCTCGTCTGCTTTTATCGCTGATTCGTACGACTGCTCGCACGTGCGAGCTTGTTTCTCGAGATGCTCTTTCGTCGCTCTAACTTTCACGAGTTTGTCCGCTATATTCTTCACCTCGAGTTCTCTGGGTTTGCAAGTTTCTTCCCTCTCTGCGCATTCGCAAGCTAGAGTTTCGCAATCCTCGAGTATTCGGCCCAATTCCTTTTCCATGCCGTATTTCTTCTTTGCCACCTCGTTGATCGCTGTCTTCAACTTATGCTCGTCCACGGACCAGCTCTCCGTCGCTCGTCTAATGTGGTAAAGATTGAACAGCAAGAGCTGCAGCTGTGCAGCTTCCTGTTTGTGACAAATACCATTACTGATGAGACGGACTTTCTCGTCAAACAATCGTAGACGGTTCGTCTCGATTTGCAATGAATTTCTTCAATGATGTACGCACGTTTTCCTCAGACAATTGATGGTATCTCCTGGCTTGCAGTTGATGAGCTTGCATATTTTTTATGTCCCTGGAGAGAGAGCTCTTGCCACTGGACAACGCCTGGTGCTCTCTCTCGTATTGTAACAGCTCTTCCTTCAACCTGAAATATAAAAGAAACAGTGAACAGATGTCTAGAATATTTTTTTCACCTTCCAGCAACATCTTGAGAGATTAGGCTACTGTGAAAATTACGAACACTCGCTTGTCGCTCAAGGCAACTCAAATTGAAGAGGAAGGTCCAATGTATCGTGCAAGAATAGCAGATTGTAGGTAAACTCATGATTACAACGATAGAACTGCTAGTCAAACTTTTCACACGATTTCCCGACACCGAATGAACGGATTGACTCGAATTTTGGTACACTTATTCAGTGTAATTGCGATTATATATACGTAGTCTTGACCAACGTTTTTCTCAACATTTTTTTAAATCAGTTATTAACAATAATTGTCATTTTACATTGATAGATCGAAGAAAAAAATCAAATTCTTTTATTTTTTTATGATTGAAACAAGACGCCAAAAAAGCCCGGTCAAGTCTTGGCCAATATCATGTATTTTAAGAAAAGAAAAACATCGTTTTTTTTTCCTTTTTCAAATCAACTGGGTGGCCAAAATCAAGTATGTTTAAAAGTCGTTTACGAGACTGTTTATAACTTCTTAAATTATCAATACTTTTTATGAAATTTGGTGCACAATTTTGTTCATGTCGATACAAATGAATGTCCAAACGCTTTTTCAACCATCTCACTTATGCCTTTAAATTTTTTTTTAATATCCCTGATTTCTGTGTCATCACTGGAGCATGTTTTTCGACAATATCGAAAACACGGAAATAAATCGGACCAAAAATCCGATATTGGTCGCGAATAATATCGATATTTCGATATCAGAGTTGAAAACATCAAGATATTATTCTAACTTCTATTATTTCCATTTAAGGCGTCTGGCCACCTTGGCCGATCGAAAAATGGGTATATTTAAAAAAAAAATAAACTCGAAAGTATAGGCCGGAATATTTTTATTTTTTTACTAAACGTCAGAAAGGGCTTTAAGAATAACGTTAATAGATTTCCGTTCAAAATATTAAAAAATGGCGCCGTTATGCACATTGCCGCGGAGGCTCTCCGCACGATACGCGCGGTCGATTAAAAAAAAGATTCGGTGAAAAATACAATTTTTTTCTTCGGCTCACAATAATTTTTTTAATGGTCGCAAAAAAACCGCTACGCTACATTGTAGCGACACTACTCATGAATGAGCTAATTTTTTTTTTTTTTTATGGGACATGACCGGTTAACAGCTGAGACAACGACCGCGCGTATCGTGCGCAGGGCCTCCGCGGCAATGTGCATAACGGCGCCATTTTTTAAATATTTTGAACGGAAATTTATTAACGTTATTCTTAAAGCTCTTTCTGACGTTGTGTAAAAAAATAAAAATATTCCGGTCCGTACATTCGAGTTTATTATTGTTTTTTTTTAATATACCCATTTTTCGATCGGCCCAGGTGGCCAGACGCCTTAAGATACTTTTAGTTGTTTTTTTTACTCCGTTTAACAGCCTTGAAATATTATTACCAACATGGGGGTGTGAAGTGGAATATGGTGTGGGATATATATATATAATTATCTACATTACATATTTTCGGAGTGTCAACTTATTCATCCACAAGTGTGGAATCAGAAAGGGCCTTTTCTTCCGCGGCTTACATTTGCAATAACGTCATCTCCGAAAAACGAAACTCCAGATGCCCTCTATTTTTTGCAGTCATTGTTCCAACAATTTCAATCTCGTCAATCAATGTGACCATGCTGTAGCCTGCCTTCCACCAGCTATGCCATTTGTTTGCATTCTGATAGTTACTACTGCACTGACTTTCATAAAACTTCCTAATTTTGATTTTGCTTGTTCACTACTTTTTTTTATTCGCATAAAAGTTCCTATTTTTTGTTTTTCCTTTGTTTACTTATTTTATTTTGGGTTGCGTATATTTAAGGGGTAAGGCCACAGTAGAATTTTCCAAAAATCGATTTTTTTCTCGCTAAAACGGTGCTTCATCATCATAAGAATAAGTTACTATTCGATTTATAGCAAGACATTTTTTTCACCGACTTTGAGCGTATAACATAAGCCCGCCTCTGGCACGGCCATAGAGTACCTAAAACTTTAAACGCGTTTTCCTCGAAACAGCTTTTTTCCAATTGGCGTGACAAATAACTTCAACAATTTTCACTCGATTTACTTCAAATTCAAGAGTTATGTTCGAAAACTTTTCTCATAATCGAAAACTTTTTATTTTATGAGCAGTTTTATACGAAAGTTTTCACTGAAAATTCATTCAAATACCTACAACTCAATTCAAATACCTACAACTTTTGGATAAGAGAATATTTTTTAAATTCCGTACGTACTTCTTCAGGTATTCCAATGTAGATTGACGAGAATTTTTGTTTTTTGGTCTAGGTAAAAAATTGTGGATGCTATATGTCACGCTGCGGAGCGCCTAAAAAAATAAAAGAAAACAGTAGTCTGCCATTTTGAACATCGAAAAAAAAAATTCTAACACCTTGATATTTATACTAAATAGATGTGTAATTAATTTTATAAGTGAATCACTTTTTCAAACGAAAAAAAAATTGTTAAATTCGCATTTTATACCCGTTACTGTGGCCTAGCCCCTTAAGGACAAAGCATAGTATGTTTAGAAATGTATAATAAATGAAGATTTCAATAAAAGACGGTGGCTTTCAATAAATACTGTGGTTTCACTGAGCTATACGCAATTATTTCTACAACTTCCATCTTCACTTTCGAGCTTCTAACATTTTGAATCAAGGTTTTCCATAAATATCGGAAAAAATCGAAATACCGGTATTCCGATATCACAACTTGTTGATATCGAAATAATACCGCTAATAGAAAAAGCTCGAATAGTCCAAGCTCTAATCATCACAGGAGCCTACCCCCTTAAATGTAGCTTTTATCTAGTATTTGTGAGTAATCGTTTTACAATTGTCCGCCCAGTCAAAAGTCTGTGATAATTTTTTTTATGTTTTCGATTTACAGATCGTTTTGCTCGGGAAGAATATAAAAAAATGATAATACTTTGTCTCCACTTTGGCGACCAATATATAGAATGATAATATCTCACCGGTCGTATTCGGGTTTCATTGCAGCCGAGCCGCTCATCTCCTCGAAGATTTTGGTTCTCTCGTTAGGCCTTTTCAAGATAATAGACTCCACGGAATCTTGGAACACCAAAAAGTTGTTCACTCTGCTGTTGATGTTCAATGTTCTCAGTGCATCCTCGTAGTCGCGTAACGTGATCTCCTAAAGGAAATTTTCACAGGTGTACTACAGTTCGACGATTCGTACACATTTGGAAAATCTCCGCGTATCTTACATTGTTGTTAACGAAGCATCGACAATCGCATCCCAAGACGGAACGCTTGAAACTGTGTTCGCTTCCGTCGTCCATCCGCAGAATGACTCGGACGAACATACTGAAAGAGATTGAAAGCGCGTCACGACCGGAGATTCACGTGCGAACGGCAAACGCAACGACGGACACTGGTTTTTTACCCTTGCCGTCTCGGAGCGGATGTATGAACAAGTTCTTCCATTCTGGATACTCGCAGATAGTTGGATTTGGTACCCATGGCGAAAGCGACCGCATCCATGATGTTCGACTTTCCTGAAACGATAGCCACCGAGTAACGCTTGTGCTCGCTCAAAATGTTGGATACACGATACGGATGGAATAACGATCTTGGAAATGTGTAAAAAGGGGAGAAGAAAAGATCGGCGTTACCAGCTCCATTTGGTCCCGTTACGACGATGAATTTCTCCCGTATCTTCACCACGTGATTTCCAATGAAAGTCTTGAAATTCTGTAATTCTAACTGCACAAGAATCACCATCGCTCGTGCTCGTTTGAAACTGTCTTAAAACGAATATAGGTATTTGATAAATGTGAAGCAGCGAAACTGTTTGTAAATGACCAGTGCTCGTCAATTCCCGCTCCCAAATGCCCTCAAGCGGACGTTTCGAAACGTTTCTACAACAGGATAGCTATAACTATATATGCTACAGGCAAATGCGCGCGTTGCCCAATAGGAGCGTCGAGATGGTAATCTCGGTTTTTCTCGCTTTCGCATTGGTCGAAGCGGCACGCGATCGAAATGTTTCGGGGAAATACCGTACTTTTCTCGCAAGTGCGAGGCTTCGAAGAACTCAGTTTAAAAATAAACAAAGCAAACTTTTCGCCTAAAAATCGACAATTGAGGAATTCATGATTCAATTTTATATGCTATTACGCAATTGTAGTTAACCTAGCAAAGGAACAATATACAATAGTGGTACGACGGATGTATAAACACGGGCACAAAGAACACAGAGGTCGCAAGAAAACAACTTAGCAACGTTTTGGCGGCGCGTTCGGGGAATACGTTCGGTCGGCGTTGCAATTTGTTTTTTTTTTTCGTCAGGACTAGCCATCGCTTTCGGCGTCGGTCCGACAACTGAGTCTCTTCAATTTTCGGTAGTTTGTTCCGAGAGAAGTAATTTGTCATGCCGGCGTTTTTGAAACTCATTGAACTTGAGAATTTCAAGTCTTATGCCGGTAAACTCGTTATCGGTCCTCTCAAGTCATTCACGGCTGTTATCGGGCCTAATGGATCGGGTGGGTTTGTTGCACACACGTGTTTCTTTGTGCTATCCTTTTATTTTGCACTGCGAAAAGTGGTGGATTTTGCGAGTTGCGTCTTTCGGTTCGGAACGATTTTAACAGAGATTTGTGAATTTGCAGGCAAGTCTAATTTCATGGACGCCATAAGCTTCGTCCTGGGAGAAAGAAGCGGCAGCCTTCGCGTCAAACGTTTGAGCGAACTGATCCATGGCTCTTCGATACAAATGCCTGTTGCTTGCAGGTTCATCGTCCTTTTTTCTCACAATAATTAGTCGATTATAGTAATCGTGCGATGCGGTTGCATCTCTTAGCAGCAAATATGTTTAAGCGTCAAGGATGTTGGGTCTTGGAAAAATTCTACCATCGCGATCAAGGGATTAGGCTACCTTGACGATTCGAAAGTCAGGGTTATTTGGAGAAATTAATTTGAAAGAAATACATACGACGAGTGAAACATTGTTTGGGCATTTATTTGTATTTCATCGAAATTTTATCATTTGTATTTCATCGAAATTTCATTTCAATTTGTAATTCATCGAAATTTCATCGAAAGAAAATAATTCAAGAAGTTATAAACTATTTTGTGAAAGATCTTTCAACGCTCCACAGTGTACTTGATTTTGGCTACCTGGTTGATCTGAAAAAACAAAACGAGTTTTTTTTTCTTAAAATAGATAATATTAAGGCTATATTAAGATAATATAAATATTAAGATAATATTAACTTGACAGAATTTTTTCCTTGCTGAGATGTTGCAGTCGACAAGGAAAAAATTGAATCTCTTTTTTGAACTTTTTAAGTAAAGTGATATTATTGTCAATTAATGGGAAAGAAAGGTTAAAATAAAAAACTTCCTTCAAGACTAACCCACGGTTACACTGAATAAGTGTACCAAATTTCAAGTAAATCCATTTTTTAGATACCGAGAAAACATGTACACACTTTTGAAAACATAGTTTTGAGTAAAACACGTTCAAAGGTTTACTAGCAGTTCTATCGTAATGATGAGTTTACTTTCAATCTGTGATTCCTGCACAATATGTTGGACCACCCTCTTCAATTTAAGTTCCCTCGAGCAAAGAACTGGTTTTTTATTTTCACAGCAGCCTAACTCCTTAGCATTGGGTGCATTACGTTCTTTGTTTCAAATCCGTATGCAAAATTTGAGATCAATCCGGTAACCTGTTGACATACTGTAACATTTTAATTTGCAGTATTGCATTTCTTTTTATAGGACGCTGTTTTACAATAAGATATGATGGGAAAGAGTATAATAAAAGAATAGTATAGAATGTTTTAGAGCTTTCGTGTTGGTAATTTATGTAGGAAAGAAACTTTTTGGGAAATTTCACAATCATCTACTATACAATTGTAGTGTAATTAATTTCGATGTACTGATATCTGTTTTATTTTCGTGCTTGGCTCTTCACAGTTAGGTAAAAATACCTAACTGTACAGCAGCAATGTAAATAGTTCATTCGCTCAAGAATTGCGGTGGTTGTGAGGCTTGACATATTCATTCCCAAGACTTTTGCCCTGATATAGTCAAATAAAAACAATGGAGTCAAATAAAAAAGAATAAATGCAGGTGACACAATCATCTCATGAAAACACTCTTAACGGGAAATTTGTGGCTCATCCTACCAATAATGCCACTCAGAACTGGTTTAACTTTACGTCCTGAATAGATGTTTGACAATTTCAAATTTTTGCCACTTTGCCTCGAACTACATCTCCCATACGTTCTTAAGTCAATGTAGATTGAAAAATGTACGAATCACTCGAGTTACAATCACACACTCGTAATAAATTAGAGTATCGTGATGTTATCGATGTTTTATCGCAATAGCAATAATAAGTGGCGGTAAAATTGTTTAAGGGGTTAGGCCATAGTAACGGGTATAAAATCATGTGCGAATTTAACAGTTTTTTTCGTATGAAAAAGTGATTTACTCATAAAATTAATTACACATCTATTTAGTATATCAAGCTGTTAGATATTTTTTTTTTTTTCGATGTACAAAATGTCCGACTACTAATATTTTCTTTTGTTATCTTTTTTAAGGCGCTCCGCGGCGTGACATTTAGCATCCATAATGTTTTATCTAGAACAGAAAACAAAAAATCTCGTTAATCTACATTAGAATACCCAGAGAAGTACGTACGGAAATTATGAAATATTGTATTATTTAAAAGTTGTAGGTATTTGAATTGAGTTGTAGGTATTTGTATGAATTTTCAGTGAAAAATTTCGTACAAAACTGCTCATAAAATGAAAAGTTTTCGATTAATCAGAAATTCCGTACGTACTTCTCTGCGAAATGCAATTAGGAACATAACTTTTAAATTTGAACTTTATTTTTGATTTAAATTTAAATCGAGTAAAAATTGTTAAAGTTATTTGTCACGCCAATTGGGAAAAAGATGTTTTGAGCAAAACGCGTTTAAGGGGAGATATACACCTAGAAGCCGGAAAAAAGGACATTTTTGTGAATTTTTCAAGGAAAACTATTTGAAATTTCGGATTGGGGTTTAAATTGTCTAAAAGTATATACATTCATAAATATGTTTAATTTTCTTTATTTAAAAATATCAAAAATATACGAGGATATTGTATGATCCTTGGAGCGTCGTAAAAAAAATCTGCGTATACGGTACCAACTGGCGTTTCTTCAAAAATCATCTGAAAAAAAAAACCAAAAAGATGATCAAATTTGATACTATAATCTAGTACTTGTCATAGCCGATTTTGAAAATATCGATTTATGACAAAATGGCGGACGTTTGAACATAAATAGTGATTTTTGGGCCAAAAATTAGTTATTATATTGCCTATAAAACAAAAACTAAGTAACGGGAAAAAAAATCCTATGACAAGTACTAGATAATGGTGTATAGAATAACCACAAAAAACCTCAAGGCAATCGGTTCATTGATTTTTCAGAAATTTTGGGTACCGTTTTGAAAAACGTGGTTTTGAGAAAAACGCGTTTGAAAATTTGGGAATGAATAAATCATGAAATTTGTCAACTTACATGGAATCATCGTTACCAGGCCCATAATGTAGGTCTTCTACGGTCGACGGAATGTTCATAGCTTCTCAATCCTCGACCTCGACCATCTAAGTGTATATCTCCTCTTAAAGTTTTAGGTACTCTATGGCCGTGCCAGAGGTGGGCTTACGTTATACGCTCAAAGCCGGTGAAAAAATTCTTGCTATAAATCGAATAGTAACTTATTCTTATGATCATAAAGCACCGTTTTAGCGAAAAAAATCGATTTTTTGAAAATTCTACTGTGGCCTTACCCCTTAAGTCCGTCTACTGAACTTTCTTCAGCGGACAGAACGCTCTTCATTGTTTATGGCCAAAACCATATTCCGAATCACGATGAATTAGGGGAAATTTCATAGCAATCATATACCTACTCGTGTACATTGCCATAATATTAATGTGGTAGTAAAAAATGATTTTTTTTTCAGTTCATCTGTAAAAGCTGTATTCGAGTTGACGGACGGGACCGAGAAGAGCTTTATGCGCACTGTGGAAGGTTCGTCATCGGAGTACCGCATAAACGGTGATGTGAGAAGCTACCGCGTTATTCTGATTTTCCACCGCTAGTTTTGTAATACTGAAGCATTGGGATGATTAAACAAGTATAACAATCGTTTCTCTAGCTGGTCACGGGTCCGGCATACGCCGCGGATCTCCAGGCTATCGGAATCAACGTGAAAGCCAACAATTTTCTCGTCTTCCAAGGGGACGTAGAATCCATAGCGACCAAAAAATCGCAAGATTTAACGTCGCTCTTTGAAGAAATCAGCGGATCCAGCGCATGGAAGGCTGATTACGAAAGGTCCAATTGAATACGACTACCGGATGAATCTCCAATATCAAAGGACCAATGCTTCAACATATTTAATTTACGATTCTCAGACTGAAAGCCGAAATGCTACAAGTCGAGGAAGAGATCCAGCGCTCCTATCTGAAGAAAAAAGGGATGGCTGCGGAGAGAAAGGAAGCGACGGTCGAGATGAAGGAAGCCGAGAAGTATCAGCGCATGAAAGAAAAATGTGTATGAAAAAAAAATCCTTTATCGGTCTCAACACTTCGTCAAAGGCCGCGGCGAGATAATTCTGTGCAAAATATTGACTTTTTTTTACATCAGGCGGAGAAACTAATCGAGCTTCAGTTGTTTCGCTTGTATCACAATGAAAAAACGCTCGAGAAACTCGCGTACGAGCGAACGGTCAATGAACAAGAGCTCGGGAAGGTCGAGGCGAAGAAAGCGAGCGCCGAGGAAACGCTCAGAGACAAAAGAAAAGAATCTGGCAAACTTGCACGCGAATTAGCAAAGATGGAGCACGATATGAGGGAGGCGGAGATTGCGGTAACGAGGAAGAAGCCAACATTTATAAGGGCAAAGGCAGGCATCGCGCATGTGCAGAAGAAGCTCGAGACTGCCGCAAAGTCATTGAGTCGAGCTCGCATCGCCGAAGATGAACACCAGAGAGATATCAACGAGCTTCAGGAAGAATTGGCGAAAATTGAGACTGCGAAAGCTGCTTACGAGGCGAGCGTTGCCAGTGAATCTCAAAGTCAAATTTCCGATGTCAATCTGGAAGAAAAACAGGCAAATTTCCATTTTTATTTTACTATACTTGTTCTCTTTCACTGCAGTCATCTTCCACCTGATACAATTAGCTTAAGGGGTTAGACCACTCTAGAGGCCGAAAAAGGCTTTTTGGCGGTTTTTTTTTCAGAAAAAACTACAAAAGAAATCGAGAGTACAAAAAAGAGTGTTTATCATACATATCAGTGACTGTATATAATTATTTTTGTGAAGCGATTAATTTCAAAATGGCGGCTGTGCAGCGTTTATCTCAAAACTGCAATTTTTAAGTTGGCCGGAAACATAACTCAGACAATTTTCAACCGATTCACATGAAATGTTAAATATATCTTGAAAAATACACTGTCTATGGAAGTACGTAGGATTTTTTCTTATATTGCATACTTCATTCGTTATTAACGGGAGATATACACCTAGGGGCCGGAAAAAAGGTCATTTTTGTGAATTGTTTCAAGGATAACTATTTGAAATTTCGCATTGGGGTTTTAATTATCTAAAAGTATATACATTGAAAAATATGTTTAATTTTCTTTATTTAAAAATATCAAAAATATACAAGGATATTGTATGATTCTTGGAGCGTCGTAAAAAAATCTGCGTATACGGTACCCACTGGCGTTTCTTTAAAAATCATCTAAAAAAAAAACCAAAAAGATTATTAAATTAGATACTATAATCTAGTACTTGTCATCGCCGATTTTGAAAATATCGATTTATGATAAAATGGCGGATGTTTGAACATAAATAGTGATTTTTCGGCCAAAAATTAGTTATTATTTTGCTTATAAAACAAAAACTAAGTAACGGAAAAAAAATCCTATGACAAGTACTAGATAATGGTGTATAGAATAACCACAAAAAACCTCAAGGCAATCGGTTCATTGGTTTTCGAGAAATTTTGGGTACCGATTTGAAAAGCCTGTCGGCTCGGCGCCGCAAAACACGTTTCACTTTCTCGGCTTTAACTGGCTTATTTATCGAAATATTAACTTGCCGTTTTCACCAGATATTCTGGAGACCTCAAACTTCAAAAAAATGCAAAAAAAAATCGATTTTTCGACCATCTAGGTGTATATCTCCCCTTTACAATTATCTGACGATTTTTTAGGCAAATGTTTCACTTTCCAAAAATTGCCTAAAAAGTCGTCAGATGATTGTTAATAACAAATGAACTATGCAATATAAAAGAAATCCTACGTACTTCCATAGACAATGTATTTTTCAAGATATATTCAACATTTCAAGTGAATCGATTGAAAATTGTCGGAGTTATGTTTCCGGCCAACTTAAAAAATGCAGTTTTGAGATAAACGCTGCACACCCGCAATTTTGAAATTAATCGCTCCAAAAAATTATTGCATACAGTCACTGATATGTATGATAAACACCCTTTTTTGTAATCTCGATTTATTTTGTAGTTTTTCTGAAAAAAATCCTCAAGAAGCCTATTTTTTCGGCCTTTACAGTGGCCTAAGGCCTTAAGGCGTTACGCCACAGTAATTTTTTTCGTATGAAAAAGTGACATTTAGCATCCACAATTTTTTACCTAGAATAAAAAACAAAAATTCTCGTTACATTAGAATACCTAGAGAAGTACGTACGGAATTTAAAAAATATTGTTTTACTCAAAAGTTGTAGGTATTTCAACTTAAGAAATGAATTTTCAGTTAAAAATTTCGTTATAACTGCTCATAATATGAAAAGTTTTTGATTAATCAGAAATTCCGTAGGTACTTCTCTGCGAAATGCAATTAGGAACGCAACATTTAAATTTGAAGTAATTCGAGAGAAAATTGTTGAAGTTATTTGTCACGCCAATTGGAAAAAAGCTGTTTCGAGAAGTTTCGAGTAGTCGGCCACTTTGAAAATCGAAAGAAAAAAAATCGACCAGCTTGATATTCATACTAAGTAGATATGTAATTAACTTTATGAGTGAATCACTTTTACATACGAAAAAAAAAATGTTGAATTCGCACATGATTTTTTACCCGTTACTGTGGCCTAACCCCTTAATACAATCCGGCTCGTGCCTCGCGACATCTTTTTCAGATTCGCGAGTACAATCGGTTGAGAGAGGAGGCGAGTAAGCAGTCCGCCGCGTACGTTCAACTTCTCGATTCCGCAAATCGCCGAGTAAAATCGGATCAGGATAGGCTCGAGAACGAGATCAGGAAAAAAACCGAGCTTGAGGACAAACTAAAGCAGAAGCGTCACAAGCGGGATGCCACTATAAAACGTATAGACAATTTGGAGGAGTACATAATCACGATGGAGGATTCACTGGCGAATCAGGTAAAAGTACGCGACGAGCTGCAGAACGTACTCGGTACATCCAAAGATAAGATCCAAGATCTGCAACGGGACCTCGAGAGGATAACCGATCAATTGGGCGATGCCACTGTCGACAAGCACGAGTTGGCAAGAACACAGAGAAAGACCGAAATTGTGGAACATTTCAAACGGCTCTATCCCGGAGTGGTAAGCTTGTTATGGCGGAAAAAAAAAGATTTCGTGTTGAAAGAAATTGCAGTGGAGCGAGATCGATTATTTGAATTGGCTTGCAGTACGACCGGATGTACAATATGTGCGAACCGATCCACAAGCGTTACAACGTCGCGGTAACGAAAATTCTCGGCATATACATGGAAGCGATAGTCGTCGATACCGTCGAAACCGCCAATCGATGTATCCAATACTTGAAAGAACAGTATCTCGAGCCTGAGACTTTTCTGCCACTCGATTACATTCAACTGAGGCCCCTCAAGGAACGTCTACGTGATATCAAAGAACCCGCGAACGTTAAATTGCTATACGACGTTCTCAATTTTCGGCCCAAAGAGATCGATCGGGCTATTTTATTCGCAACTAGAAACGTACTCGTTTGCGAGAGCTCCGAGGACGCGTGCAGAGTCGCTTACGATATGGACAAGCAAAAGCGTTACGACGTGCGTAAAAACAAATTTAATAGTCTCCTGATTCACGTAAAAATCGTCATGTTCACCAACGCAAACTCACCTGCTCAACGGCTGCAATGATTTCATACAAATGCAAATGCCAGAACTTTTTTTAAGGGGTTATATACAGTCGGGAGGCCGAAACAGATCGATTTTTCAAGAATTTTTCTTGAGAAGACCTTCAAATCTATTAAGGGGTTAGGCCACAGTAACGGGTATAAAATCATGTGCGAATTTAACAATTTTTTTCGTATGAAAAAGTGATTCACTCATAAAATTAATTACACATCTATTTAGTATGAATATCAAGCTGTTGGAATTTTTTTTCGATGTACAAAATGGCCGACTACTAATATTTTCTTTTGTTATCTTTTTTTTAGGCGCTCCGCGGTGTGACATTTAGCATCCACAATTTTTTACCTAGAACAAAAAACAAAAATTCTCGTCAATCTACATTAGAATACCTAGAGAAGTACGTACGGAATTCAAAAAATATTGTTTTATTCAAAAGTTGTAGGTATTTGAACTTAAGAAATGAATTTTCAGTGAAAAATGTCGTTATAAGTGCTCATAAACTGCTCATAAAATGAAAAGTTTTCGATTAATCAAAAATTCCGTACGTACTTCTCTGCGGAGTGCAATTAGGAACATAACTTTAAAATTTGAAGTAAATCGTGCGAAAATTGTTGAAGTTATTTGTCACGCCAATTGGAAAAAAGCTGTTTCGAGAAGTTTCGAGTAGTCGGCCATTTTGTACATCGAAAAAAAGTATATATATTTTCTAACAGCTTGATATTCATACTAAATACATGTGTAATTAATTATATGAGTGATTCACTTTTTCATACGAAAAAAATTGTTAAATTCGAACATGATTTTATACCCGTTACTGTGGCTTAAGGCCTTAAGGCGTTATATATAGTCAGGAGGCCCTAAAAGATCGATGTTTCAAGATTTTTTCTTGAGAAGACCTCTCAAATCTATTAACGTAAAAATTTGTACACATATTATGATAACTTTTAACTGTATTTTAACATTTTTTTTTGTATAAATAATTATTTTGAAAGCTGCTATAGCTGATCTCCGGGAGCACCTCTAAACAAAGCGTCTTGCAGTGAGCACGATATCTCTGGACTGGATCATCTAAAATGAAACCAACCAAAAACATTTCGTCAATATAGTGGATTATCTTGTAATTGGTCGAAGGAATAAGCAAAATAATAATTTTTGACAAAATGGCGGCTTCTCAAAACAAAACAAAAACGATGTTTGACAAAAATGTTGGCCTTAAATTGTTTATAAAATGGAAAATATTTATCGGTGAAAAAAAACCTTCGATTAATTACTATAAAAATATACTTGAAAAGATTGTGTTAAAATTTGAGACGGATCGGTTCATCCGTTTCCGAGAAATCTTGCTAATCGTCGTTAAAAACACAATTTTGAGAAAAACGCGTTTGCTATACCAGTGTGAACGCTCTAAATTGGGTGATTTTCGGGAATTTTTTGGAAGAAAAGTACTCAAAAAAATGTTTCGGAACATTAAGAATACATTTGGCTATATTTCATCTATATTACATAATTTTTTCATAAAAAAATATTGAGATCCAAGCGACTCATGCGCTGCCTTCGGAGGCGCTAATAAAATAAGTTCCTCCGCTGCTGACATTATTCCGGCCGATTGAGTAGCTGAAACCGAAGAAGGAAAAAATGTCGTTAAACTGGAAGGTATTTCCGTACAATGACGTAGGATTTTCGAAAAATATAAAAATCTAACAAAATGGCGTAGTTATGAAAAAAATCTGTTTTCTTGCCTATAAAATGGTCGTTTTTTTCAATCGCAAATCCTCAATTTTCATCCCATCGAAAATATCCCACGTCATTGTAAAGTAAATATATTCAAGAGTACTCAGTTCAAGTTTCAAGTCAATAGGATAATTGCTCTTTGAGTTACAATGTCAGCAAATTGAAAAATCTCATTTCATATTCTTGAAGCATAAAAATCTTGAAAGTATAAAAATCTCATCTCATATTCTTGAAAGTGAAAACTGTCGAAAAAAGCAAAAAAAATTGTTTTTTTTTTTTGAAAGAGTCACACTGGTATAGCCCCTTAAAGTTTCAAAAGCACTTTCGAACGCTCTGACACGTCATTACAAATGTGCGTGTAACTTCGAGAATATTCGCCGGATTGATAATAAATTTTCTCTGTGTGTACTTAAATATATGTACATTACGAAAATAAAATTTAAAAAAAAAACAATTTTTCGAAAACTTTAACTGTATATAACCCCTTAAGTCGCCAAAGGTGCTTACATTATTTAAATTTTTGTTGCAGTGTATCGCGTTGGATGGAACGTGCTACCAGAAGGCCGGTCTCATTTCCGGCGGAAGTTTGGACCTGGCGAGGCGGGCAAAGCGCTGGGATGACAAACAAATGGCTCAGCTCAAGTCGCAAAAAGTCAGTGACGAAATAATTCACAAGCACGTGACAGCGCTCATTGTTCACGGTGCGAAATATTTGAGGGCTCGTTGCTGAACATCGTTCTCGATTTTAGGAACAAACGACCAAGGAACTGAGAGAGGTGCTCACCAGATCTCGCAAAGAATCGGAATTGAATTCCGTCCAATCGCAGATTCGCGGTCTCGAAACTCGATTGAAGTACAACAAAAGCGATTCAATAGAAACTGCAAGTATCAATTCCAAATGGTTGTCTTTACGTTCTTCAATGGATGATGCTCGGAAAAAGTTCACGCATTAGCTTGTCTCTTGTAGAGGAAGGAAGTCGACAAGCTCGACGCCGAGATTGGCCAACTGCACGAAGAAATTGAGAAGATTGCGGTAATAAATTCAAAGATTCCATTTATCAGTGGCACGGTTTCAAAATAAGATAAACCAGAGGTTCTCAAACTTTTTTAGCGACGGAACCATTTTGACACACTAAATATTTTACGGAGCCGTAAAATAAGCAAAACCTGATTTTATGTTTATTTTTTAATGAAAATCGGGGGATAGTACAATATCCGGGGTGCCAAGTTTTGAACGTTGATTCTTGATATTTGAACAAAAATAATGAGAATGACAAGAACAAAAAAATTGCCGTTTTTGGCTTCATTAAGGGGTTATATACAGTCAGACAGCGGAAAAAGATCGAATGTTCAAAATTTTTTCTTGAGATGTCCTCTAAATCTATCAACGTAAACATTTGTACACATATTATGGTAACTTTTAACTGTATTTTAACATTTTTATTTGTAAAAATAATTATTTTGAAAGCTGCTATGGCTGATCTCCGGGAGCACCTCTAAAAAAAGGCGTCTTGCGGTGAGCATGATATGTCTGGACTGGATCATCTAAAATGAAAAAACCAATAATATTTCAATAATGGATTGAATGTTAATATTATTGGAAAAACCAATAATATTAACATAATGGATTATCTTGTAATTGATCGAAGGAATAAGCAAAATAATAATTTTTGACAAAGTAGCGGCTTTTCTAAAAAAAAATCGATTTTCGACAAAAATGTAGGCCTTAAATTGTTTATAAAACGGAAAATATTTATCGATGAGAAAAAACCTGCGGTTAATTACTAAAAGGTATATACTTGAAAAGATTGTGTTAAAATTTGAGACTGATCGGTTCAGCCGTTTCCGAGAAATCTTGCTCACCGACTTTGAGGAGCCAGTCCACTTTGGAGCCACGAAAAAAAGGCTATTTTCGCGATTTTTTTTGTTGAGGATTTTATAAAAGATATGAATATAAAAGTTGTTGGGCTTGATAAATAAAGTCTTGAAATACATAAAGAATTTTTTTTTATTCATTTTTATTCATTTTTACGTACAAAAATTATAGTTTAACGTAACGCCTCAAAAATAGGTGGGCTAGTTAGCTCCATCACAACTCGGCAACGGCTTGTCTGAAACAAAAAAATTAAAGTCCTTTAGATTCAGTATGACACCGGCTACAAAATGATCCTCGGATATAAAGTTTTATCGAAAAATAAAAAAATGGCAGATGAAAAACGAAAAAAGTAAAAAAAAACGCGTTTTTTCGCAGTTTTCGCAAAAAAAGAGTAAAAATCAAAATTTTTAAACCATCGAGGGTCATCTTGTTGGGCATCATGTTTACAATATGTGGTTCAAATTTCAAGAGAATCGGTTTATTAGTTTTAGAGGTACGATGGAGCTAGATTTTGAAAACGTTGTTTCGAGAAAAATGGGTTTGAAGTTTAAACTATGGAAACTCTTACCTAAACTCAATCGGCAATTCCTGCACCGTACAAAATCCCTTCTGATTGCTCATCATCGCCGATTTCTTCAAGTCTAGCTTGCTATCGATTCTTTTAAATTTTTAAAGTGGACTGGCCCCTTAAAAACACCGTTTTGAGAAAAACGCGTTTAAAGTTTCAAAAGCACTTTCGAATGCTCTGACACGTCATTACAAATGTGCGTGTAACTTCGAGAAGATTCACCGGATTGACAAGAAATTTTCGGTGTGTGTACTTATATATATGTACATTGAAAACATTTTTTTAAATCGATTTTGCGAAAATTTTAACTGCATATAACCCCTTAAGGAATTATGAGCGCTTTTAGCGGTAATTGGAGATACGCCAAAATTCAACGATTGTTGTTGGCTTATGGGTACATTATCTTTATTTTATCGCAAATAGTGGAAAGTGACCGGGCGAGCTTCAAAAAGTATTTGTTTGGGTTTATTTAGTGGTATATAAATCCCACTAAACGTAGTATTTATATGATTTTCAACATAAATCCCAAGATTATAATGCTTCATTTATTCATATTCTAGGTTTATTTATAACAATAAGAATTGTTCCATATAATTACTACACTAAATTACTAAACGATATATTTTACATAAACTTCGAGCCTTACAAGTCCGAAGAGGGATGAACCGTACACTTTTAATCCTTCTTCGGACTCTTAGCGATTAAGGGAAGATATACACCTAGGAGCCGAAAAAAGGTCATTTTTGTGAATTTTTTCAAGAAAAACTATTTGAAATTTCGGATTGGGGTTTTGATTATCTAAAAGTATATACATTCGAAAATATGTTTCATTTTCTTTATTTAAAAATATCAAAAATATACAAGGATATTGTATGGTCCTTGGAGCGTCGTAAAAAAATCTGCGTATACGGTACCCACTGGCGTCTCTTCAAAAATTATCTGAAAAAGCAAACCAAAAAGATTATTAAATTAGATACTATAATCTAGTATTTGTCGTAGCCGATTTTGAAAATATCGATTTATGACAAAGTGGCGGACGTTTGAACAAAAATAGTGATTTTTGGGCCAAAAATTAGTTATTATTTTGCCTATAAAACAAAAACTAAGTAACGGAAAAAAATCCTATGGCAAGTACTAGATCATGGTGTATAGAATAACCACAAAAAACCTCAAGGCAATCGGTTCATTGGTTTTCAAGAAATTTTGGGTACCGATTTGAAAAACGTGGTCTTGAGAAAAACGCGTTTGAAAATTTGGGAATGAATAAATCATCAATTTTGTCAACTTACATGGAATCATCGATACCAGGCCCATAGTGTAGGTCTTCTACGGTCGACGGAATGTTCATAGCTTCTAAATCCTCGACCTCGACTATCTAGGTGTATATTTCTCCTTAATAGTACTACTTTACTCTCTGTTTAGTCGCACTTATAAGCTAGGAAAACAGGGTAGTGGTGTTTAAAATACATTTTTGGCTTCTGAGACACTGTTGAAACTATAAATTTCCACGTTACCTTGCCTGATGTTGCTTGAAATTTTCAAATTCGAAAAAATCTTCATTTTCGATAACTATCGAAAAATTCTAATTTGAACGCAAAATAAGCGAAATATCAACTTTTACCACTTCATATTTTGTTTATTTTGACTCGATAACCCTAAATTCACCGTCAAATCTTGGCGCCCCGGATATCGTGCTCTTGCCGAAAATCGTACAAAAAATGGGTACTTTACATAACAATGTATTAATTCCACTGAAAATTGATGAAATTATTTCCATTTATTGGGAGATTTGAAGTTGTTTATTTTTCCGGCGGAGCCCTAGCAGAGGCCTTGCAGAGCCCCAGGGCTCCGCAGAGCACACTTTGAGTATCGCTGAAATAAACAATTCGGAGTTTTTATTCAGCCTGGTATCGCAGCGATCGAAAAAACTATAGTGGAGAGAGAGCGCGAGATTGAGAACATCAAAGGGAAAGTCGACACCGTGGAGGACGAGGTTTTCGCCAACTTTTGTCAACAAATCGGTGTCCCGAACATTCGCCGATACGAGGAACGAGAGTTGCAGTGAGTAGTGTGAAAAGTGCAATCGCACTTACCGGAAATACCGGAGGTGATATTAAAATCGAGTTTTTCCACTCAACTATCGACAGATCGCATCAAGAACGGGCCAAGAGGCGTATGGAGTTCGAGAATCAGTGCAATCGGATTTGCATTCAATTGGAATTTGAGAAACAGCGAGACACTCACAGTATGCCTAGTTTTCGACGATGAAAGCGAAAAGTTACTAAACAAAAAAATCACGCTATGACGAAAGATATATTTGACGATTCGTATGACAAACCATTAGGCAACATTGCGCGATGGAATCGAGCAGTGCTGGATGCCGAGGGTAATCTCGAAAGAGCGAAACAAGCGGAGGACAATCTCAAAATGGAGATCCGCGAGGTTGAGGATCACGCGAAACAACTCGAGTCTGCGAGGATCGCCAAGATGAAGGAGCACGATTGGAAGGAGGAAGTAGTCGGCAGGTGGAAACGCGAAGTCGGGAGTGTGACGAAACAAATTGAGGATTTGCGAAAGAAAATTTATACGATCGATACGGAGATTGAGCAGAAATCAGCCGAGAGACATGCCGTTCTTATGCATTGCAAGGTTTATAATTCGTTATAATTATTATAACTGATCCAGTGATTCCTGCTTGCAACTTGCGGGTACACCTGATAATGCAAACAATTCACCAATTGGCAAGCTCAGCGTACAATAACAGGGTTGTTGCGCATATGGAAAACCGAGAATAGTCAGCGAATTTCTTTCCTCCTGGAATAATCAAGGAATTTTCGAAATTCTCTGGAATTTTCTCCAAATTTACTTTTTGCAAGAATTACGAAAAATGAAACCGACTTAACAAAAAAAAACTAGGGATGTAACGATACCGATCCGACACCGATAGATCGGCAGGACTGATATTTTTTTCAACTGCGGGTCTTATTCAATATGATTTGCGCAACCGATTGTCAGCAAATAACCTTAATGAGCTCTGCTTTCTTAACAAAAACCTCCCTAAGGTCAAGTTTGATTATTGACTATCTACGTCACAGCTAAAAGCTACTCACGTTAAAACCCTGTAGAAACCTGTCTTTTTAGAGTTCAGTTCAATTTCAAGTTTAATTAGTAGAATTTCAAGTTTAGATTACTTCAAGCACTAAACTTTAAATTAATAATAAATAAAAGAGTATAATTATATTTCTGTTTGATTTTGACACTCCTTTCGCTCGTGGAAGGTGGGCATATAATTTTTTACATTTTCATCTTCTTACTTAAGTACCTTTTTAATGTTTAGGTCATTGGTTAGTGTACAAAAAGAAGAATTTTTATTATATCAAGTTTTCTTGTAAATTGTATCAATATCGATATCGTATCGGCTAAAAGTATCGTTACATCCCTAAAAAAAACAACAGTATAGAAATTAATATTTCTGTATGTTTTTGATATTTATATTATTCTTGATTGTATACGAAAAAAGTTATGTCAGTGCCAAACATTGTAAATTTAAAAAACTGAAGACTAATTTACCGTAAAGCTCTCTACATTGCATACGATCTGTCGATACATCATTATCATTATAGATAAGTGTTTATATTTATTTTTTATTTATTGTCAACGGTATAAAAAATTCTGTTTATAATAAAGAAGACATTCTGTATTTGCTTTCAATGTATTTTTTTTTACTTTACTATGTTTAAATTATTTCACGAATTTCAGTTTTTTTTTAATTTTATTTCAATTTTTAACTTTTCGACATATTTGATCTTAAACAAATTGTTTTCCAGGTCAACATAATTTTTCAATAGAAGGATCGAATTGAGAATTTCCTTTGTTTTTTTCAAGTCTGTTAAAAATGATATGTTTATTTTTCAGAACAATGATCCATTGCTATTTTTACGTACATAATTTTCCCCGTAAAGTTTGTAACATTTACAAATACTAGTATGGTTGAAACGACACTTAACTTCTGGTCTTTAACTTAATATATATATATATATATATTCGATGAAGACAAAGTGTTCTTTATTTGACCCTAATCTGAGTAATTTGCAAGACCTGAAATTTTTGCAAAACTTGGAAAAGTCAGCAAATCCCGAGTCACTAATGCGTAACAACCCTGAATAATTCTGGCCTGTTTATTTAGAAATATACGTAATAAGTTGTGCGCTGCAATTTAATTTCTTCCGTACGATTATCGTTTAGATGGCGGACATCACTATTCCGGTGCTTCGTGGGAACACGGGTGATTTAGTGAACGAACTGGCTACGACGAACGACGTTACGAGCGACTATGCCGCGCAGGAACAATTAGAGCGCACGAGTCGCATCGCAATAAATTATGGGCTTTTGTCGAACAACCTGAAGGACGTCGAGGCCCAGGACTTGAAGATAACTATGGAGAATCTGCATAAAACTATACTAGATTTACACGCGAAAATTGGAGACATGCACGCTCCCAATATGAAAGTGAGTTGGTGGGCGTACACAAATTACGTAACGGAAAATTTCCCAATTTTTACTTGACTTATTTAAAAATTTACAATATTTAGAATCGTGACGTGACGCAAACCTTGAAATGCAGTCGTACGTTTATCTTTCGCGCGCGAAATTTCAAAATACGTTTTGTTAATATTTTTCCCTCACAGGCTATGGAAAAATTGTCCGTGGCTAGACAGAAGTTTCAAGTGACGAACGAGGCGTTCGAAACATCGCGCAAAAAGGCGAAAAAAATCAAAACGCAGTTCGAAAAGGTCAAGAAAGAACGTTACGCCAAATTTATGCCCTGTTTCGAGCACATTTCGAAGCAAATTGATTTCGTTTATAAAGTAATTACCGAGACTTCGTATCGGATGTTCTTCAAGCGGAATATTCGAAGCACTCAAATTTCGCTGTACAATTGTCGTGTTGATTATTGCTGATGAGCAGGGTTTGACGAAAAATCAATCGGCCCAGGCGTTCCTCGAACCCATAAATCCCGAAGAGCCGTACCTCGAAGGAATTAACTACAATTGCGTGGCGCCGGGGAAGCGATTTCAGCTCATATCCAATCTTTCCGGAGGAGAAAAGACCATCACGGCACTGGCCCTTTTATTCGCGATTCACAGGTAGGTTAACGCGATCCTCTAGTTTCTCGGCTGTTTTTTTACGGCTTTTTCAATAATTTTTTACGGACAAAGCATCGAAATAATCTCATTGTTTTTGCATAATCTTTATTAACATTAAAATAAGCTTTACAAATTTTTTTAAGTCAAAATATATAATAGCATAAACGTTATAGTGGCCGACAGGAAGACAACAAGTAAAAGAGGTGCTTGACGGTGACCAAGATTGCGGCTGTTCTGCTTATCTGAAATCAAAAAACCAAACGGCATTTTAATCTTCATATTTAAGACTAGCGATTGAACTAGAGTCAATTCTAAATTACAAAAATTGACTTTTTTATACACTTTTGAAAATTACATTCTATTTTTTAACTCATTTTTTCTTAAGTTTTTCGCTCGTACAAAAAAAACGATCGAAGCAATCATGATAATCCTAGTTCAATCGCTGGCTTATAACATATTAAAGATGCTGTATAAATTTGAACAAGATCGGTGCAGTAGTTTCTGAAATATCGTAGTCACCGTTTCGAAAAATGGTGTTTCGAGAAAAACGCGTTTGAAAGTATACCTGCTCCGTTCCAGGGCCGTAACTTGTGAACCACTTCGAATATCGAAAAATCCTTTGGCACACATTTTCTACACATGTTGTAGATGTGATTTATGAAAAAAAATCGATTTTTTCGGCCCGAGAAGCTAGAGTGCCGCCCTAACATCCATCAATGTGACGCGTAATTCCTCGCACCGAAATTACGTGAACGCGCATTCACGAGCCTGTTTCTCGCAGCTTTCATCCGGCACCGTTCTTCGTTCTTGACGAGGTGGACGCGTCGCTGGACAACACGAATATCGTCAAGGTGGCGAATTACATCCGTGAACGTACAGAGTCCCTGCAGACCATAGTTATTTCTCTCAAAGAGGAATTCTATTCCCACGCGGATGCGCTGATCGGAATTTGCTCCGAAGTCGGTGCAACTTCTTATTACGATGTTGAAGTTCGCCCTGTTTGAATGCAACGAACATTCTTTTTTTATTTCTTTGATTCTTCATTTTTCTATCATCCATAATCGTATCCTGCAAATTTCGGCTGTAGATTTCGGATCCAGACTCTGATTTTCGTAACCTAAATTTACGAAAAAACGTTCGAGCTAGTAAACTTTCGTTGCGTTCTAACGATGCAAACTTCAATATCATTTTTTATTGCTCATCTTAAGGCTAAACACGACCATGTTAGACCGAAAACTATATTGGTACGGTGAAGGTAGTTTTGGAGGAATTGATTAAGGGGTTAGGCTACTGCAACAAACCGAAAATCAGGCTCATTGAAAAAAAATAGTTTTGAAAGAATAAGATTATTGAAAAATTGGACATTTATTTGTATGTACATTAACAAAGCTGTGTAACAAATTTCGTAGGAAAATATTAATAATTGAAGAAGTTATGGACAATCTCGCGAAGGACCTTGGGGCAGAGATGGGCAGAAAGTGATTAAATTAACAATTCCAATTACTACTGTAATTGATCATTAAATTACTTTGTTACAGATTACTGAAGTAACTAGTTATCACAAATACCAAGTGTAATTAAGGGGTCTTCTCAAGTTAGACGCCAAAAAGGCTATTTTCATGAATTTTTTTGATAGGTTTATATTATAGATATTGACATAAAAGTTACACTTAATGAATACACTTTCGAAATACATTTAAAAAAAATGTATTCAAGTCACTATTTATAGACGAAAATGGTAGTTAAAAGAATGTCCTAAAAAAATTGTAGGTCTGCGCTGTTGATGAAATCTCGGAGATGAATCATCCGAAACAAAAAAATCAAACGGTATTAGATTCAGTATGTTAATGGTAATAGCGCATATCATACGATTTTTGATATGTGCAAAAATAACGAAATGACGGACATTTTTCGAAAAAAAAAAAACAAAAAAACAAAAAAACGTTTTTTTTCACCGTTTTTGGCAAAAAAATAGTAAATATCAAAATTTAAAAAAAAATCCTTGATATGCGCTATAGCTATAGTTGTAAAGAATATGTGGTTAAAATTTCATAAGGATCGGTTCAGTAGTTTCGAAGATTTTATGAACAAGCCGTCGAAAAACGTTTTTTCAAGTAAAACGCGTTTAAAGTTTGTTTGGGATACATAAATACATTAAAAAAATTGTTGTATGTATTTCGAAAGTGTATTGATTAAGTGTAACAACTTTTATATCAATATCTATAATATAAACCTATCAAAAAAATTCATGAAAATAGCCTTTTTTAGCGCCTAAAGTGAGAAAACCCCTTTATTAATGTGTAATTTAATTGAAAGCTAATCTGATACAAATCAGTCGGTTACATATTAATTCAAATAATGTAATTGTGCGTATTACAAAAATTCGAGTTACAGTTCTTGCAATTCACGAGCTCGAGTAGACCTTAAATGTGGTAATTCGTGTAATTGCACGTTACAGAAGTGTGTGCTGTTTGGGTGTCTACCAGGCACAAAGATTGTGTCATTCTAAAGTTGACAGTCGCGCACACACCACACTTTATCCAACTTTAGAGGTTAAGATGATATTTTCTCCTATATCACGCCATAAATAATAACGTAATTATTTCTTCAAAATGTTAATTGGTTAAACGTTAATTGGTTCTTCAAAATGGACGCAAAAAGCACAAAAAATGTATTTAACGTTTTGTTAAGGCGTTAGGCCACAGTATTGGGTATAAAGTCATGTGCGAATTCAACATTTTTTTTCGTATGGAAAAGTGATTCACTCATAAAATTAATTACACATATATTTAGTATGAATATCAAGCTATTAGAAAATATATTTTTTTTCCGATGTACAAAATGGCTGACTTCTAATATTTTCTTTTGTTGTCTTTTCACAAAACAAAAATTCTCGTCAGTCTAGATTAGAATACTTAGAGAAGTACCTACGGAATTTAAAAGATATTGTTTTATTCAAAAGTTGTAGGTATTTGAACTTAAGAAATGAATTTTCAGTGAAAAATTTCGTTACAACTGCTCTAAACTGCTCATAAAATGAAAAGTTTTCGATTAATCAGAAATTCCGTACGTACTTCTCTGCGAAATGCAATTAGGAACATAACTTTTAAATTTGAAGTAAATCGAGTGAAAATTGTTGAAGTTATTTGTCACGATAATTGGAAAAAAGCTGTTTCAAGAAGTTTCGAGTAGTCGGCCATTTTGTACATTGAAAAATATATATATATATTTTCTAACAGCTTGATATTCATACTAAATAGATGTGTAATCAATTTTATGAGTGAATCACTTTTTCATGCGAAAAAATGGTTAAATTCGCACATGATTTTATACCCGTTACTGTGGCCTAACGCCTTAAACACAAAATTGCGGCAGACTAGCAGTCTGTTTAAAATAATATTTTTCGGCGACTTCATTCACGGCAGAAAAGTTCCAATCTTTAGGATCGTACCTAGGACAAAATACCGAAGCGTTTCTCAACATAGATTTTTTTTATACCCGAAACGAGTATCGAGGATTTCTGCGAAAAATATTGGTTTTCATAATAATGACACATTTGCATTTTTTTCTCGAAAAACGAGCTTTTATAAAAAATTTAATTTCAAAAAGCTTTTCGGTATTTAGCAAAAATCCTTAGTACTTCTCTGGTGTTCTATATCTGCATTAAAAAAACGCTAAAGGATTTATCTCCAGGCTCAACCTTGAAAAAATTTTTAAAACTCAACCGCGAAGGCGAAAAGAGACTACAATAATTTTAGTGCACATTTTTACGTGCCAGTTACAAGCTTCAAGTAATGGTCTTCATTTAAAAAAATCAACTTCAAGGTCCCCGTGCCAATTTTCGGTCCAACGTGGTAGTGAATTTCTTTTTTTAAATAAACAATTAGTTGTGACATACATTGGCGCGAGCTCAATCGAATACAGCCTTCAATAAAATATCGTGATGAGAGTATGTTTTATCTCGGATTGTGGACCAAGCGTCGCTAAATTTTTCGTCACATTTATTTCGCAGGTTGGCGAATGTCTGCGAAGCAATGTATTAACCGTCGATTTGACAGCCTTCGACGAAGAAACTGAAAACGATGCCGATAGTGGTGACAAACTCGGGATCCAACGATCCGTGTGTGCCGAATAAGTTCATCGGCAACATTATTACTATCCTTATTATATTTTGACTACCCAAAGTTGCAGTATCAACTTTACGTTTAACCCATCTTTTTGTTATTGTTTTTCTATCCATTATCGATCGAGCACAAGTATCCTATTCAACATTGTTCGATAATGTGTTTTGCCAAGCAAATCTCATCGTATATATTCTCTCTACTTTTTTTTCGTTCGTTTTAATTATATCGGAAGTTGACGTTGATGACGGAGTGAAACTACGTACTACCGAAGTTCGAAAAGAGACTTGTATTTTCTTTCTTTCTATTTGTTGTACTTTTCTCAAAAAGTATAAATGCTTATTTTTTTCATCAAACTTGTATTATTATTTGAAAAATAGTTTCGACATAAACGCGTTTAAAGGTTCGCTAGCGATTCTATCGTAATGATAAGTTTACCTTAAATCCGATTCCTGCACCATATGTTGGACTCCAACTCTCTTCAATTTGGATGACCTGGAGCGACGAACGAGTGTTCATTTCCACAGTAGCCTAACCCATTAAGGTCACTGCTAAATCATTTTTGAAGGGCGGGGGGAGAAACGAAGTTCCTATGCTACACATACATTGTGTGACGTCACCAGTGCCAACTTATTGAAGCCAAATATTAATCACTTGTACGACTGAATATCGCGAAAGTTATCAAATGTACGGTAGATAATCGTAATTATTATTTACATATAGGGTAATTTGAAGGAGTTAAGATTACCGGAAAATTAAATGTTGACGTTTAAAAATCCTATTAAAATAGACACGAGCTTTGGCAACGTCGCACGGTTCTGTCGTAATTCGAGGCTGTTAGGTTGACTGCAGTGACTGTCACAGGTCGCAGCTGTGTTACGCGCGTTTCGTGCCGGTCGGAAATATAAAGCATTGTATTCGGGCCACGCTGGTAAAAAGCATGGAAAATTTGTGTCGGTTAAAAATGAAATATGTGCGGAAATTCGAATGAGTGAGATGCGGTTAGGACTACAGTCAGCTGTTGCCTTGCTGTCACGTTTCTTTATCGTAGCAAGTTGTAATAAATCCAATACCGGAAGTTTAAATTAAACTTGATATTACATAAAAATTAGGTCAACATGCGTAATTTTTTCGGAGAGCACTGGATTACTACAAGTGTTAAGTATGTAAATCTGATTATTTTTAAGAATCTGACGGATTCCCACTATTATACAGGGTGTCCCATTTTAATCTTACACCTGAATTTTCTCGAAAAATATTGCTCAGACGAAATATTGTGTGGAACAAAACTTCTAGGGATTGAAGGGGGACGTTTGAAAAAAAATTTATTTGAGGAGCCAAAATTCAAAATGGCGGCGTTACAAAGGCTGGCATGTTTTTTTCAAACGGAAACATAACTTTTTTTTATTGCCAAAAAATTTGTCAGCTGAAAACTAAAAACTTTTGTTGAAAAAATTTTTTGATAAAGTTCATAGTTTTCAAGTGAGAACATCATTTTCAATTATTTCAGATGCATCCAGGATTTGTCTGTGCGTGCGTGCGTGCGTGCGTGCGTGTGTGTGTGTGTGTGTGTGTGTGTGTGTGTGTGTGTGTGTGTTTTTCTACCCATCGTGATCAAAGTTCGTCAAGGATTTAAAGAAACACGTTTTTGGGCCTGAAAATGGCACAAACGCTATTAAAATGGAAAAAAACTATTTTTCATTGATTTTCCTCCAAAACTTTCTCATGAAATATCGTCCAAATTTGAAAACAAAAAAACAAAAATGTTCAACAGTGTTCCACACGCACGCGCGCGCGCACACACACACACACACACACACATACACGCGCGCGCGCCCACACACACACACACACACTCACACACACAAATCCTGGATACATCTGAAATTATTGAAAATGATGTTCTCACTTGAAAACTATAAACTTTATCAAAAAATTTTTTCAACAAAAGTTTTTAGTTTTCAGCTGACAAATTTTTTGGCAATAAAAAAAAGTTATGTTTCACACAATAGTTCGTCCGAGCAATATTTTTCGAGAAAATTCAGGTGTAAGATTAAAATGGGACACCCTGTATACACTTTTGTAGCGACCGGGAATTGGGTTTTTGTATGTCGTCTCGGAATTCCTTCACAAAAATACACAATTTTAATATTTCTTTTCTCTATAATTAGATCGATAAACGACCCTGCAATTTTACAGAGACGATTATTAAAATATTTGGTGAAGCTCAAAAAAAAATATGAAAATCCTATGGATTGAAGCCTGGCGATAGGACTACATCAATACATACTCCTCAACAAGCCTCACTATTTTCGTAAACTGCTCGCATATTTTTCATACATTTTCATTAACTAGATCGGTAACCTATTTTTTTCGGTAATATTGTTCTGCACACTATCCTGCACACAATATTCGTTTTTGGGTCACTTTATTCATAAATGCGGAACGTACTAGGTGCGCAACTAAGTTCCCGGGTTTCACACATTGATGGCGCTAGGCGATACATGTGGTCGGCATGCAGGTCTGAAATTGGGTGTCTTTATAGCTTGGACATCTGTTAAGAATACCTAGTCGTAATATAAACAAATATCGCAATAAAACGACCTTTTTTCTAACCTCGAAAATGTCAAAGTTTGTGCCAAATAAACAGTATTTGCGGGAAGCATTGCTTTTCCGCTTCAACCTAAAAAAACAGCAGCTGAAGCACGTCGGTTACTTGACGAGGCCTACGGCGAACATATACCATAAAAAACGAGTGGAGATTGGTTCAAGTGGTTCAGAAGTGGCGATTTTGAGACTGGGGACAAGGAGCGCTCGCGAAGATCGCAAACATTTGCGGACGCCGATCTGCAAGCGTTATTGGATGAAGATGACGCTCGAACAGAAGATTAACTTGCCGAGGCATTAAATGTGACTCGGCAATGTATTTCGAAACGTTTGCACGCCATGGGAAAAATTCATAAGGAGAGTGGGTGCCGCATGAGTTGACTGAGAGACAAATGGAAAATCGAAGAGCCACTTCCGAAATTTTGTTTTTGCGGCAAAACAGAAAGAGTTTCCTGCATCGAATTGTTACTGGCGATGAAAAATCGATATATTTCAAGAATCCCAAACGCAGAAAATCGTGGCTTTCACTTGGCGAAGCGTCACCATCGACGGCACGGCCAAATCGCTTCGGAACAAAGACAACGCTCTGCGTTTGGTGGGACCAAAAAGGAATCGTGTACTATGAGCTGCTGAAACCGGGCGAAACTGTCAATGGGCATCGCTACCGCCAACAACTAATCAATTTGAACCACGCATTGCGCGAAAAACGGCCAGAATGGGACACGAGACACGAACGTGTGATATTGCAGCACGACAACGCTCCGTGCCATCGCAGTTCCATCGTCCAAGACACCATAAAAACACTGAAATGGGATCTGCTACCGCACCCGCCGTATTCGCCAGACCTGGCCCCGTCAGACTATCACTTGTTCCGGTCGATGGCGCATGGCTTGGGTGGGCTACACTTGGCCAATTGCGATGCAGTCCAAAATTGGTTGGACGAATGGTTTCAGTCCAAAGACGCGTCTTTTTATCGTCGCGGTATTTATGTATTCCCAGAGAGATGGTAAAAATGTGTAAATAGCGAGGGACAATACTTCGAATGAACCATTTTTTGCATTTGTCTTGAAATTTTCGATTTTTAATTGGTAAAAAAAACCCGGAGACTTAGTTGCGCACCTTATACGCGAGATACTGAGATAATAACGACGTTGCCCTGTACAACCAATGCGATCAAGTGGCGATTGATGTAAACTTTAAAGTTTAATATTTAATAAACGAGTGCGGAAACCTTCGTTCTCCTTTTGCCAATATATTCAGAAAGTATACCATAACGATTAGTAAAACTTTCATTAATATCTATGTACCCCAACATTTTTAAGCGACAACCTTTAAATTGGTGAGATTCTGTATAGCGGTTCAGATTTCATCGAGTTCGTATTGTTTCGAAAAAAAGCTGTCTGTATCAAAATGTCCGCTTTGTTCTCAAATTTTGCAATATCGTGATAAAACTTTTTCCTCCCTAAACGTCCAACCAAAGGACAGTCAGGATTTTACAAAAATCGTTGAGAGTTCAGAATTGTCGAGATTCCAGAGTTTTCGAATTTGAAAAATTCACCAAACACTGTAATTGAAACCTTGGATACCGAGAGGTTCGGATTTCAAAAGAAAATTTATTATTCCGAAAATACAGTAAACTCTGTACTTTCCTCGGATTACGGTATATCGGGCGATTTTTGTACATGAATAAATAATTGTAGAATCGTAGTTTGCAAACATTTCCAAAATGGGAACGCGCGCGTCGATTTTTCATCACTATTTCGCTCCCATAGCTCCCTACGAGTGATGGCAAAAAAATCGCTTTCGAACGGAACTTTGCGAACAAAATTAAATGAAGCCTGCAACGTGCAAGTTTCTGATCGGCATGATTTTTTCTGTAGCTTTAAGGGGGTCGTCTAGTGTGTCAGATCAAAAGAGGAGAAAACGGCCTTGCATGACTTCTTTGAAGAAGAGGAAGGTGTACTCTATGGCCCAGGCATAGCAGATTGATGGTGAGACCATTTTTTTATTATGAATTATATACAACTTTCAAACGCGTTTTTCTGAAAACACGACTTTTTCAAACTGCTGCCATGATATCTCAAAAACTATTTGATTGATTCTGCTCAAATTTATACAGCATCTTTAGTACATATATAACTACAAGTTGAACTAAAATAATTGATTGCTCCGTGAGTTTTCTTTTATCAGCTATATAGACCCCGAAAAACGAAAAATTGAATTTTTCTTCCCAAAGCTTAAAAAAAATATTATTTTTTGGAATTCTAACTTTATGTTAGTTCCATGTAGAGCCTCAAGTCTCACGATTAAAATTGCGTTTGGTTTTTTTATTTCAGATAAGCAGAACGACCGGAATCATGGCAGCAGTGGAGCACCTCTTTTTATATATGTGTTCCTGTTAGGCGGTGGATCTCCGACTATATTCTATATGACATCAAAAAATGCACAAAGTTTGCTTAAATGTTAATGAAAATGATAATCAATTTATAAATTATTTTATTTTAATGGTTTGTCAAAAAAGAATTCCCCAAAAAAGCATTAAAAAGCGGCCTTCACACTAGACGACCCCGTTAAGCATGTAGAATACACGTGCTTGACGAATTGCGGCAAAAATGGACAAGAATTTACACGAATTCATATCAACACGAGTTCGAAAAAAATTCATTAATTAGCATAGAACTAGATGGAGTATTTGCACCGTCTGCAAGAAAAACGAAAGCAGAAACACGCCGAGAAAGAATTAAATTTACAATTTGTACTATCGTCAATCCCTCGTCTTGAACGCATTATCCTTGTAATACTGTAACTCGCTGAGACTCTCTCTGATGTCGTCTACCGCGCGATGAGCCATGCTCTTTTTCGGCGCATTTTTGTACACCTCGACGTTCCACCTCCTTGAACAAAGAGAACAAGTACCGCTGAATTACTACAGGCGTCGAATGACAAGCGAAAATGGCGCGAGCGATATATCTCACCTGGTAAGTTCTTTGATACTGGAGATATCGATAATTCTATAATGCAAGTAATCGTTAACGGAGGGCATGTACTTTGACAGGAACAATCGATCCATGTAAATGGAGTTACCGGCAAGGGGACATTTTCCTCGCGGCGTATACGATTTTACAAATTCGAGCAGTCCTCGCTCCGCGCTTTCGAGAGATATCGTACTGTTCCTGGACGCTTCGGTCAGTCCGGTCTGAAAAAAAAACAAGAGTTACGCATCGAATCTTCCAATCGATCGAGTGACTTTCTTCTCGGGATTATAGCTAGTCACCTTCTGGTGGTGGATCCTAGACCATTCGTTCATATTTGCCAATACGTCATCCGGCTGATGAACGACTACGTTGAACTCGTCGCTGATCACCCTGAGCTTGGAGTCCGTGACGAAACAGCCGACTTCCAGAATGTGGCAAGTGTCTATCTCCAATCCGGTCATCTGTTTCGAAGCGAAGAATATTTTTTCACGGTGTTGTAATAAGAAAAGCCCGGACTCTGCCTGTCTGTTTGTCTGTAACGCTTTTTCTGTAGTGCTCCCAACACAGAAGGAACAAATTAAGGGATCATCGCGGGGTAAAATTTTTCAATAAATCTTTTTTTTTTGCATTTTCCGATAGTGTAGACGGTTATAATCATCTTATAAGCATCGCCGATTGATCGTAAGTAGAACATTTATATGAAAATCCCGCACTCGAAACATTAAACGCGCTTTTCTCGAAATGTTTTTCAAAACGATGTACACAGAAAGTTTTCAAGCTATCCGTCTCAAATTTAGACACAACATTCTTCACGCCATTCTTTATCTTGCTATGGAAGCTTTTTTCTTCAATCTTCATATTTTTTTTGAAGAAAAACTGTCGAAAGAATAGGCTAAATTCGATACTTTTTTCAAAGCACCGCCACTTTATCAATTTTGATTTTTAAAAAATCTCTATAGCAAGCTAGCGTCTTTCATACTGATTAATAATCTTTTTACAAATTTTGTTTTAGATAATATTCACGGCCGTGAGGACTACTTTTCTTACGAACACATTTCCAACCGTTAAAAAAAATTGAACAGAAAATAAACGTATAAAAATTTATTTTCTATTTTTCATGAGAGCTTTGATTTGATATTAAAAAATCAGACTGATTTGAGTATGTCAACGATCGAAAAAAAAGTCGCAAAAAATCAGCTATTTTTAGACTCGTTACGCTGTGATGATCCCTTAAGGCCTTAGGCCACAGTAAAAGTGATTCACTCATAAAATTAATCACACATCTATTTAGTATGATTATCAAGCGGTCGGAATTTTTTTTTTTTCGATGTGCAAAATGGCCGACTACTAATATTTTTTTTTGTTATCTTTTTTTAGGCGTTCAGCGGCGTGACATTTAGCATCCACAATTTGTTACCTAGAACAAAAACGAAAATTCTCGTCATTTTACACTAAAATACCTAGAGAAGTACGTAAGAAATTTAAAAAATATTGTTTTATTCAAAAGTTGTAGGTATTTGAACTTAAGAAATGAATTTTCAGTGAAAAATTTCGTTATAACTGCTCATAAACTGCTCATAAAATGAAAAGTTTTCGAATAATCAGAAATTCCGTACGTACTTCTCTGCTAAATGCAATTGGGAACATAACTTTTAAATTTGAAGTAAATCGATTGAAAATTGTTGAAGTTATTTGTCACGCCAATTGGAAAAAAGCTGTTTCGAGAAGTTTCGAGTAGTCGGCTATTTTGTACACCGAAAAAAATATATATATATATATTTTCTAACAGCTTGATATTCATACTAAAAAGATGGGTAATTAATTTTACGAGTGAATCACTTTTTCAAACGAAAGAAAATGGTTAAATTCGCACATGATTTTATACCCGTTACTGTGGCCTAAGGCCTTAATGACGGCTAAAATAAGGCAATCCCAGACTCTGTCTGTTTATCTCTAACGCTTGCGTGTGATGCCCCCAACACAGAGGGAGGAAATTAATAATGGCTAAAAAAAATATCAAAGTAGACAAAACAACGAGAACTAAAACAATTAGATTTGAACAGCGTGTCTTTAACAAAGTCGAACATCAACAAAGTGTGATTACACAGGGTGTCTAATTGTGACCAGAACTGAAATTGCATGACATTTAAGGATTTTTAAGGCAAGGAATGGGAATTTTTTCATGACTCTTAGTATGACTTTCTGGCATAGAAGTATACTTAATGATTCTACAGTGCGACCGATTTTCTAAATTTTTGTATTTTTATTTTGCTCTTTCAAACAGATGTGTGTTGTATGCCAATAAAAAGTATACGGAATGAACGAAAAGTCACCAAACTGTACAATCCCATATGTAGTAAAAAATGTGAGACAAACATAATTTCAAGATTGCTGTAAAGAAATATATTTTGGGAACATCGAGAAAAATATTACATACATTTAGGAACTTTGAGTAATATCATCTAGTCGCTTTACGCGAATAACAAAGAAAAACTAATATATGTTGAGATAACGCATCATTTTCTTTTACTTTCTTCTATTTTATTTTCTATCGATTCGATATTCGCTCCTCTATCGACAAGTACCACAAAGTTAGTTCATATTGAATATAAACTCAACGATAATTTAGTAGGGTATAATAATTCAGGTAGACTGGTAATTTTTCATGACATTTCATGACTTTTTCAGGGTCGACTGTAATTTCATGACATTTCAGATTTTTCATGACTTTTCAGGTCGGTAGACACCCTGTTACAGTAGAACCTCGATTATCAGAATTTTCGGTCATCCGAACGCTTCGGCGCCGTATCCGAACTCAATAATGGTCTTTTTTCCTCAGTTAAGGTATCGCCCTAAGGTATCCCCGTTTTTTTCTCTAATAAAGCTGTTTTCGAACACTTCAACATATTTTCAAAATACATTATTGCCTATATGTAACTTTGTACACCAGATCGTATATACATTGCATGTATATACGAGAAACCACTCTGGAATGGTTTGAAACCATACCAGAAAATAGTCCCACACAGATATTGTTCTAGAAACGAATTGGAGACTTAAAAGCCAAGAAACGCGTAACTACTATGCGACAGCCAAGAATTGATCATTATTTTAAGCCGCAATTGTGATTCAACTGCATAAGTATTGGTGGTATAAAAATAAAAACTTTCTTCATCGTTAATTGCTATCAAATAAAGAATTTAGGGTCGTTGGATTAATAAAGAGATTTGTTGATTCTATTTATATTATATAACAGAGTTGGGCGTAATTCTATTTATAAATATAAATACGAATTTATTCACGTGATTTTCATGTGAATATAAATACAAATTTATTCATAGTTTACTTATTTGTATTCACATGCATGCATACAAATACAATTGTATTTACAAATATTCTGAACATACAAATAAATTCACAGAATAAATTGTGAATATTCACAAAAAATTGTAAACACAAAAAAATTCACAAAATAAGCTGTGAATTTTTTCGTATCTAAGACAAATTCAAATCAAATTCGCAATGATTAGATTGAAATTTACACCAAAAGTGAGTTCTTACATACTTTGAGAGAAAACATTGCGTCGAGCAAAACACTGTGTTGAGTTCAACACAATGTTTTCTCTCAAAATACGGAAGACCTCACTTGTGGTGTAAATTTTAATATAATGGTCGTGAATTCGATTTTAATTTTCTTCAACTTGAGGAAATTCACAACTCATTTTGTGAATCTTTTCATATTTATAATGTAATATTTGAAACTCACAACTTTTTTTGCAAAAATTTCTTTGCCCCGACATAATGTTTTCTCTCAAAATACGTAAGAACTCACTTTTGGTGTAAATTTTAATCTAATCATTGCGAATTTTATTTTAATTTGTCACATACGAAAAAATTCACAACTCATTTTGTGAATTTTTTTGTATTTACAATTTTTTGTGAATAAATTTGCATTCACAGATTTAATGTGAATTTTTTTTTATTCGCAGGATTTTTTGTAAATATTCACATTTTTTGTGAATATTCACAATTTTTTCTGTGAATTTATTTGTATATTCAGAATATTTGTGAATACAAATGTATTTGTATTCGTATTTACAATAAGTGAGGTATGAATAGATTTGTATTTTTATTCACATGAAAATCGCTATGTGAATAAATTCGTATTCGTATTTATAAATAGAATTACGCCCAACTCTGTTATATAAGTTGATTTTCCCAGAAATCCGAGATATATTTTCGATCATCCGAACGATGTCCGGTCCCAATTAGTTCGGATAATCGAGGTTTTACTGTATAGCGAAGTAACATTTAGTGTGAAAGTCTCCAATTTCCATTCGATTTCATGAGTGACTGTCTAACGAGCTTTCCTTTTAAATTAGTGCGGCAAGCCCGCCCAATAGACCCAGGCCAAGAGCATTGTGACAGAGGGCGCAGCGGCTTGGAACAACCTCGTAGCCGATAGAATTGTTTGCTGCGCTTACCTCCATATCCATCCAGACGATGTTGTCCAAGTCCGTGAACATTTTCTCAGCAAGGGTTCCTGTACGATCGACAGAAGAACGGAGTTAGCTTGTTATTGAAGTTGTCAGATGTTTTGTGCATCCGATATTTTTCTTTTGTTTTTTTTTCGCAATTGTTTTCGTTGAATCAGAACGTTACAAAAGTTTACCATATCTCGAAAGGTTATGACGCGGATGCCAGAACCTCTTCAATATGTAGGCACTTCTCTGTATCATCGTCTTCACTAGCTTTGAATTCAATTCGATCACATAAGGAGCACAAAATAACGAGACGAAATATACCTGAATACGTGATTGTAAACAGACGACGAGAGAAAGCTCTCAAAAGCGGGTCTTTATTTTGAGGTTAGAGCAAAGTGAAAGGTGCGCCACGTGACGTAGAGCAGCGAGGGATATAGCTGAGAATTCGTGTGTGAATATTCTCAGAGACGCGATTGATATTTCGGATGGAAGAAAAAAAATAACTTTTCGCTAACGAACAGCGTTTGTTTTCACGGACGCTCGAAATTGTTCGAAATGTAATCTGTTCAAGGTTCACACTTCAAGCTGACGCGAGTTTGAGAACGAGCCGACCAATCAGAACGACGGTTAGGGCGCTAAATTCGAATTGAGGACGCGTGTTACACGTCCGGTCGGTATGAATCCTACGGTTAAGTTTTCCCCTAGACGAAATACCTTCGTCTTCGCAACGGAAATTTTACCAAGCGAACTGATTCAACACCTCAGGTAGCAATTTCCAAACAGTCGTCCAGAAGTTGTCTTAATGGGTACCAAATGTCCGCTTGGAAGCTACCTATAAGTTACCATGTGTCCAACAGTTATCTTTTTGGATGGTTGTTAACTTTAAGATAAATTCCGCGCTGACATTTCGCACCCACTTAGCCAACTTTTGGACAACTTCTTGAAAATTGCTACTTGGGATATCGCCTGATGGTAAAAATTCCATGCAGCCACGAACGACAAAACCCGTATCTCGGATCGTGGGAGCCGCTTAAGGAGAGATATACACCTAGATGGTCGCGGTCGAGGATTTAGAAGCTATGAACATTCCGTCGACCGTAGAAGACCTACACTATGGGCCTGGTATCGATGATTCCATGTAAGTTTACAAATTTCATGATTTATTCATTCCCAAATTTTCGAACGCGTTCTTCTCAAAACCACGTTTTTTAAATCGGTACCCAAAATTTCTCGAAAACCAATTAACCGATTGCCTTGAGGTTTTTTGTGGCTATTCTATACACCATTATCTAGTTCTTGTCATAGGATTTTTTCCGTTACTTAGTTTTTGTTTTATAGGCAAAATAATAACTAATGTTTGGCCCAAAAATCACTATTTATGTTCAAACGTCCGCCATTTTGTCATAAATCGATATTTTCAAAATCGGCTATGACAAGTACTAAATTATAGTATCTAATTTAATAATCTTTTTGGTTTTTTTTCAGATGTTTTTTGAAGAAACGCCTGTGGGTACAGTATACGCAGATTTTTTTACGACGCTCCAAAGATCATACAATATCCTTGTATATTTTTGATATTTTTAAATAAAGAAATTTAAACACATTTTTGAATGTATGTACTTTTAGATAATTAAAACCCCAATCCGAAATTTCAAATAGTTTTCCTTGAAAAATTTCACAAAAATAACCTTTTTTCCGGCTCCTAGGTGTATATCCCCTGAAGGTAGTCCTATCGCCAGGCTTCAATCCATAGGATTTTCATAATTTTTTTTTGAGCTTCACTAAATATATCAATAATCGTCTCTGTCAAATTTCAGGTTCGTTTATCGACCTAATTACAGAGGAAAGAAATATTAAAATTGCGTATTTTGTGAAGGAATTCCGAGACGACATACAAAAACCCAATTTCCGGTCGCTACAAAAGTGTATATAATAGTGGGAATCCGTCAGATTCTTAAAAATAATCAGATTTACAGGAACACTTGTACATACATACAGTGCTCTCAAAAAAAATTGCGCTTATTGACCGAATTTTTATGTAATATCAAGTTTAATTTGAACTTCCGCTATTGGATTTATTACCACTTGCTACGATAAAGAGACGTAACAGCAAGGCAACAGCTGACTATAGTCCTAACCTCATTTCACTCATTCGAATTTCCACACATATTTCACTTTTAACCGACATATTTCGCCGACACAAATTTTCCACGCTTTTTACCAGTCGTGGCCCGAATACAATGCTTTATATTTCCCGCACCTGAAATTGTTTTGACAAATCGACGTTGAAAAGCATGGACGTTAAACTCGCCTGGTTGAGTAAAAAGAGACGGAGATAGAACCAATGTTGCCAAATATCAAACCTAAAATACTGCGCGAATCGTTGGAATAACAATTTTTTATTTTCCTAATTGAATGTGAACATTCATTAAACAGTTTACACATGGAAAATTTAGTTGTTACAATTTTTTTTGCATATGTTAAAAATATGAATTGTACACGCCTCAAATATGATCAGTGATACGACTAGGTGAAGCGATAGGACACCTTAAGGAGTTTCGATACCGATCGTTGGCGGCAAGAGTGGGGATGAAAATGAAATGAGTTCCCAGCAGGCTGCCAAATTTTTGCGAATGAAATTTCATGGAAAATTATTATTGGGCAATATCCAACTCATAATATTGTTGAAAAATATTTCTAAGCCGGGAAATAATATTAACAGTTATCATTTTTACAATTGAAAATGAATGTTGCAATTTTATTTGAGAAAAAAATAACCAATCGACTATAGCAATAACGGTTGTTTCTGCGTCCGATTATTTACACGGTGAAAAACGTTCAACGTTCTATAACGAGTTTTCGATTCGATAAAGTCGAGAAGGCGTTAGAAATGCCGTGCGGACGAATAAATACATTTTATTATAACGTTCAAATGCTGTAATACTATGTACGTTTTAAATAACCGCCGATTTTGTAATTCCCACCAGTTAATGCTCGACTGTAAGTGGCTCACTCGACAGAGCCAGTGAACGCCGTGCTGCCGCGTTTAACCTACAAGTTTCGTGAATGTCTGAAAACAAACCGTGCCAACCCAAAATTCTCATATTTTTTCATAATTCATAATTGAGGTTATCTCAGTTTTTTTTTCATTTAAATTTTGTCCATTGTTATCAATGTATTTTGACCACGTTTACTATATAGTAGAGCTTCTGTATAGTAGAGTTTTATAAAGTATTTTGACCAAGTTTACTATATAGTAGATTTTACTGTATAGTAGAGCTTCCTTAGGCCGCGAGAGGCACCAAGACTTTTGGGAATCGGGAATAGTGTTAACGAGGTGCCATGCACATTGCCAAAGGATAAAAGTTCAACTTGAACGTTAAAAATCTCCGAAACTTTGTTGCGAAACGGATTAATGTTAAGACAGTTAATGCGTCCGAAATTTCTCTTTCGCTGATATAAATTTCAATCCTCTACAAGCATTTCGATTTTAGTCCCGAAACTCCTTAAGGTAGTTCTGTAGGTACACGTATGAGCCAAAAAATTCGGTCGAAGCGTATAGTAACATTCAATGCCTATACGATGCTGTTGGTTGTAAATTTTTGACTGAGCTTGTACCCTTTACATGTCCCACACATTCGCACCTCGTGCATAGATAGGTCTCATACTCGTATAGAGAGCGGCGCTGTAATCGTGACAACAGCGCGATTTTCCTGCAGTCATAGCGTTGAGCTTCCTACGATCCGTCTTTCGCGAAATATTTTATATAAATAACAAAAGCGTGAAAATGTCAACGCAAATGCGATACATAGAAAAGTTTACAAGAAAAAAGGCGCTTGCTAAAAGACTGAAAGCTGTGGCAGCCACGTGTCAAGCAAATGAGGTTAAACGCGATGGGAATAACCATAACCCCGACGATCAGCAACAAAAATTCGCTGTCGAAGGACGTCGGATCGTGGATTTACAACATCTTGCCGACAGTTCAAATTGTATTCGCTGTAACAAAGACAAATACATGCATAAATACATGTATGAATTCAACAAATTAAATTTGCAGAATAAATTTATTTCACAACCGTCTCAGAATTACTAGAACTCGGGGACAAAAACACGCTTCGAGTTCCCAGATCACGCGCCGATCAGCTGGCTGCAGCGTACACTGTTGCCATTCCGTTACAGATGGTTGGGCCCGAGTTCGGTGTGGAATAAAATTACCACTTTTCATAAGTCGATATCTCCGAAACTAAACGGTCAAAGTTTGTCATTTTTTAAAAATCAATCCCACAATAGTACTGCGTACACGTGCGTTTTTATTTTGAAATCCTAAAATTCGCTTAGAACCTGTATCGAGAAATGCGAGCAAACTCCTATCGGTTTACGTGTTAGGTATAGGGATTGCGTACAAAAATACCCATATTCAATTGAAATTATCTCATGAACTAAACGGTGAATCGAATTGAATTTTTGGGCATCAGTCCATGAAGGTCATATCAACACCATACTTAGATTTCAGCCAATTCCTAAGATTCGACCAAAACTACAGAACTACCTTAAGCTCCATTATCAAACCCATGTCCCTAGATGCGGAGCGGGCCGCCATTGGCGGACGCGTCGCTACAAGAGTTCCGATTGGTCCACGCTGCCGGAGCGAGCAGCCAAGGCTGCCGAAACTTCTAGATAACCCCAGTTGACGCGCGACCAATGCGAAAACTCGAGAAAAAAAACGGGGGGAAAACTCGATTCGATCGCCGTTTGCGAGTGCGGCCCGAGGAAATTTGTGCTTCGCGAGTGTCCGCTGGTGAGCCGTGGAGCCTGTTGCCAGTTATTGATCTGGCACGATTAAACAACACTGCATTGCTGTCATCTCTACCAAAACACCCTTTGCCAGCGCCGGAGAGCTTCGTATGTGCGGAACGTAGTCGCGATTATCTTCGTGTTACGGGGGTGCGCGGCAAAGCAGACGAAACGTTGTAAAATAATATTCTAATGTCACGACGCTCGCATGGCCATACGTTTTCCAACTGCGGCCTGACGTAAACACTTCTCGATAACAAGCAAAATGTAGAGGGACGTTTTATTTTAAGTTTTTTTTTCCTACTCGCCCGCGCGTCTCCCACTCGAGCGTCCGCAACAATCGTAAAGCAGACATATAGAGAGAAACATCGAGAGAGAGCGCGCGCGAGAGAGAGAGAGAAGAGAGAAAAGTGACATTTGTCACGATCGCTTGGCGCGGCGGCGGGGAGTTATGTGCGAGCATGTCAGCAGGAAATTCTTTCGGTGCGTGACAATAAACGCGCTCCTCTCGTCGTATATCATCGTAAAACCAATACCATACGCTTTACCGATTCCCATATTTTATCCACTAAAGAAAACCGAGGAAAAAAAACGCGTGCTCGCGTAAAGGTCGCGGCGCGCGCGTGCGATTCCTAGTCAAATTCTAGTCCGAGGAAAGAGCATTTTTTCTTTCCTCCCAGAACCGCGTATGCACACGTCGATATTGTTTTCCAGCGGAAAAATAAATTGACGAAACTTTTTCAACTCTACGCTTACACACGGGCTGCTCGCGTATACGCGGAGCGAGCGCGCGCCCGCGCTACGAACGCAACTCCGGTACATGTGAATTTTACGAGATTACGCGAAAAAGTGCGACGGAGCGTCGAGATAAAGCGAGATGAAGAAGTTCACGATCAAGGGAGTTCTCGATGGTTTTCGATCTTCGGTCGCTCAACAGGTTAAGCCCGATCAAGAGATCGTCGAGACACTGAGATCGGAACATTTTCAAGTGAAAAAGGTCAGTAACACGATTCAAAAATCACAACCTTGAGATTCGTATCGTACTATGTGCCTATGTGTGTTCGTACTACGGACAAACTACGAGCGGAACGTTTAGATCGCGAGCCAGAATTTGTATTTGTTGTAGCAACATTTCGCTCGTAAATGATTAAAAGTTTTAAATATATTTCCCATGCTGTTTTACACTATATATATATATATATATATATATATATATATATATATATATATATATATATATATATATATATATATATATATATATATATATATATATTCACACATGCATACACATATACATATACACACGCACTATGGCGGACCGAAATAGAGGGGAAAAAAGATCGAATGAACGATGCAATAAGCGTAAAACGATTCACAACGCCTCTACACGACCTGGGACCTCACATGCGCTACAAAACGCCATGAATATACTAATCGCGGCTAAATCGCCCGCGTTAAAAGACGGTTCCAACGGGAAAGGCTGTCTTTATCGATCCTGCCTCTTTCTTCAACATTATTGCAATGCAAAGATATCGAGGAGGTTGGAGCGTTAGCCACAATCGAAGATTTGAAATAAAAATGTACTTTTGTCTAAACTATACTGAATCTTTACGAACAAAAAAAATGTTTTTAACCATGTTTAATGCGTGTAATTTTACGTTCGTAGGTGGGCAAGGTGATGTCATTTTTTTTGGATATTTAGCTCCAAGATGATCCATTTTTAACAACGGATTGACGCAAACTGAACCTTTGTAAACACTTAGGGAAAAAATCGTAAAAATTGGGCATCGTAAACTATATATATTCAATATCGATAGTGTTGAGGTTTGCATCGTTGAAACGCAACGACAGTTCCGGTTAAGGCCTTAGGCCACAGTAACGGGTATAAAATCATGTGCGAGTTTAACAATTTTTTTCGTATGAAAAAGTGATTCACTCATGAAATTAATTACACATCTATTTAGTATGAATGTCAAGCTGTTAGAAAATATTTTTTTTTTTCGATGTACAAAATGGCCGACTACTAATATTTTCTTTTTTTATCTTTTTTTTAGGCGCCACAATTTTTTACCGAGAACAAAAAACCAAACACTTTCGTCAATCTACATTAGAATACCTAGAGAAGTAGGTATGGAATTTGAAAAATATTGTTTTATTCGAAAGTTGTAGGTATTTGAACTTGAGAAATGAATTTTCGGTGAAAAATTTCGTTATAATTGCTCATAAAATGAAAAGTTTTCGATTAATCAGAAAGTCCGTACGTACTTCTCTGCGAAATTCAATTAGGAACATAACTTTTAAATTTCAAGTAAATCGAGTTAAAATTGTTGAAGTTATTTGTCAAGCCAATTGGAAAAAAGCTGTTTCGAGAAGTTTCGAGTGGCCGGTCATTTTGTACATCGAAAAAAAAATTCTAACAGCTCGATATGCATACTAAATAGATGTGTAATTAATTTTATGAGTGAATAACTTTTTCATACGAATTTTTTTTTTAATTCGCACATAATTTTCTACCCGTTACTGTGGCCTAAGGCCCTAATAGTTGATTATCCATATTTTTATTATTATAGGCGATTTTTTGTATAGGTTTTTAGATGTAGACCGGCAAATAAATATCGTTGAAAATGGTTGAAGAAATTTTTGTAGGCGTGATCTGCCAAAAGAAATTTAATTCGTTGCGGTGCAACGATGCAAACTTCAACGTCGTCAATATTGAAACATCACGGTTTGATGAAAGATTGGGAATCTTGGCTGACGGATGAAGAGGATTGCTGCCAACCTCAATGTCCGGGAAGTTGCTGTGTTTCGGCAACACTTAATGTTAATTAACGGTCATAATAAATAATCTCGTGGTGATAATATACAAAGGCATCATTATAAGTGACTAAAAAATTAATTATGAGTTGTATAAACTATTCACTGATGCAGTTTAAAAATAATAATAATCATCAATAATGTTATACTTTTTCAAGTTGGAAGTAACACAAAAGTTTTTCTTATTCACGTAATAAAAATATGAAAATGCATAATTTTGCCCTTTAATTGTATATTTTATGAAAAATTAGCATCTATGGAATAAATCTGTTCCTCGTATGCATTTTTTTGAGGTTCATTGGAAAAAAAATTCATAAACCGTCATTTGAGTCAACTGGACCGCTCCAACCTCTTTAAGGGGTAGAATTCACTTAGAATTCAATTAGAAGGGGTTTAAGGGGTTCACTGTAGAATTTTCGATCTTTTTTTAATTGGCTTAAAAGATGCTTTGAACCATCTGGAATAAGGGGAAAAAAGTTTCTCTCGGAACACAATTTTTCAAAACGGGACGCAGAGTAATTCCAACAATTTTCTCATTCTTTTCACTCAAATTTTTGAGAACATCTTTAAAATAACATTCCGAAGAGAAATACGTACGGGATTTCCCATGAGTTAATTATAACATTAGTTATTAACAAATGATTGTCCTTCTTTTCTGTCGAAAATTGAGTTTTTACTTGAAATGCTTGTCAATTACACAAAAAATTATATTTTAAAAATCCCCTACGCATTTATCTAGATATACTCGTGTAAATTAATAGAATTAAAAAAAAATTCCAAATTCAAATTTGCGTCAGTTATTCCGCGCGCCGCAGAGCGTCTCAAATTCAAAATGCCTCGCGAGAATGGCTCCAGCGTCACCATTTTGTATAATTTTTTAATATCAATTTTTTTCGTTCACGTGAAGCTTGAATATTATGGGGCCGGATTAAAATTCCGAACTTTGAATGCCCCGATGGTTTAAAATTCCTAATTTTAAGGGATCATCACAGTGCGACCGCTCGAAAAATAGCCGATTTTCGCGATTTTTTTTAGGTGGATAGGACAAGCCAATCGATCTATTTTTTTTTTACAAATTGAAGCACCGATAAAGGATACAAAATGGATAGAAATTTTATTTTCAATACAAAAGGATACAAATAGATACAAAAGGATACAAATTTTTATTTTCTTTATTTATGGTTTAACATTGTTTTTACTTTCGGAAAATTGCGTGGAAAAAAATGGTGTCCCATGGTGGCCAGGATTACGGCCGCAAATTTTATCTGAAACAAAAATTTCGAAATGATTATTAATCTGTAGGAAAGCCGCTATGCTCATATGGAGGTTTTTTAAATGAAATTTAAAACAAAAAGGCGGCAGTTTGAACAAAAAGTATCAAATTTAGTCTTTTTTCGACAGTTTTTCGTAAAAAGAAATAGGAATATTAAAAAAAAGCGTCCATAGCAATATAAGGAATGACGTGAAGAATGTTCTGTCAAAAACGGATAGCTTGAAAACTCTTCCTTTGAGAGCGGCCACCGTTTTGAAAAACACCATTTCGAGAAAAACGCGTTTAAAGTTCCGAGTGCTCACGCTCCAATCACTTTTTCTAAGAAAGGCTGTAGCGACCGAAATAATTCGAATTTCGATCTAAAAATTAGACAGAACGTTCACAACCGTGTATACTATCGGATAATGCAAAAAAATCGATTTTTTTGAAAACTTAACACTGTGATGATCCCTTAATGTTCCAAAATTCAAGATGGGGCCGGGTTGAAGTTCCGAACTTCGAATGATCAGAATGCTCAAAACTCCGAAAGAATACTACCCCGAAAGATCAAAAGGCCGAAAGAATTTTACACGAAAGACTAAAACTCCGAAAATCTGAACACCGTCGAAATAATTTGGCTATTGAGGTTTTAAAAGTTTCAAAAATTTCAATAAATCGATTAATTATTTCAAGAGTTTTTTTTTTATTTAACGCGGTCCTCTAGTTTCTTGGCTGTGTTTTTACGGCTTTTTCAATAATTTTTTACGGGCAAAGCATCGAAATAATCAATCTCATTGTTTTTGCATAATCTTTATTAACATTTAAATAAGCTTTACAAATTTTTTGAAGTCAAAATATATAATAGAATAAACGTTATAGTGGCCGACAGGAAGACATAAAGTGAAAGAGGTGCTTGACGGTGACCAAGATTGCGGCTGTTCTGCTTATCTGAAATCAAAAAACCAAACGGCATTTTAATCTTCATATTTAAGACTAGCGATTGAACTAGAGTTAATTCTAAATTACAAAAATTGACTTTTTTATACACTTTTGAAAATTACATTCTATTTTTTACTCATTTTTTCTTAAGTTTTTCGCTCGTACAAAAAAAACTATCGAAGCAATCATGATAATCCTTGTTCAATCGCTGGCTTATAACATATTAAAGATGCTGTATAAATTTGTACAAGATCGGTGCAGTAGTTTCTGAAATATCGTGGTCACTGTTTCGAAAAATGGTGTTTCGAGAAAAACGCGTTTGAAAGTATACCTACTCCGTATACCTGCTCCGTTCCAGGGCCGTAACTTGTGAACCACTTCGAATATCGAAAAATCCTTTGGCACACATTTTCTACACATGTTGTAGATGTGATTTATGAAAAAAAAATCGATTTTTTCGACCCCACAAACTAGAGGATCGCCTTAAGGGTTAGGCCACAGTAGCGGGTATAAAATCATGTGCGAATTTAACAATTTTTTTTCGTATGAAAAAGTGATTCACTCATAAAATTAATTACACATCTATTTAGTATGAATATCAAGCTGTTAGAAAAAAATACATATATATATTTTTTCGATGTACAAAATTGCCGACTACTAATATTTTCTTTTTTTTATCTTTTTTTTAATGCCCTTCGCGGCGTGACATTTATTTGAATGAATTTTCAGTGAAAAAATTCGTATAAAACTGCTCATAAAATGAAAAGTTTTCGATTAATCAGGAATTCCGTACGTACTTCTCTGCGAAATGCAATTAGGAACATAACTTTTAAATATGAAGTAAATCGAGTGAAAATTGTTGAAGTTATTTTGTCACGCCAATTGGAAAAAAGCTGTTTCGAGAAAAACGCGTTTAAAGTTTCAGGTACTCTATGGCCTTGCCAGAAGTGGGCTTACGTTATACGCTCAAAGTCGGTGAAAAAAAAAGTTCTGGCTATAAATCGAATAGTGACTTATTCTTATGATAAAGCACCGTTTTAGCGGGAAAAAAATCGATTTTTTGAAAATTCTACTGTGGCCTTACCCCTTGAGAAGTGATTTTGCGTCAATTTTGAAATTTGTCTAGACAATGTTATACGTTCCACATAATTCACAGTCAACTGTGTAGACTTTCTTGACTTCTGTGATCTTGCATGGGGGCCGGGTTGAAATTCCGAACTTTGAATGCGCCGACGGTTTAATTAAAATTCCTAATTTTAATGTTCCGAAATTACGAGTTTCGTCAAGATCATGCCAGCGAAAGTCTACACAGTTGACTGTGAATGATGCAGAATGTATAACATTGTCTAGACAAATTTCAAAACTGACGTAAAATCGGTAGCATGTCGTAATATCACACGACAAAATATCACCACGATAAAACATCACGACCATGAAATATCACAATCCGATTATTCTCCCCACGCGAGAGTTTGGGTTGTTAGGGTGTGATATTTTGTCGTGTGATCAGGTGACATGGAAACGTAAAATCACTGCTTAATAAAAAAAAAATCTTGAAATAATTCGTCGATTTATTGAAAATTTTGAAACATTTAAAACCTCCATAGCCGAATTATTTTGACGGCGTTCAGATTTTCGGAGTTTTGGGATTTCGTGTAAAATTCTTTTGGAGTTTTGATCTTGCACGGTAGTATTTTTTCGGAGTTTTGAGCGTTCTGATCATTCAAAGTTCGAAATTTCAACCCGGCCTCGTTCTGATTTTCGGAGTTTTCGTCTTTTGGCTAAAATTCGTTCGGAGTTTTGATCTTACAGGGTAGTATTTTTTTCGGAGTTTTGAGCGTTCTCATCATTCAAAGTTCGAAATTTCAACCCGGACCCCAAAAAAGTCTCGAAAAACCACTTAATTCTAGACGTTCACAGTTTTGTCAGCCCTTAAGATTAGGGCAAAATTCGAAAGTTCGCGGCTTACGATTTTCAAACGTCACACACAAACACACGTGCGAACCGGACCTTTTTTTCCGCAATGTGGGATTCTACACTGCGGGCATGGAAAATCAACATTTGCAAATTCGACCTCGTGAATAAATTTCGATGATTGTGCCATTGCATTGGTTTTTTCACTTATTCAATCGGGCAGATGTAAACGCGAAATTTCATTTGGGTGCTGATTCTTTAATGATCTTTGTGTTTGAACGTTGATTAAAATCGTCGTGTAATTGCGCATTGTTTGAACAATTGCTATGTACTTCAGCAATTCGGCACCCGTGTTAGTTCGAATTTATAATTTATAATTCACGGTACGTTCAATGTGCTTTGCAATTGCGTAATTGCGAACGTTAATTCGTTTAACTGAGTATCGAATAGCATGATTAATTTGGTCGATGTGGAAAAGAAAAAATTTACTTCCGCAATGCAGAATTCGTTGACAATTGTTCTATCAATATTGCCGTCCTAATCGAATTACGTACAAACCAGTTTTTCAATTCCCACTGCTGAATAAACACGTTTCAATACTTTAGGGAAAAACGTCCACGGCAAAAAATACGACGTGCAATGAATGTCAGCGAATGTAAGAGAGAAAAAAACAATAAAGCAGAACGAAAGGAATTGGAAATGGTGGCGTAATGAAAATGTACATTCCATATGAGTAAAAATCATAATGGAATGGCAAGCGCAAATCCTAAAAAAATAATCCACCGATGCATTGAACTAACACCCTTAACGGTGTAACTGTTAGTTCAATTTATTATATAAATATATATACATATACATATGTAAATATATAAATTATATTTTGAATTATATAATTATAAATATATATGGGCCATTTTAGCTAGCCCGCGACCCCGACCATTTTTGGTTGTCCTGATTTTTTTTTTGTAAAATTGTACCCCATGAACGGACTATCCACACCAATTTTTAGATTTTTATGTATTCTCTTTTAGGAGTTATAAATTTCCACAAAATGTCGATTTCCGAAGTTTTGGAAACGTTTAAACGCTTATAACTCCTCAACTAATTGAGATATCGACAAATGGCACTATATATTTTTTTTAATTTTGAAGCATACTTTCGTTAAAAAATATGAAAAAAGTTATCAATTATCAATAGCAACGTTTTTTTTTTGCTTCTAAAGTGAAAACTATTAAAAAAAAGATGATTGCCTTACTTTGATGTTTTCAAAAAATTCTCTAAAATAGAGTGACCTATTCTATGATTTTTAAAACTAGTCTTATCGTGGGCCCATTTTGGGTTGTATTTGTTTCGAATTAATCATATTTTTTAAATCGATTTTTATCATTTTAATGTACCATAATGCTATTCATGATTTTGTGATTTCCAATTCGGCTTCGATAGGCCAGAAATTGTTTACTTTTTATTTGTACTGATTTTAATAAAAAAAAATGATTTAGAATTTAAAAAAAAATTCGTTTTAATTCAGCACAAATAAAAAATAAAGCGATTCATGCCTGTCGAAGCCGAATTGGAAATCACAAAACAATTAATAGCATTATTGGACATTAAAATGATAAAAATAGTCTAAACGAAATATGATTAATTCGAAAAAATAGAAGGTAAAATGAGGCCACGATGAGACTAGACTTAAAAATCATTGAATAGGTCACACTATTTTAGAGAATTTTTTGAAAACACCAAAAAAAGGCAATCATCTTTTAAAAAAATAGTGTTCACTTTAGATGAAAAAAAATATTTACATTGATAATTGATAATTTTTTTCGTTTTTTTCAACGAAAGTATGCTTCAAAATGAAAAAGAATTATATAGTACCATTTGTCGATATCTCAATTAGTTCAGAAGTTATCAGCGTTTAAACGTTTCCAAAACGTCTGAAATCGACATTTCTGGAAAATTATAACTCCTAAGAGAGAAGAGATAAAAATCGAAAAATTGGTATCGATATTCCTTTTATTGGGTACAATTTTACAAAAATAAATCAGGAAAACAAAAAAGGGTCGGCGTCACGGGTTGAAATGGCGTGGAATATCGCATATATATAAATATATAAAGTAAACTCTATTTACTAGTTATTTCAATTAGATTAGTTAATTCGATTTTTTAAATTTTATTATTGTTGAACAATTTTATAATTTTATTATTAAGAATAATCGTTATCACAAGCCTGGAATTTCCGTTTTGTGGGCATGCGATCGCAGCAAAACAGGATTGTGCAATTCCGAAAAAACGTAGGACGTTGCAGTTTGCATCGTAGGAGTGCAACGATTTTTGTTCACTATCTCTTTATTTTTATCATAATTTGAAACCTTTTCGCTGTAACTTGAAATCGTAAGTCCATAATAAAAATACGTAAAACCGTTCCAATGATTTTGTAGCCTAAATCGGCCAAAAAGAAATTCCATTCATGATAGAAAATCAATTTTCGTTGCGGTCCAGCGATGCAAACTTCAAAGTGATAAAAAAAAAGTAAACACATACAACTTTTTTCCGGATTCCTTAATTCGAGTTATGACTCGATGCGCAATGACAGATATTATTTGGTGATATTCAAGTTTGGATAGCTGGGATGCAATGAAAATCATTTTTTTTTGTATAGCTCAAATTGGTATTGGCAAATTTTGGGCCCGAAAATCCCTAAACGATTTTTGAGATGCTTATGTAGAGATCTAATTGATAATGACGTTGAAGTTTGCGTGGTTCGAAAGCAACGAAAGTTAATTCTTTTTAGGTCACTTTTTTGCCGATTTAGGCTGTGAAAGTCACTCAAGGGCTGACACCACTCTAGCGCCAGAAAATAAGGCCTAACTTTGACAATTTATTTTGGGTGTATGAAAAAAGAAATAGGATTTCTTTTGAGAGGCTTTATTCAACACATATTAAAGTATAAAAAAAGATTTGTTATAATTTTCATACAAAATGGCGGCGACAGAGCCCATCTTGAAAAACGTATTTTTTACAAATAGCTTCACGGGAGGACGGTTTTCTCGTAAAGTATAAGACCTGGAACAAAAACCAAAAAAAATACAATCTATATATTATTAGCTATGGGATTTTTTTAAATCAGATTTTGAAAAAATTGTGCGTTTTGAAAGAAATAAATCGATTTTTTGCCCCAAAAATAAGCAGTAAATTGTTTATAAAAAAGAAGTTTACATTTAATTTAAAAAAACGGCTACGTACTCCCATAGAGAATGTAATTGTGAAGCTACTATCAAAGTTTCAAATCGATAATTAAACTTTAAAAAAAAAATCGCTACAGGACCGATTGCATTTTGTTTTTATGACGCCAAAGTATTTTTTAAGCAAAAAAAAAACGATTTTTGCAACACCCTAAAGTGGTGTTATCCCTTAAGGGGAGATATACACTCAGGAGCCGGAAAGAGGTCATTTTTGTGAATTTTTTTAAGGAAAACTATTCGAAATTTCGGATTGGAGTTTTAATTATCTAAAAGTATATACATTCAAAAATATGTTTAATTTTCTTTATTTAAAAATATCAAAAATATACAAGGATATTGTATGATCCTTGGAGCGTCGTAAAAAAATCTGCGCATACGGTACCCACTGGCGTTTCTTCAAAAATCATCTGAAAAAAAAAAACCAAAAAGATTATTAAATTAGATACTATAATCTAGTACTTGTCATAGCCGATTTTGAAAATATCGATTTATGACGAAATGGCGGACGTTTGAACATAAATAGTGATTTATGGGCCAAAAATTAGTAATTATTTTGCCTATAAAAGAAAAACTAAGGAACGGAAAAAAATCCTATGACAAGTACTAGATAATGGTGTATAGAATAACCACAAAAAACCTCAAGGCAATCGGTTCATGGGTTTTCGAGAAATTTTGGATACCGATTTGAAAAACGTGGTTTTGAGAAAAACGCGTTTGAAAATTTGGGAATGAAGAAATCATGAAATTTGTCAACTTACATGGAATCATCGATACCAGGCCCATAGTGCAGGTCTTTTACGGTCGACAGAATGTTCATAGCTTCTAAATCGACCTCGACCATCTAGGTGTATATCTCTCCTTAAACGTTTTCACCTATTCTTGTGAGAAATTGATGACCTCAATTAGCAAAAAAAAAATATAAAGAAATGAAAAACCAAAGAAAGAAAAATCGTTGCCTTCCAACGATGCAAACTTCAACGTCGTAATTCATAAATCTGCAAAAAAGGATTTTGCATATGCAATAAAAATGAGGAAATGAAAATATGAAGAATTTTCGTTGCCTTCCGATGTAAACTTCAACATAAAATGTTTGCAAATACTCTCAACACTGCTCTACTAAAAACTACAAAGTCCACTAGAAGCACTGTGACATAACTCTTGAATATGAAAAGCTGGGAAATCTTGGGCGAGGAATTCCCAGTGGTTATTGCTAATACCGACTTTAATTGGATCAAGCTATGTTGCAAAGCTCGCCAAGGTAAATTTGTCATATTAGTTTACGTCACAAGGTATTATTATGCCCGGAAGGGACTTTAAGAGGATGAGGAAAACAGACGGAAGCAGCTGTTAATTTGATTGTTACACGAAAATATGGATGTTTCTCTAATTCGTCCGTTGCAGACATTCAGACATGGATTTCCACATCAGCCGACCGCCCTGGCATTTGATCCCATACAGAAACTACTCGCCATTGGCACTAAGTCAGGATCCCTCAGAATGTATCCTTTTATTTTCCAACAACGCCTGAGAAAAAAGAATACAACGTAAGGAATGGAGAATGGAAAATCGAAGAAAAGGAACGTAGAAGTTAAGTTGAGGAGCTGGCGAACAGAATTGGACTTGTCCATGAATTACTTTTTTACAGGAGACGTCAAAAACCAAAATAACCAAATAGAAACGAGTTAAGATTTTTAAGGGGCAATATACCTTTGTGAGGGCAAAATCAAGGGTCATTTCTGACGATTTATTTGAGAAAAACAAAACAATATTTTTAAAATCGGTTTTTATACATGTTAGTCTTAAGGTAAATACATGTTAGTCTTAAGGTAAAAGATTTTTTTTTTAAATTATTTTGAAACCAAATGGCGGCGCAGTAGTCGACGAAAGAAAACTCCTTTTTTCATAGTCCTCTACAGTATTCGCACAGGTAATAATTTTCAAGCTAGAACAAAAAACGAAAAATATTTTAAAAGTAGATATAAAAAACTAGTCCAGTACGTAGGGGTTTTTAAAATATTGATAATAAAAAATGGCGTTAATATAAAAAAAAATCGATCGAATATCGATAATAAAATTTTTTAATTTCAACTTATCGAAAAAATCCTACGTACTGAACTAGAAAATATTGTCAAGAAGCTACAGTTAAAACTTCAGGTCAATCGATTGAAAACTCGAGGCGCTACGCATATACGCCCGTGTCTAAAAACAGTTTCGAGAAAAACGCGTTTAAAGTTTTAAGTACTGTAAAATCATGGAAATTTGTTGTTTACCTTTAATCGGCGATGCCTGGACCCCCTCACAAAACCTTTTGGATATCATTTTTGGATAGTTAAGGGACCTTTTAAGCCAATAACAAAAAATGGAAAAAAATTTACAAAGGTATATTCCCCCTTAAGCTTTAATGTATGAAGGCTCTATCAAATCGAAGCCTGGACCTGGCTTTGGTTTAATAAAAACACTAACTACTCTGTGTTTATTTTCATTTTGGACAAATCCAGTTTTTAATGAGAATGGTGGACAACTCCGCTTTTGAATGAAAATCTTATGGACGTATCCGGTTATGAAATAAAACAGATTCTTTGAATTGAATATAAATTTATTTTATTATCAATTTAATAATCCTACGCAAACTCTTCCATGTCAGGCTCACAGCAATCGCATTAGATGTCATCATTGTCATCACTGTGGCCATCTGTTACTAATTTTTCATCCAACCAGCCATGGACAAGTCCATTCTGCTTGAAAAGGCAGTTTTTTTTACCAATTGTAAGGTGTTTAGAGTCGGATTTGATGCAAAATAATTTGGGAGCTAACAAAAGTGTGCTTAAGGTAGTTCCTCTGCGAAAATCTCAAGCAAAAGTTTACATACCATGTTCGTGTTTAAAAGATTGATAATTGGTTTAATTAGTAATAAATAAAATTAAAAACTACGCAATATTGACTCGGTACTAGTAGATAATACGATGGATATCATGTATTGCCGTAAAATATATTTTATATTGTGTTTTTGATCTACCATTGCCAGTAAACTTTTTGCCGGGACTGTCGAGGCTTTGCCCCAATTGTTTTTTTTCCAGGCTTTGCCAGGCTTTGCACCAAAATTGTGAGGGCTTTTCATGGTTATATCTTGGAAACTAGATGGTGAATCATTCTCATTTTTTTTCACATTATTCGTAATATCTTACTCTAGCTTATCCTCGTTTTTTTATCAATTTCTTAATTTTAGTTTTGACGGTAGAATTAATGATGCTCTGTTTGCCCATCATAATGCATTTATTACGTGTAAACCAAGCCAACTTTAAGTGTAAATATCTCAGGTTTGGGGTGGTCAAACTTATTCAAATTGTACAGATGTTTGGATAATGTATTAAATAACATATATGTCAAATTTCAACCATTTTTTAATTCAACTCTTCTGTGGAGGTACTACCTTAAAGAACACGAAAAAAAAAAAAACAAAATTAACGTAACATGGACCAGTTCGGTTTTGTTCGCCAGCTTCTCAATTAAAAGAATCTTCTTTTCCTTTTTTATCTTCATACGTCTAAAAATTATCTTCAATTTTTTAAAATCTCTTTATAATCGGAAGCGACGATTTTTCTTGACGCTAAATTGATGCAAAAGTTTGGGAAGACCCGGCGTGGACGTGAACATCAAGCATGACGGCGGGGCGGCTGTCATTCAGTTGCAGTTTCTCATCAACGAGGGTGGATTGTTGTCCGCGACGGCGGACGATACTCTTCACCTCTGGAACTTTAGGCAAAAAATACCACAGGTTGTGCAGAGTCTCAAATTTCAGCGTGAAAGGTTAGTACATCGAAAATACTTGTTAAAAATATTTGGAATGATGTTCATAATTATCCACAACTTTATATGCATACGTGTTTGTCACTAATAGATTTTTTTTAACCACGCCGATATTAAATTGCAGCAGGGCGAATGAAAATACATCGCGCAGTAGTATTGCTATTTCATTACTACCGACATTTAGGGGGGAAATCCCTCCAGACGCCCGAAAATGAGAACGTGAGAAAATGATTTTTTCAAAGGTGATAAAATAATCGTCTTATTTTGAAATTTGGCCATCTTATTACAACTTTCAAGTGTTACATTTTTTTCTTTTTTAAACGAAACAAAATGGCGGCGTTATAAGATATTCCTTTAGGCGTTTTTTTTGGAAAACTGCTCATGTTATAGCTCAAAAAGTTATTGATCGATCTGGCTGAAATTTTGGGAGGTTTCTCACTATAACATTATTGGAAGGATATACTTAGAAAAATATTAAAAAGTATAAAATAAAAAATTACGTGGGCTTTGTAATCAAATTTTCATATTTTCTACCATTTTCTCGAAAAATTTTACCCCAGAAAAGTAATTTATTTAGGCGATAACCTCAAAACTTTAGGTATATCCTTCCAATAATGTTATAGTGAGAAACCTTCCGAAATTTCAGCCAGATCGATCAATCACTTTTTGAGCTATAATATGAGCAGTTTTTCCGAAGACGCCTAAAAGAATACCTATCTCGCGGCCATTTTGTTTTGTTTAAAAAATAATTTTTTTAACACTTTAAAGTTGTAATAAGATAATGTCAAAATTTAAAAATGATGCGTTTTTTTCCCGTCACCTTTAAAA
>OX101791.1:15633978-15636550 GCA_944452715.1 Ophion slaviceki
AAGATTAATTTATAATACAGTCTTCCTCTTCATCCGCAACTCGTGTCCAACGCTCTGGTACACTTCGAATGCGAGCAGTCCAGAAATCCTGAGATCGTGAATTGAAAAACTCTTCAAGAGTATCTTGAACATCCGTTTGATCATCAAATTGTTTATGACGTAAATAGTTTTTCAAAGCCCGAAATAAATGATAATCCGATGGGGCTAAGTGCGTTGAGTTGGTAGCTGTGGTAGTACCTGCCATTCTAATTCTGAAATAGTTTTTTTCGTCATTTCTGCTACGTGGGGCCGAGCGTTGTCGTGAAAAAGACAAACTTGTCGACGTTTACGACATTTTTGTTCAAGGGATCATCACGGTGTAACGGATCGAAAAGTAGCTGATTTTCAAATCAAAGCACTCATGAAGAACAGAAAATATTTTTTTTAACGTTTATTTAAATTTATTTGACATTTTTTAAACTAATGTTTTTAATTAATTTTTAAAAATAATTTTAACATTTTTTTGTAAATGTGTTCGACAAAAAGGAGTCCTCAAGGTGTACACTTTTGTGGCCGTAAATATTATCTAAAACAAAATTTGTAAAAAGATTGTTAAGCAGTATGAAAGCCGCTATCTTGCTATGTAGGTTTTTTAAAATCAAAATTGACAAAATGGCGGCCGTTTGAAAAAAAAAACGTATCGAATTTAGCCTATTTTTCGACAGTTTTTCGTTAAAAAATATGAATATAAAAAAGGCTTTCATAGCAAGTTAAAGAATGGCGTGAAGAATGTTGTGTCAAAATTTGAGACGGATATCTTGAATACTCTTCCTTTGAGAGTGTATACCATTTTTAAAAACGACATTTCGAGAAAAACGCGTTTAAAGTTTCAAATGTGGAATTTTCACATACATTGTCTACTTACAATCAATCGGCGATGCCAGGTCCATGTTTATAGCCGTCTATATTATCGGATAAGGCCAAAAAAATCGGTTTTTTTGAAAATTCTACACTGTGATGATTCCTCAATAATTTTAGACAGCTCCTTTAAGGGGTCTTCTCACTTTAGACGCTAAAAAAACGGCTATTTTCGTGAATTTTTTTGATAGGTTTATAATACAGATATTGATATGAAAGTTGTTACACTTAATAAATACATTTTCGAAATACATTTAAAAAAAAATTATATTTATTTAAGACACTATTTATAGACGAAAATGGTAGTTAAAGAAATGTCCTAAAAAATTGTAGGCCTGCGCTGTTGATAAAATCTTGAAGATGGATCATTCAAAACAAAAAAATCAAACGGTTTTGATTCAGTATGTTAATGGCTATAGCGGATATCATACGATTTTTGATAAATGCAAAAATAACGAAATGGCGGACATTTTTCGATGGAAAAAAACGTGTTTTTTTCATCGTTTTCGGCCAAAAAAATATAGCAAATATCAAAATGTTTTAAAAAGTAAAGAATATGTGGTTAAAATTTCATAAGGATTGGTTCAGTAGTTTCGAAGATTTTATCAACAAGCCGTCGAAAAACGTTGGTTTGAGAAAAATGCGTTTAAAGTTTGTTTGGGTTACATAAATACACAAAAAAAATTTTTTACGTATTTCGAAAGTGCCAACCCAAACAAATCAATCGAAAAATTCATGAAAATAGTATTTTTTTCGCGTCTAAAATGAGAAGACCCCTCAACTGTGTAGAGTAGATCTCGGCATTTAGTGTGGTGTAAGGCGGAAGAAGCTCATACGCTACGAACAATACTTAACCGAGTAATTTAGTGTCACAAGACTTTCTCACCAGCCTAATATATTAATCCAGGCCTTTGTGTCGTTCCCACGAATCCGCTAAGGTCAATGTTGGAGCTTACCCGCAGCGGTAGCGTCACGAGGCCACCAATATCCGCGCGTATTCCTCGCCCCTTTTGGCAGGAGAACGGCCATTAAGAGAACGAGCGAAACTAGGACCGCGCGAGCCTACACCGGGAGTCCTGCTCAAGCTCCGAGAAGAACGAGGCAAACAACGGAAAGAAGAGAAGAAAGAAGAAAAAAAACAACGAAACCATCGACCGTAAAATACATAGGAAAGGGAGTTGCCCGAGTTGGAACATTGCCGAGAAGCACGAGAGGGAAAGATCCAAGCCGGGTGGACTCGTTCGCTTGCCTAATTCGCGAGTGCGAGTAACGATAAGCTACATTGAAGCGTAACAACGAGAGAGCGAAGATATACGCGCCTCGCTAATTGTCCCCGACACGCTGCGAGGCGAAACATCACGGGACAACGGGGTCCAAAGCGATGAGGGAGGTTGGCGACGGTAGACACGGAGGGAAAGAGAAGGACGATGAGATATACACGAGAGTTATGGGGGCGGCGGGAAGCTCGGGAGTTTACACAGTTGGGGGCTCTGTGCCGCTCACGGGGCCGAGAATGCTCGACGGGCGATGCGATGATATCGAGTTTCCATCGTCTGGCCACTACTCCCTACCTCCCAACATCTCTATCCACCTACCTCCCACACCGCCCCTTTTTATCAGCGAACCTACCAAGTTTGCTGCGTAAAAGTGAGACAATGAGATGAACTCTGTACCG